>BSBN01000184.1:600000-1138540 GCA_027924645.1 Cunninghamia lanceolata | reverse complement strand
TTAGTGTTTAAGTTTCATCCACATGTGCAAGGTTATCTAAGGGAACATCATAGTCTATTAGAGGTTTGAGATATCCATGCAACTACATGGTGATGGTCATGGCAATGATAGGATGCTCCATGTGCTATATGTGATGTAGGATGTCCTCATAAATTGTAAGATATATTAGTTCGTAGACCATGTTGTTGTAGTTTAACAAAGCACATTTATATTCATGGTCAGTCAGCTCAAGAACATGTCCATGTAGATAGAGCAATAGATCCTATTCAAGGTAGTGATTCTATATCCTTTCTCTCTGGAATGAATAGTTGTCTAAATTTAGCTTGACAATAGAATGGTGGAATCTAATACCTAAAGAAATGTTTGCAACCTCTTAGAATGGAACTTTAGCTTACTTCATTGTTACAATATCCCCCAAAAAGATTTCCATAACCCCCTCAAATAGATACAACATTTGGCACTTTATCATAAGTTTGTGTTTATAATACATGATTGCATAAAATCTCCCCAAATGAGTAATAGATAACACTTTATAATCAATGTGAATATTGTAGTTGTATTTTTTTTTAACCCTTAAAAGATATCAAAATATCACAAACAACCACAACAATAGAGTCAAATAAGATGAAATATAAAAATATTGCAAATATCAATAAAATATAGAATAATTTTCATCATAATGAAACTCCATTGCTCTCCTCTCTTTTGTGTTGGGAGAAATGACTTGCATGATTAAACTTTGCTCTCAGATTTTGGATAGCACAATTCACATAAAAAATTGAGTAGAGTTTCTCTGAGGTGTTAGAAGAAAAAAAGCAAAATGAGGGGTTTATATGGAATTTTTGGTGGAAGAGAAAATGGGAAAGTTGCCATTTATTCCACGAAAGATAATTTGGAGTTAAGTGATGTGGGCTGGTGAAAGTTTCTAAGATGGAGAGGAGATGGAAAATGGAAAATGGAAATGAGAGAATGAGAGAGAGAGAGAGAGAGAGAGAGAGAGAGAGAGAGAGAGAGAGAGAGAGAGAGAGAGAGAGAGAGAGAGAGAGAGAGAGAGAGAGAGAGAGAGAGAGAGAGAGAGAGAGAGAGAGAGAGAGAGAGAGAGAGAGAGAGAGAGAGAGAGAGAGAAGAAGAGAGAGAGAGAGAGAGAGAGAGAGAGAGAAGAGAGAGAGAGAGAGAGAGAGAAGAGAGAGAGAGGTAAGTGCATTTAATTAATTTGTGGCATATGAATAATTAAATAAATAAATATTATTTATTTAACTATAGAAGAAAATGGTAGATAATTAAATAAATAAACATATGTATTTATTTAATTAGAAATGAGTTTAAATAAATATAGATATTTATTAAATTTGGAGGAAATATTAAGATAAGGATTTTTTTTTTTTTGATTCGTAAAGATAGATATTTTTGATTGATTAGGAGTAGAAATTACGAGTAGGTGCCTATAAGCTGTTTTCCTGCAAACCCACCAAAAAATTGACTTTCAAAGCTTCTGCCGAAAAGGCCTCATAGAGCCACATATTCAAAATTGCCATTATGGCTTACTAGACCAACAGAGACTTAACCAAATGCAGATAACCTACTGAGACTTATCATAGTAAACTGAGGATACCAGAGACCAAGATCTTATAGGAAGCTGAGCTCCCTTGCCATGGATTGGAGCTCACCAACCCATTCCACCTCCCCATTGTCCCTATCCTTGTTCAGCAGAATCTGAAGAAAACCATAACCCTGAAGCACGCGCTCCTGGTGCTTGATCAGTGCCATACCTTTCAGATCAAGAATACGGGGAAAAACTTTCACCACCTCTAGAGGATCCTTTGGGGTCAAGATGTCTTTTGGGCAAGGGATTCCCGCCCCTGGGATGACTGCACCAAGTATGAGATTGAGGCCACCAAGTATTTCTGGTTTGAACAACTTTAACATCAATCCCTTCACTGCTCCTATTGCCACCCCTGCATCCAAGATGGAGGCAAGAAACCGGGAGGAGACATGTGTGTCTACCCTATAGAATTCATCTGCGAGTAGGAAATCCTTCCCCCAAATGATCTTCACCGCTGGAAGAAGAAGACCTTCATGCCTCCGCAGAATTCATTTGAGTCTTTTGGTCTGTGATGGCTCCTTTGAAAGCCATCTGACAGACAGAACTCTCCAATTGAATAGGAGTTGCCATTCCCAAGTTTAACAAACTAGCTACAGAAATCTTAGCAATGAAGCCAAAGCCCTTTGCCATTCTAACCACTACTATCAATGACACAGGTTACTTCATCCGATCGAATAGGCTGATTGTAGTTTATAAAGGCGAAGACATACGTCTAGAGGCCTCTCTGTCAGAATCCTTACGTTGTCTTCATTCATTTGATAGCGGGGAAAGGAGGGGAAGGAGGATCCTTCACTAGATATGGAGCGTGCAAATGGTCATCAAAGACAGGTTCGGTGAGGCCGCATTACCAAAAATAATTAACTGTGATCATCGATGGAGAATGTCTTGCCATAATGCTAACTTATGGCTATGACCCATCCAAAATATCATGGATTGGGTGCCCACCCTACCACTCTATTTAAGATAAGGATAATTAAATAAATATAACTATTTATTTAATTTAGGAGAAAATTAAGACATAGATAATTAAATAAATATAACTATTTATTTAATTTAGAAGAAAGATTCTAGGGTAATTTTTTAGCGTTTACAAATACAAATCTATTTAGAGGTGGACATTGAGGTCTCCAAAAATTGTTTCAAAATAAGCACAAATGACACTCTAAGTATAAATAAATTACCCCATACAAAAGAGTGCAGAACAAGCTTTCTAATGCCTATAAGAACTTGAAAAACTAATAATTGAAACAAAATATATGCTCATTTCCATGAAAGTGCCTTAAAGAGGCCAAAAATCCATTTCAAATAATATTCCCTTGATGTGCAAAGATAACTTTAAGAACCCTCACCCTAAAGAACATATATATATATATATATATATATATATATATATATATATATATATATATATATATATATAATCTTGGTGAATCCTAGCTCCCAATGCATTAATTTTTGTGGCAAATGTATCCCTATTTGGGGGGAAAATTAATTTCTATGGTGAATGTGATCATATTTGTGAACAATGTTGGTTTTCGTTGGCGAATTATAGATTTGTTTGAAAAAATAAAATATTTTGTTGGTGAATTATTGATGTATTAGAAAAAATAAAATAATAAATAGCTAGTGAATAATTGAATGAATTTTATAGGATAAAATAAATTATTGGGTAAATTCTCCAATGGTTAAAAACAAATCATAATGTAGTTGGCCAAAATATTTTTACACTAAATGATAAGGATTAAATCATTTGGTGAAGTTTTAGCTTGATAAATATTGAATTGTTTGACAAATTCTACATTGTCCGATAAACGTATATCAACGACTTAAGTTGTATTCTATGAGGAAATTCTGACACAACCACATTTGTAGATAAAAGTTTTGAAATAAGCATTACCATTAATAGTATATTTATAATATGGATACCTTATGTCATGCATGCGAAAAATTTATTAGAGTGAAATGAAATGAAATATTTTAATAAAGTTGATGAGAGGATTTTTATAAATATTCTCGATCATTCAATATATGATGATCAACGACTTAAGTTGTGTTTTGGGATGAGATTTTGACAGACCCACATTTCAAGTTAAAAGCTCTAGAATAAGCCTATTTAAGAGACAAGTGTCAATGAATGAATGGTATATGTTATGACTTGTTTTCACTCATTGAAAGTTACTATCGATTAGCTATATAAATAGCTCTCACCATATTCCTATGTTATGTGGCAAGATGTTATTGCATCATGGGGTTTATTTGCATCACACAATAATTTGGTTGCCTTTTTTCCACTTTGCAATGAGCAATATGCATCTATGTGTTGACCTACATGAATATTTTGTTGTAGTGTGTAAATTATTGGTCCACGTCATGCTTATAGCAGTGTATATATTATTGATCCACATCCTTCAATTTGATGTCCACATATATCCTATTGATGCCTTTCTTCCCATGACAATATGTGTTTTTATTTTGTTAGCCACATACTATTATCATCATGCTTACTATGTGTATATTTTGGTCCATGCCATGCTAGTTGTTGTGCACATAGATCTTGTTGATGCCTCTCTTCCCATGGGGATGTGTTTTTATTTTTTAGCCATATTCTTGTTTAGGTATAGCAAGATATTATTGCACCATAGGGTTTCTTCACATTGTAGAGTGATTTGTTTTCCTTTATTCCACTATGCAATGAGTTATATGCATCCATGTCATGTCAACTATTGTCCTATCATTTCAGTGTGTAACATATCAATATTAAACATGTGGCATATCCTTATCACACCATTTAAATCCTTCATATCACAATTTTTTTAATTCTTAAATAATATTTCTCACCAAAGACACAAGTCTTCATTGATGTGCTACCATGTGTCTTCATGTAGTGCCCCTATAGTTTCACCCTGGATGTGCAGGTGGTCAAGCTAAGGAGTATGAAGATGAAGGTAAAATACTCAGAATACTTAGGGTATGTTAGACATGTGGATGGTAGGTTTACTGTTTTGATGTAGTTGATGTCACTCATTGATGTTTACTATGATGACATTGTTGATGATTATTGTATAATTTCAGTAATGCAGTTGTGTAATCCCTAGAGATGCTAGTTTAACTTGTTGATATAGACTATGTTATGTTTTGTTATCATTACTTCTATTTAAAAAAAAAAAAAATTCACCCTCTTTATTGCTTAGTTAAACTTATCTCTAGGGTTGCGTGGCAGGGCATTACACTTGGTATCAGAGCCTAGGTTGCAACACTGAGACCTCTGGATTGTTATTGTTGCTCTAGGTTAAGTGATTTTCTCTTTGTGGTGAGTTGGTAATGGTACCTTTCACCTGTGTACATTAGTATGACATTAGAAGGTTAATAAGTTTACAGACTTGTTCTTTGACTCTTGAAGAAATAAATTCTCAATGCCTTGTTTTACTTATGTGTCTGCTATGTGTTCTTTCTCCTTTTCTGGAAATGTGATGTTATATCTAACAATATGTCTTTCCTGAATGATAGTGCTTGTTGTTTTGTTGAGGCTTTGAGTGTCTCTTGTGGTCACTAGTGCGTTATAAGAAAGAAGCATGGTTATTGTTAGTGCATGTAATTAAGTATTGGAATTATTCAATCATTTGGTGGCACCATGTAGCGCAAGTCATGTGGTTATGTGATGTTGTCATGTGTGGGGTATCTTTACGTGGTTGTTTGATAATCTATATCTATTTCCTAGTTGGTCATGACCTCATGTGGAAGATTTGTTGTGATTTATGAAAGTTATCATTTTGTATGCTTGTGTGAGAACCATGTGCAAGGATCAAATTGGAGCTTGCGTTGGACCCATAAGATCATGAATGTGATACTGTAAGTCAATTATAGTTATCAATTATTCTTGTGTGTGACATCATACATGTTCTATGTAAATATCATCTTGCACAAGGAAGTAATTGCATATTTTCATAGTTTAGTAAAAGGAAATTGTATTGTATTAAAGATAGAAGTTGTTTGTAAGTAAGTAGCGACTGTGTTGCCTTAAATCTTTGTATAAATGATTCTTAGATATGAGAATGTAGATAACTTAATTGTCTATGTGTATGGTGTACGTTCTCTAACGCATTCTGGACCTTGTGTCCTTGAGTGTTGTGTAGCAGATACTCCCTTTTTGTAGCTGAAATTAGTCACATCGTGATGTGAATTTGTTTTGTAATTTGGTTGTTTTAGAAGTTTTGATGGTTGTTTCATGTGTTGTAGGGGGTTAATAGTGAATCTTCTTTCTTTGAACTTTCTTATGACAGGAATGGTCACCAAAACTCTTTTCTTTGTACTTGATTTATTGTTGGAAATTGCTGGCACTTTGTGACTTAAGGTTGGATTTGATTATTTCCCCACTTGAGTTTGCATTTATTTTTAAAATCTCTATGGTGGCTATTCTGAATGTTTGTTTCTGTTGGCCTCATTTTGTGTTAAGTGTTGTTTCTATCATGTTCATTTTGAACCTTTGGTAGTATGTTCAAGGGAGGACTCCATGGAGGATTGTACTTTGCATGTTGGTAAATAGTCAAAAGCATAGTGGAAATAAGATATGAGATGAATTTTTCCTTGATTATATGTTAATACAATTCTCTAAATTGGATGAAATTCTCAAAATATGTGTGGTTAGATATAAGTAGATCACATGATACACCTTAGAGGTAAAGAATTGATGTTCTTCTTGTTGTTATGGAATGAGTGTGCCTGTCTTATGAACAATTGCTTATTATGGATGCGTATGTAGGCAATAGAAAGTTGCAATACTAATATGTTATGTTCCACCCTAGTCTGTGACTTCCAGGAGGAAGTCAAGTTTTAGGGGGGGAGGATGTAGTGCCCCTCTAGTTTCACCCTGGACGTGTTGGTGGTCGAGCTAAGGAGTATGAAGATGAAGGTAAAATACTCAGAATACTTAGGGTATGTTAGACATGTGGATGGTAGGTTTACTATTTTGATGTAGTTGATGTCACTCATTGATGTTTACTATGATGACATTGTTGATGATTATTGTATAATTTCAATAATGCAGCTGTGTAATCCCTAGAGATGCTAGTTTAACTTGTTGATTATAGACTATGTTATGTTTTGTTATCATTACTTCTATTTAAAAAATAAAAATAAAAAATTTCACCCTCTTTATTGTTTAGTTAAACTTATCTCTAGGGTTGCAAGATTGTAAAGTGAATGCTTGCCTTTTTTATCACTACACAATGTGATATTTTTAAAATGTGACTACATGGTTGTTGTTCATTACATCACTGGCCTTCTTTACATTGTAAAGTGCTATATGTCCTTAACTTTTAGTTTGTTTCTCTACAAAAAATCATAGATCTAACTACTATTTAAAAGATCAGGATGATGCACATGTCATTAAAGAACTATATCTCCTATGTGTGAAAATCTATTGTGTCCTCATTCCTTCAATTAAAAGACCTACTAGGATTTAATTAGAAGACCTATATTTTTCAAGAAGTGTAAAGGAATTGCAACCATAGTTCTAGGTTTCTCCTACTATTTTCTAGGTGAGTTGCATAGGAATCCTCCAGAAATGTAAAGGAATTACAATCATAGTTTGAGGTTTCTCCTAATTTGTTGGGTGAGTTGTATATGAATCAGACTCTATGCTTTGTTCTTTCATCATAAGGAATGTTTACATTCAGGGAATGAGATTCTGGCTTTAATTCAAAAGTTTATCTATCTACTTGGGATTTCAGGTTTTTATTATTCATTCCTGCATTTGAGGGTTTGCATCGTATTTATTTATGTTCATTTAAACCCTAGGAAAACCCTAGCTTTATCTTCTGCACAAAAATAAAAATATCTTCCAAGTTGTCCAAACACCCTGCTATATAAGACTTGATAAATCAATTCTTTAGGTCGACCAAAAGGTTTAAGAAGGCATCAAAGAAGGGTGTATTAACAAACCATATAGGGGACACAACAAAATATGTTACAATCTATTCATTATTCTAAGAAATAAGTGGGATGTCTTTAAATACTTCTTTGACAAATCCTTCAAGAAAATCCATCTGAATAATGCCTAGAGATTTGACCAGGAAAGGTTGTGGTGCCCAATTTATGTTTGGATGTGGACCTGATAGAATGGGTATGTAAGCAATATGATGCTAAAACTAGGGAAGTTAAATATGTAGAGGGGAATGTCTTATTTACAATCAACATGGAGTTGGTTCAAGTTGTATTCAAATTGAATAAGGGAGCAAAGAAGCAAATCAGTTTGACAAACTTGTCCACATAATACCATAAAAGACAAATACAACTAGAGGGTAAAATGATTCCCTCATCATAGGCAAAAGGAAAACAAAGTAATGAGGAAATTGGAGGCCATCCCAACTAATGGGATTGAGCCTTTCATGTTGTTAAGTTTGAAGGCTAATTTTAGTTGGCATATTAGGCAATTTTCCAAGTGATGGGTATTAATATAAGCAACAAATACCTATGGGAATGATGATGCTAGTTGCTGATGTGCAAAACACTTATATGAATAGACTGTTTGATTATGGCCATTATTGGTGAATAATTTATACAAGGAGATGATTAGTTTCAATAAGGTTGACCCTCTTCACACTTTCAAATGGCACTCTATATTATGCCACATCCTATTGCATGCTTTCTCTAAAGAATGGGATGATGCCTTGGATGTTAAGATGATTTCAAATGAGGTGCTAGAGGGGCAAATTCTACTTTTTCAAATGAGAACTATCCATATGGATATTTATTTCTCATCCTCAAATTATTGCATATTTGAAGACTTTTTGGTCACCCCTATTTTGAGTAAACTTGGATGCAATAGGAATAGGATTTTTGAGAAGTTTTCTAGAAATTATTGAGACCTCATGCATTGGTGTAGGGAAACATAGTAAATCACAATTGGGGTGATTGGTTATTCCATGGTGATTATATTATTATCAAAATATATGGTGCCACTGTTGCACCCCATAAATTACCAATTTATGTGTCAAATAGAGTTATTTTTATAGAAGCAATTGGGAAGATGCACAATGCATATCAATACCATTTTAGGAAACATAACAAGGTACGGTTTTTTCTCCCTTAATTGTAATTCTTAGATTTTATCATCTTGGGTAAGGAGGGATATGACCTATTAGCTAATAAAATAAAGGCCTATGGGATGAAAGATGACGAAAAAAGACAATTTGACCCTAATGGTTTTATTGACAACCTGAGGAAAGCTATTGAAAGATCAGGTTATGAGCATGCTTACTTAGAGAGGGAAGAATTAATGAGAAATTTTCTTAACAAAGCAAATACTTATACCAGAAGGGAGAATTAGAGAAAAATTGTGATGGCTAATTGAAGAAGAAATAACAATGATCTTCAACATAGAGGAGCCTATCTGGAAGTCAAGGACCTAATTGAAATAATGATGCTTAGATTGGAAAATATGGAGACCCTAGGAGTAATGCCACTAAGGTTGAGGCCATCAAGACATAAGAAGGTTGGCTTGTGAAGAATTCTTGCCTGATGAATAATTTGTGAAAACTAAGGAATTCAAGATGTTAGTCTTGAAGTTGAAGCTTAAAGAAATAATTTAGAAAAATGAGAAAGAGGGTGCATCCAATGTGTCTCCATAGGAACGAAACTCTACCCAGAGTTCTTTGAAGTAGCTCGATGTTCAAATTAATAAAATCACCCCAAAACAAGGCAGGTAGTTGGTTCGAGATAATGGATGTTTATTGTTGCTTAGCTTGGACATTGCTTCTGCTATAGTATTAGACACAATAAAATATATAGTGAAGTAGGGGACATTTTTGAATATGCAGAGTAGGCCAAGAAGTTTTAGTTTCACTATAAATTTCATCCAAAGTTTGAACCACTAGTTGTGTGGGCTATTGCATTGAACATAGGGTATATGCATGGAAATAGGGAACCAAAATGAGGTCAAAAGTGGCCATTTTTTTCTCAAATCAATAAAAGCTAACCTTGGATGAGAAATTGAACATAGCCATACTCAAAATTTGAAGATGTGACAAGAACAAGATTCATAGTGCTTAGAATCTAGTTTCTAAACTACTTAATTTTTTAAAAAATGGTGGAGATTAAGAGGTTCAAATAGGGGGAGCACACAAAGTGCTCTTGTTTTTGTCATAAAAATATAACATAGCGTCTGGTGTGGTCTCCCTAAAATATTGACTTTTTAAGTATTTCACAAATCACTTGGGTGGAAAATTAGCTAACATCACATAGTTTATGCCTGAATTTTTTGCTAATTGTTTTATGTATTTTTAAAGTGAACACATCTTAAAAAATAAAAATTTGAGCATGTTCCCCCCTAATTTTTTTGAAAACCAATAAAAAAATATTATTTTTTGAATGTGTATCAAATAGAGTCTAGAATCTAAAAAGGTAATTTGTTTGAAATTTGGATGAACAGATAAAAAATGACACCAAGAATACTATACATAGGTTTTTGAAAAAAATAAAGACACTAACAAAAGAAATTGAAGATGGAAACCTTAATGTTTTTAGATTTTAGAAAAAACACATGGTTAGAAAGCTAATAAAAAATTGAATGAACATCTTGGTATTTTTCTAGATTAACATTGAAAAACGTGTAAGTTGATGAAGAGCATGCTCAATATTTAGTTTTGTTCTATGTTTTCTTGAAAACACATCTTTGGGAATCTAACATGTAGATCCAACCCTTTGGGTTGGATGCGCACTTAGGAAAATCCATTCCTCATGGTTGGAAGTTCTTGATGTAGTTAAAAATATGAGTGCGTTACAATGCACTTGCATTTCTAATTACCTAAAAAAGTGAGAAATGATATGCAAAAAGGAAAAACCCATGATTTTTGACCTACGTGCTCTATTTATTCCTCTACACTAGACTTTATGTGACATACAAAACAACTTTTGATGCTTTTGAGGATCTACAATCATTAGTTGACAAAATTATCTCTTTTTGTTCTTGTATCAACATAGAAGATTCTAATTGCATGTTTTTAAATTAAATTTGATAGTTTGAATCATTATTTTCATTTTTTAAGGAATTGGAATAATTGATTGCCAAAACTAAATAATTTTTTGTCTTACATTGACAAAAAATTCTAATTGCATGTTTTGTATTTGAATTTGATAAATTATCAATCATTGTTTTCATTATTTTGACCAATTGTGTTAGATTGATATAAAATTCATTATCATGCCAATGAAATAACTAAAAAATTAAACAATGAAGGGACATGAAGCCAATAATGTGAAGAAAAGAGAATGATTGTGGCAACTTAATGGAAATAAGGAATTGAACTCCATAGATGAAGATATACCATCTTTGTCAATTGAATTAGATCATGAAATATCCAAGCAAGAGAAGGATTTGGAGAAACAAAGGGAATGAATGCAACAACTTTGTGCAAGTAAGAAATTAAATCCGAGATTTGAAGGTACATCATCTTTGCCATCTAAATTTGATATTATAAAAAATCCTCAATTATTGATTGAAAATGATGATGTAATTTCAAATGTAAATATAGATTTTATACCAATTGATCAATTGTTTAATGAGAAAAATTTATCTAATGAATCAAGTTTTCCATTGAGAATACCTCCTTGAATTTTTTTTTGTAAAAAACCTGTTTTTAATTGAAATTGAAAAGAACATTCTAAAATCAATGCCTAATAAGATTCCTCAATGTAATTATAGAAGAAATGTTAATAAAATAAGATTTTTTTTGAAAACTTAAGTGAAATGAGAAAATGTGAATTGTTTGTTTTTGATATTGGTAAGCTACAAACAAGGGTGCAGATCCCTATTACAAAAGGCCCCAAGGGCAGCAAAAAAGGCTAGCAGGCCACACATAGTAGACCAATAATGGATTAACATCTAAAGACCATTAGAATGACAAAAAGAACCAATACTAAAAATAGAAGTAGAAACAAACACTACTTGAGCAGAGCATTCCAATCCTCCATGAGGAAACCCAAGAGCTCCTCCTTACCAGTAGACTTAACATCCCTGTCATGCTTGTCATCTTGGACATCCTTCAAGATAGCCAGTGAAGTAGTCGCATTATGAATCACTTTGGAACACATGGTAGAAAGCACCTTCATCTTGTTCTCTAGGGAGGGCAACCTATTCTTCAGATCATCCAGGTCCTGTTTAACCTGATTACAGGTGTCACAATTAATTTTACTAGAAACTTCCTTCCTAGGGGTCTCCATAATCGCAGTGTCCTCCCCAGGTTCATAGAAGGAGTTATTTAACTCATTGAATAAACTAGCACCCCCTTGTTCCTTAGGTTGCTCTAGAGTTGATTTTAACTCCTTGACCTCCACCTCATACTCATCATCAGAAGTCGAGGAATAATCAACAATCTTCAAAGCAAGGGTTTTACCCTTAGCAAATCTATTGGAGTGTTAGATGCTCATTCTTTTGATAGTTCTCTCCTTGAACTCAACCACCTTATCTTTCTCAGCAGCATCTTCCCCTTGCTCCTGGAGCTAAAAATGCCCCTTATCAATAGTATGCTCTATGAGACTCTCATCACCAGTAGGGTTTTTGCATTCTTCTTGCCCAACTTCCCAGGAACATAATTCTCACTGGGGTTTCTTTTCCTCTTATTATCGCCTGAGTGGGAAGGGCTATTTTTTAGATCACACAATCCCTCTGTAACCACCTGTTGGGATTGGCCAGGAGACCCAGCAACATCACCCGAAGTTTCTTATCAATTGTTTGTTGAAATGATGGAAAATCTTAAGTTTAGACCCATCATGAAGATTCTTGGTATAAGAACATCAACTACTAATAGTGAAAAACCTATTGTAAAAAATCTAAGATCAATGCATATCAAAGTGTGGGTTTGACCTCACACACCAAAGATAGTAATGCTACATGATGTGTCATTACATAAACTATAGTAAGTAATCAAACAAATAAATCTCGCTTGATAAGGAAAACAAGTCAAGCACTAAAAATAAGTAGAAAAACATTAATGAAAGCCATTGGGAGACATGAAAGAGTTGAGGACCCAATCAACAATGAACTATGGTCATTCTCTAATAGATTCCCATAAAAAGATAAAGTCAGTGTTGAAGCCTTAAAATTCCTAATTGAAGAATTTTAGAAAAATAGCACAAGTGTATTCTCTAATCAAAGAGATGTTGTAAAAAGGAGAATTAGTTGTCAAAACCATAAGCCACATCCAAAACATTTTTTGGATATGACTTAAACACAAATTTTCTTCAAATTTGTAGAGACTTATCCTCAATTAAAAATTGTCAAAGGTATTTTGAAATGGAAAAGCTTTCTTATGTCAAAATAAATAACACATGCACAAATTGTTAATGCAACCTAGATTGAGGGTCTTACTAGACAACCAATGCTAGCAACAAAATATCACCAAGTTGATCACAAGCAGACCACAATATAACTCAAGCACATTCACTTTTAAACATAACACTTCAAAACAAAGAACACAATTTCAAAGCCATTCACTTGCTGGCAATCTTCAATTATATTGTTATACAATTAGATGGAAATTGAAAACTTCTTCTTTCCAATCCACTCACTCTATAACATACTGGATTACTATTATTTACCTCTGGTTTCACTTCCTCAACGAATTCTCCTCTTCATTACTCTCTGCTCTGCATTTACAATATAGATTGCAATACTCTGTATGAGCTCACTCCTCCACACATTATTCGAATCCCCTTTTTCTTTATATACTGTGTATTCTTCCAATTACTTCTACATCGAAGTCAAATTCTAATGGTTTCCCCAAATCCTCTCTAGTCAACCCTTCCTTGCATACATTTGTTTGTTCTCTTACAATCTTTCTGGTAGTGACTTCAATTACTAAAGGTTGTGAATTTTCTCCAACCAAGACTCCTTTTCCCATACGCTGGTATATTTTTCTCTTTTTGGCAGTGAACCCCACTTCCCACCGTGGGTTTTTATCTTTTGATGAGAGTGAGATTTGAAAGGTCTTAAGTCCTTTCAGCTTTAGTTGGGCGACGCCTTCCAATGCAAACCAAAAGACTTTGATTTAAATATAATTTCTTCCCATATGATTGCTCCCACGCACCTCCTTCGGGCATCCACAAACATTAATGAAAGGAATCAAAATGCTATGCCATACATGGTTTTAACTTGAATTCCTCTGACCAGTCTTCCATTCCAAGCTGCGGTCCATCTGGTCCAGCAAACAAAAATAAAACTTTAATACAAATTGGAGTATTCAACATGTTGTTTGCATGGACCCATGCCTTAGACAAAATCCAACCTCTGTGAGCTCAATTCACTTGGAATGATCCAATACAACATCAGATGAATAAGTTAGCATGAAGTTATTTCATTTTGGAATCCCATGATTAGCAACAAATCGACCTCCAAGCATTCAAAATCACCTTTACTTATTGTAGAATGACTAACAATGGATAAAAGGAAACAAATGACTCTTCAATTAGTTTACATGGAGATTGTGCCCAAATAGCACCATCAAATTGGAGAGAGAGTAGATGTGACAATTGATCAATGAAGTTGTTGGTCGATTGTGACAAAACTGACAATACACCAAAACAACCAAACTGAAACAACAAACACGGTGAAATCAAACAACACTAAAAAATATTTTTGTGCGATGATGGATTGCACATTCACCTAGATGCTCCTACATCAGACACATCAGGTAAGAAAAATGCTTCATGAGTGCAGAACTCATGAGCATTTCGATAAATTTGGGATTGGAATCCCAAACGTTGCCAAGTCTGTAGCACTGACCCATGAAGCTTCATCAACTGCTCGGTTATTCCAATGAACCAAATATTCCCAATACTCTTTCCCTTATGTCCTTTTGGCTACATGGGAATCAATTACCTTGTCAACTTATTCAAGTTTCTTTTCAGGCAACTGCTGAATCCATTCACGTGTATCTACAAATCTGAATGTGCATTCCCATGTCCACTTGTTTCTCTTTCATAGCATTTATACAAATCAACAACATTAAATATTGGGGAAATATCTATACCTATTGGAAGCTCAATTTCATATGCATTTGATGAAAACTTTCTCAAAATCTTACATGGACCTATTTTTTCCACTTCAACTTGTTATACGTTCCTTGTGGGAACCTCTCCTTCCACAAATGTTTCATTAACAACTCACCAATTTGAAATACCCGCTCCCTCTAATTAGACACATATCATCACACTCTTTGTATTTGATGACACTCTTGTCCAAGTTCTCCTTCACTTCCTTGTGCAAATCATGGATATATTCAGCAAAGTCTTCCACTACAACACTCTTTCTACCCAAATCTGCACTATCTCTCAACTTATCCACACCCCTAGGATTGTACCCATACAAAATTTTAAATGGACTCTTTCCCACACTTTGATCGATCGAGTTATTGTAGGCAAATTTTTCTTGTGCCAATGTCAAATCCCACTGATTTGGTTTGTCAGGTCTACCCAACACCTCAACAAATTTCCTAAACTTCTATTCACAGCCTTAGTTTGACCATCATTTTATGGATGGTAGGCTGAACTAAACCCCAATTGTGTTCCCATCTTCTTCCACAAAGTGTGCCAAAAATGACCAACAAATTTGGTGTCCCTATCTAAAATAATACTCTTTGGCAAGCCATGCAATCTAACTACTTCCTTGAAAAATAAAGTAGCCATGTGGGAAGCATCATTACACTTTTGACATGAGATAAAATGAGCCATCTTAGAAAACCTATCCACCACAACAAAAATAGAATCATTACCTCTTTGTGTTTGCGGTAACCCCAAAACAAATTCCATGTTGATGTGATCCCATGGTTTCTTCGGTATTGGAAATGGTTGATACAACCCTATATTTTGCCTTACTCCTTTCTATAAAGAATATTGACACACCTTGCAACCTTGCACCATATTGTTTATATCTACACTCATCCCTGACCAATAATAACTCTCATTCAACTATGCCAAAGTTTTGTCCACTCTAAAATGACCACTCAAACCTCCACTATGTTTTTCCCTTATCAAATTCTCCCCCATTGAACCATGAGGTACACACAATCTCTTCCCCTTGAACAACAAATCCACTTGAACAAGATACTCCAACCATGGAGTTCTATCCCTCTCCACAAGATTATTACATGCTGCCCATGCCTCTTTGAAATCAACATCATCCTCATACAACTCCCGTATGAGTCAAAGCCAACAACATTTACTCTCATCTCATTCAAAAATAAACACCTCTGATTCAATGCATCAACCACTCTATTAGATTTCCCACTTCTATGTTTCAACACAAATGAATAACTTCAAAGAAATTCAACCAATTTCACATGCTTTTAATTTAGCTTACCTTGGTTGTTTATAAACTGCAATGCATGATGGTCAGTGTACAAAACAAACTCCTTAGGTAGTAAGTAGTGTCGCCACTTCTTAAGTGCTTGTACAATGGCATAAAACTCTTGGTCATACACAGAGTATTTTCTTTTCACCTCATTCAACTTCTCACTGAAATATGCTATTGGTCTTCCCTCTTGACTCAAGATTCCTCTAATCGCTGTCCCACTTGTATCACAATCAATTTGGAACACTTTTCCAAAATTGGGGAGTGCTAACACGGGCTATTCTGTCACTTCTGTCTTCATAAATTTGAAACTTTGCTCTGTTGTTGTCCACACAAATTCCTTCTTATTACCCTTCATAGTTTTCGTAATAGGAGCACAAATCCCACTAAAATTTTAGATGAACTTCTTGCTTCAAACATACTCCTTGGCGAAGGCCAATCCACAATTGCCCTCACTTTTTCTGAATCCATTTTCAGTCCACTTCTGGAAACAACAAAACCCAAGTACACTAACTCCCCTTTCATGAAGTTACACTTTTCACATTCAATAACATATTCTCTTCTTTGAGCCTTTGTAAAACTGCACTAACATGCTACAAATTTTCCTCTTTTGTTTTGCTAAAGATCAAAATATCATCCAAATACGCAATGACAAACTTACCAAGGTAGGGTTTTAGCACTTCATTCATAAACCTCATGAAGGTGCTTGGTGCGTTTGTCAAACCGAATGACATCACCATCCATTCATACAATCCATACTTCATTTTGAAGGCAATATTCCACTCATCTCCCTCTCTTATCTTGATTTGATGGTATCCACTCTTCAAATCAATTTTGGTGAAGTACTTGGCTCCACTCAAGCAGAGTCAATTATATCATCCATTCATGATAAGATTGTTGCAAGGTGTGCACCCTTGGTCTCCTTGTGCTGTGCAACACAATGCTTGGGTTCATAACAAGGCTTAACCACCTCCCGTGGATTCATTAACTCTGGCGGTTGTATTAGGCATTAACATGTCAATCTTTTGGTACAATGACAACAATCTTTGCAACAATTGGTATTAGCGCCTAGGGCATGGGTTTGAACCCCTCACTTGTGCTGGGGGGATTGTTGCAAGGTGTGCGCCCTTGGTCTCCTTGTACTGTGCAACATAGTGCTTGGGTTCGTGACAAGGCTTAACCTCCTCCCTAGATTCATTAACTTTGACAGTTGTATCGGGCATTAACAAGTCAATCTTTTGGTGCAACGATAACTGTCTTGCTAACAAAGGGAACTGATATTTGACAGTTATCTTGTGTATGGATCTTTAGTCTGTACACATCCTCCCTTCACCATCCTTCTTTGGTGTCAACATTGTTGTAACAACATGTGGACTCAAATTCTCCATAATCAGCCCCTTATCCAGCAATTCTTGTACTTTCCTATTTATTTTTGCATTCTCCATAGGCATCATTCTATACGATGCCTTGTTGGCCAAACTTGCACCAGGAATCAAATCCATGCAATGACTTATGCTCCTCATTGGTGGCAATCCATCAGGCAACTCCATCAATATGTCATCATATTCTTCCAAAATTTTCTAAACTCCCATTTGTATCTCTTCCTTTTCCTTCACTGTCCCAACTATTGCAAGCTTTGGAACGATGGAAAAATAGGTTCCCCCTCCTTTCAAGTCTTTCAAAAATTGTTTTTTAGAAACAAAGAAAACCTTGGAGCTATTCCCCACTTCTTCTTCCCTAACTTTGATTAGATTTAATGTGTACTCTTTACCATCTTTCTTAATTCAGTATGTGTTTGTGCATCTGTTATGAAAAACTCTTCTATCAAATTGCCAAGGCCTTCCCAAAAGTAGATGGCATGCATCCATTAGCATCACATCACATATTATTTCTTCCATATAGTTTCCAATCTAAAAAATCACAAGGCATTTCTCACGTACCATCAAATTATGATCCTTTTACAACCATGAAACTTGGTATGGGCTAGGATGTTTTAGTCTTTTCAAATTTAGCTTCTCCACCATCTCTTTGGATACAATGTTATCCATGCTACTTCTGTCCACTGACTTTGCAACACTTTTCACCCACCTTCCACCTTGTTCTAAAAAGATTTCTTCTTTGAATTGGC
The DNA here is from genome assembly GCA_027924645.1 of Cunninghamia lanceolata. Taxonomy (NCBI): domain Eukaryota; kingdom Viridiplantae; phylum Streptophyta; class Pinopsida; order Cupressales; family Cupressaceae; genus Cunninghamia; species Cunninghamia lanceolata. Next base: position 1,120,465 of record BSBN01000184.1, on the reverse strand, counting down.
TCCACTTTCTCTTTTTCAAGATTAAACAAAATCCTTCACATCATTAAGGACTCTCCATCTTTGGGACCCTCTCCATAATTTGGTGCAACCACACTCACTTTTAGCTTGTGCTGCATGATCCCTTACCTCCTTCCCTTTGTCATTATTCAATTGTATTTGTGGGCATTCAAATGCCCTATGATCCATCTCTCCCATTGAAAGCATGTACCTCCAAATCCTCTTCCTCTACCTCTTCCAAAGTATCCTCTACCATGAGAATAATCTCCTCTTCCCCTAGAAGATTCTTCTCTTCCCTTGTTTTCTTGCATACTCATGTGAGATGTACTTGCTTCATCTTACTTGTTTTGGTAACCTCTACCACTATTGTTTGGTCCTCTTCCTCTCAAAAATATGCCTCTACTATGAGAATTATGCTGCTATTTTCATGCAAGTTTCTCCTTCACTTTCAAGGCATATTGGTATGCCTCTTCTACACTAGTTACTCAGAGATTGCTCATTTCATATTGAATTGAATTATGAAGACCATTCACATGCCTTAATATTTTTTTGCATCATCATCCACATGCCTTGCCTGAATTCTCAACCTATAAAACTCCTCAGTGTACTCTCGTACATTCTTATCTCTTTGTTTCAAAATTTTTAGCCTCTTGAACAGGTTGATTTGATAATCTGCAGGCAAAAATTTTGCCTTCAACTTCATCACCATTCTCTCCCATGATTTAATTTTCTCTTTGCCTCTTCTCTGTCTTTCGATCTGCACATGCTCCCACCATACGGATGCATGTACTTTCAACTTTGTGCTAGCATACTTCACCCTTTTTGGGTCCTCAATTGACTCCAAGTCAAAATACTTCTCCATTTCTGATATCCAGTCCGCTAATTCTTCTGAATTCAGATTGCCATTGAAACTAGGTGTTAGAAATCTTGAACAAGATGTAAAACCCAAGAACTTTACAAGAGAGATTCTAAGATATATAAACTGGAAAATGTAAATCAAAAGAAAACCAGTGATTCTGAGAGACATGCAAATTTTGATGTGAAAGAATTGCATTAAGAGCTCAAAGCAAAGAATGATAGAGTAACTAGAAAATGCATTCAAGATGATCAAAATACAAGCTAAGTAGTGAGTTTATATAGACCAGGGAGAGGGGAGAGGTGGCAAAACCAACCAATAGGGATAGGTCACCTTATAGGCTAAAGATAGCAAGAGCATCTTCCCAAGATAGAAAAAGCCTCCTCCCTTGTAGGATGCTGACACCTCAAATCACCCACTCACTAATTAAACTCACTTTATTTAACCTAAGCAAGCTTAATAAAAGTGTAGGAAAAAATTAGGAAATAGGGAAATAACTAACCCACTAGGAAAATAAAACATACACTAACACTAGGGGGTCCAATTTTGGCTTGTTGCAAAGTCTAGCCATAGTTCTCAAAATCTTCCTTCTACTTCATCTCTATGATAATCTTCCATATCAATTTCTGATGCCTCATCTTCAGCCTCATCATCACTGATATCCACTACAGGGATTCCTCTTCATTGCGTCACTTCTATTGCCTCCAACCTCACTGATAATCTAGCTTCGAGGCCTCTCATCATTTCCATGAATACCTCATGGTCAACATTTCATGGTCCATTCTGTGGTCCTCTTCATCCACCACACCCTCTTTGCACCATGTCCACAACCCTCTGCAATTGCGGGTCTCACTGTCCTCTCACACATCCACAACAAACTCCTTATGGTTCTTCTTCCAACACAACACTAAACTTAGATTTGATACCACTTAATGTAGCCTAGCTTGAGGGTCTTACCAGAAAATCAATCCTAGAAGCAAAATATTACCAAGTTGATCACAAGCAAACCATAATATAACTCAAGTACATTCACTTTTAAACATAACACTTCAAAATAGAGAACACAATTTCAAAGCCATTCACTTGCTCCAACAATCTTCAATTTGTTGTATGCAGAGTTTTATTACAATAGATACAATTAGATGGAAATTCAAAACTTCTTCTTGCCAATCCACTCACTCTGTAACATGTTGCATTATTATTTACCTCTGGTTTCACTTCCTCAACGAATTCTCCTCTTTATTACTCTCTGCTCTGCATTCATAATATAGATTGTAATACTCTATATGAGATCACTCCACACATTAGTCGAATCCCTTTTTTGTTTATACACTATGTATTCTTCCAATTACTTCTGCATCAAACTCAAATTTTGATGGTTTCCCCAAATCCTCTCTAGTCGACCCCTCCTTGCATATGTTTGTTTGTTCTCTTACAATATTTTTGGTAGTGACTTCGATTAATGAAGGTTGTGAATTCCCTCTAGCCAAGACTTCTTTTCCCAGACGATTGTATATTCTTCTCACTCTTTTTGGTAGCGAACCCCACTTTAGTGCCCACCATGGGTTTTTATCCTTTAATGAGAGTGAGATTTGAAAGGTCTTAAGTCCTTTCAGCTTCAGTTGGGTGATGCCTTCCAATGCAAAACAAAAGACTTTGATTTAAATTTAATTTCATCCCATATAATCACTCCCATGCACCTCCTTCAGGCGTCCACAAATATTAATGAAAGGAATTAAAATGCTATGCCATACATGGTTTTAACAAAAATAAAACTAATACAAATTGGAGTATTCAACATGTTTGTGTGGACCCATGCCTTGGACAAAATCTAACCTCTGTGAGATCAATTCACTTGGAGCAGTCCAATACAACATTAGATAAAGAAATTAGCATGAAGTTATTTCATTCTAGACTCCCACGATTAGCAGCAAATTGACCTCCAAGCATTTGAAATCAGCTTCACTTATTGTAGAATGACTACCAATGGATAAATGGAAACAGATGGCTCTTCAATTGACATACATGGTGGTTGTTCCCAAATAGCACCATCAAATTGGAGAGAGAGTAGATGTGATGATTGATCAATGAATCTGCCAGTCGATCGTGACAAAATTGATAATACACCAAAACAACCAAACTGAAACAACAAAAGTATGGCAAAATCAAACAACACTAAAAATTGTTTTTGCGTGATGGTGGATTGTACATTCACCCGGATGCTCCTGCATCACTTGTTTTTGTAGAGTCCACATTGAATTTTCTTTGTATTATGATGTTTTTTGACATATATGTGTATCTTTGCATATTAATGATATTCTATATGGAGTGTATGATAGAAGTTTCACCTAAATCGGTAAGATATTTCACTTCAAGCATTTTTTGTGAAAAAGTAGATGGACAATTGTTTTATAAGAAATCATGTTTGGATAAAACATGTGATAGTTGCAGTGGTTTGTAAAGTTTGAGAAATTATGTACACATGGAGAAAACATATGTAATTGGAAATGAATTTGTAAGTTAAATTGTAAAATATAAGTCAATGGCATACACTCTGAAAGATGGTACAGAGGAAAAAATGTGAATTGGTGAGTGAAAAAATACTACTATATGAATTTATGCCTATTTTTCAAGAAAATATAGTGTATGAGTATGCAAGGCATACACATAGAGCTCGATGGTTGGACTTACAATTCAAGTTATGTAAGGACACATTTCTTCTTCATAGGATCGTATCAAATGTAAACTTTGAAAGAATTATACACTACAACCATAAAATGAGGTTCAATCATAGTATTTACACTAATAAATTATGTATATATATTCGTGTAAATACAACTAAACTAGCTATAACTTCTCTTGAGGCTCTACAACTTTTTCCTTTTTTTCTCTAACCCTCCTTTTTTTTTAGAAATCGCTTACAAGTTTGTATAAGAAATTTTAATTTCTATGCTAGTGTTAATTCTATCCTATCTTACATGGATTGGTATTTTTAACATCTCATAGATAATATATTAAATAAAATTTATAATGTTATGACACAATTACAATTTAGATTCATTTTTTTAATTAGCATCATATTATTGTCAATTATAAAGAGCATTATTGCTTGTTATAGGTTAAAGAAGGGGTTGAATGCAAGCATGTAAGTACTCTAGATCAAACCCTCTTTCACTACAACGCTCAAGGAAAAAATTGAGCTAAGTCACTACAAGATGAAAGAGGACCCAACTACTGATTTTGTGCCCCTGTTTGCTAAGGAAAGATATGATTCAACCAAGCTTTTTATCAAACCCTAGGCTAAATATGAGCAAAACCCTAAAATTGAGATAATCAGTTTATAATAGACAAACAACAATAGAAAGTCAGGATTTGAAAGTACTAGGATGATCAGTGAGATGTCGTACGCTGTTCCATGGAAGCTAAAATGTTGGAGGACTCTGGGGCAGACACCCAAGTCCAAAAAGTCCTAATCTTCAAAAACTCAGAACTGGAGAAATGTTGTAAATGATGCCTTGATGTTGTATCTAATGTCTTATTTAGTAGAAGGACTCTGGGGTGGGTGCCTAAGTCTTCCGTAGAGGAATATTTTGAATCTACTTTTTGATCTCGAAACCCTATCCCTTAGATAACCTCCCTGTACCTTCACTTCTTCAGTCCTCACACCTGTAACCTACACACAAGAAGAAAAGGGGTTTGGGGGTTGTGGTGTTTAGAGATATGCCTCAATCGAATCCTAGTTTAACATTTAAGCTTTCCCAACACCGTTGTTAGAGAGAGAGTGTGTCCTTGTAGGATAGAGGCTAAAGATAATCCAAATGATGAAATGATTTAAACAATGATAATGTCACCTCAGAGGTGAAGTCCTTAGGAGAATGAAGATTCTTCAACTCATAAGGATGTTGATGATGATTCCAAATCTGTAAGAAACATGTACAACACAAACACAAATCTACAACAATAACACAATGAATGCCTTGAATGCTCCTTTGCTCAATATCATAACCTTTCTATCATCAAGTTGTCACAAAATGAATTCAAACACTCACTTATATATACTTTCCTGTTAAACATTCACAAATTAATTGAAAGAGCCTAAAAGGAAGGACCCATTTACAAGTCCTATGTCAACATCCTTTAAATTTTACCTTGACCAATTAGGGAGGACTTGGGCACGAGCGCCCAAGTCCCTGGGTACCTTTTTGGTCTGGACTTAAGAATCAAATGGGCTCCTAGTTCCCATTTGACATGGGTTTCAGGTGATTTCTCATCAGGATGAATATTTTTCTTGTAGAGTGTTAACACAGGGACCTAGGAGCTAAACTAGGAGGTAAAAAGGCATGTGTCCACTTTTTACTCCATAACATTTAGTCCCCACTTTAATGTGTGTGTGATCCTATGATTCAAGACATGGATTAAAGTATGTTTGAAGCATATCAAACACATCAAATACAATAAACATAAGAATGAAGAAACACCCCAAGTTTGAAGGACCATTTCTAGCCCCCAAATTTACTTGCAAACGTAAGAAAACACTTGATAGTCACATAAGACATAGTGAAGATAGTGAAAGCACATAGTACATGGAGAAGACATGAATACACTCATGCAAGACACAAGGAATACATTAAGAGAGGACATGATTAAACAATTACATATCTATATATAATGCTAACTAAAGTAAACAAAACACATAGCATGGGGGGCTCATCGCCACATGTCTTTAGACCACGTAAAAACACACAAAACACATGCAACGTGGGGGGAATCATCACCACACATCTTTAGACCATGCCACAAGAATGTAAAATACACAAAGAAGACACATAAAACATATAGAATACACAAGCACCGTACAGTATGTCTTCGACAGACTATACGTCTTATACACGACAAACACGAGTGATAGGGAGGAGATCATCACTACTCCACTATCTAAAACATGCCAAACACACCTGATGGTTGAGCTATGCTACCACAACTACCAAAGACATGCTTAAGGGTGAATGACTCAAGATCCAACCCCACATCGCGATGAGGAATTTGTTTAAAAGGATGTGCACTAACTCAAGAGATACACCATCTCACCTTCTATAGAAGGGCTTTGCTCAAAAGGATGTGCACTAGCTCAAGAGATACACCATCTCGCCTTCTATAGAAGGGATTTCTTCAAAAGGATGTGCACTAGCTCAAGAGATACACCATCCCGCCTTCTGTAGAAGGGATTTCAAAAGAAAAACGTGCTTTGTCAACAATGCAAAAAGTAATCAAGCAATTACCATGATATATGCCCCCACCTTAAAGTGGTTGATCCCACTTGCCGATATCAAGCACATTTAAGGTAAAGTGAAAACATGTAAGGGAACAAGAGCTTTCTCAAAGCCCATGCCCCAAAGTGACATGTGCCACAATCGTCGAATGTTCCCACATACACATCAATATCATTTGCTAACATAATCCACAAGATATAAGCTTTGGTTAGAAAATCTTACTATAAGATAACAACCAAATCAATTCATCAAAGTTATACAAAATTAATATCACATAATAGACCAAGGCTACACTTGTGGGTTCAGGACCAAGTAAATCCATGAGGTTATACTACAGGTATCTCAAAACCGAGTGTAGCTACAAGGTGAGATATAAAACAATCCAAAGTGCATAGAAGCATATTTAGAGTATTTTAAAGGTTTGTTACAAGAAATTTTTCAATATGAATCACAATGCAGAGTGATTCTTCTATTCAAGCGTCAGTAATTTATATCAACCCCATCTTCATAAATGGAATAAGTCCATTTTTTCTTTCTTGCTGAAGAGACGCATGATCTTTATCAATATTTGTTTGTTTTCGTCATCTGCTGACTAGTAGAGGTACTGAAGAATGTAAACAATAAAATGAGAGAGGAAATAAGAGTGACTTCGATTTACAACATGGGAAGATGCCCCCAAGACATCCTCCACAACGTTATGCCTTCAAGACACAACACACAACAATAATTTATATATGAGAGGATAATAGAAGAATAGAGAAACAAATAAAAGAATGGTCACAACAGAGGCTGTCTCCTTGTATCCTTGACCTTACAAGAGTATCAAGGGTCATCCAAAGAGACCTAATCAACATATAACACAACACCCATAAACATGTAAATATATTTATTTAAGAGGAAGCCAAACTTGCAAGCATCTTTGAGAGGCGCTCCATCAAGTGTGATAAGATGTGTGAAGAACTCATACCTGCTTGATGTTTATTTCTAGGATGGCCATGCAGTGCTTGTTTCTCAAGACCTTGTATGTTTGAAATCTTCTGTTGCTTACGAGGAGGGGAATCAATGCCTTTTTCCATGGATGAGTCATGCTATCTTGTTCTTTTCCTTCCTTTTGCTTTCTTATTATGCTTTGCATGATTAATGAGTCTTTCATGATGAAATGGAATGCTTCTTGGTTCATCACCACTTTCTCTTGCTTCAAGTGATTACATATAGGCTGTTCCAATTTCTTATCTTGTACATGTAGGTTATCTCCCAATTCATAAAGGGATAACAGAGGAGGAAGCTTAGTGTAGATACCTTTTCTGCGTGGATGAGGTAAATCTTCATTTGTCATCTTATCCACTTATAACATACTAACTATGCCATCATAGTCGATATAGTCATCTTCAATCTCTAGTGTAGTTTGTTCCACCATATTATTGTTGTCGTGTTTAGGAAAAGGATCAGTGAAGATCTGTATATTTTGATTTGGAGGAGCCACTAACTTATTTCCATTGTCATCTGCACTAGTAACTTGTATCATATTAAAATTGATGAGGTCTTGAATTTAACATTTAAGATGCATACATCTTTCGGTATCATGTCCTAGCAATTGGTGATAGTCACAATAAGCATTAGCATTAAATGAAGGTCCTTGTGGCTTACTACTATCAAAAGGACGAGAAGGAGGAAGATTCGAAAGATTTTTGTTCATTGATTGAGTCATTATCGAATGGAGAGAATTTGATGATGGAGTAAATTGTCTTTGTTCCTGTCTGAATTAAAATGATGCCCGAGTAGGCCTTGGAATAGTGGACACTTGTGACTAAAAATTGTTCGAATGTCACCCATTGATCTTACTGAAATTCTTATTGTTCTTCTTGAATGAATTTTGAGATGATCCAGCTATGGATTGACCAACAGGAGCTGATGAGGTATGATTCTCATACTAACTAGATGAAAGTTGGTAATCTCAGTGCTATGCATAAGTGTTGAAAATAATTATACTTCATCAACAATATCTTGTCGCGTATGTTTAGTTGTATATTTGTAACGAATACCTTCTTAAGATCATCATATTTAATCAAATATTGTATCTACGAGATGAGACCTTGATATTTGTTGATGAACAATGTTAATTTCTCTTTTGAACCTTGTTTACAATGAACCAAATCAATCAAGGAAATAGTGGGTCCAATGTTTGCTTAGACATGTTGTAAGAATTGATCAACTAGCTGTGAGAAGGAATTTATTGAATTAGGAGGTAGAGAGAAAAACCATTCCAAAGTAGAATCTTTAAGAGATTGAGGAAAGAGTTTTGCTAATAATGCCTCATCAAAGAAGAAATCACTACACATTGCTGGGAATGTTGCCACATGAGTATTAGGATCACCTTTACCACCATACTTTTCAAAGCGAGGAGTCTAAAATTTATCAGGTATTGGAGTTCTTAGAATTGCATAGGATAAGGGACTACGAGCATGATATGTTAGTAAAGCAAGTTGAGAGGAAGCATTACTCAAGTTTGTCACTTTCTGTTGTAAAGAAGACATACTCTGTAAAAGCTAATTTAACATCTAGTATCATTAGGTGAAGAAGTGGTTTTCGAATTTGAGATAGGTGCACTAAATGCTACAATTGTGATATTGAGAGGTGGTTGGTAATAAGTGGAGGTGATGGGTGGTTGAGAGTAAGTAGAGGTGATAGGTAGTTGAGAATAGGTATGCATTGGTATGCAGAGATGAGGTACAGAGTTTTGATAATTAAATCCAACAACTTTGTAATTTCCAGTAAATGTTCCCATGCTAGTGATAGCATTGCTACAAGCTTGTGGATTAGTGGTGAGAATTGATGGTGTAAGAGTGGATATTCCAATAATCTGTATGGGTGCCAATACTTGTGAGCTTATATACCTTGGTGGTGACACATTTTCAATGTTATTCGTGCGGCTAGCCTCATGCATAATCTTATGATCCACTATGTGGGCTAATCCATGGAGCATGTCAACACCTTTTTTCCCTTCTTGTAACAAGCCTTTTATACCTTCAACAATACTTACCACCTCTTGAGCTAGGTGTGCTTGTTCTACAATTTTGTTGAAATTCAGCTAGTTGTTTGTCCAATTTCTTAAGATTTTCATCAGTACATGTATATCTATGTTACCCATATCTTCGAAAGGAGGAATTATTGGTTTTTCTAGTTTATTATTTATGATATCATGCAAAGGTGTTGATTCACCTTTCGTAAAGTAGTTGTGTAATGGATTTTCCAATGTTTGCACACTATTGCTATCAACAACATTAGAACCCATTAGTCTACAACTTCTCCTTATAAATATGTTTCTAGTAGGCAAGTGGGTTATACAACTCATGCAAAGTCCTATAACACTCAATGCACTAACCAATAGTATAATCAACAAGATTAAGGTAGTTATGTTTGTTGAAATACACAATGTGTAATTACAAAACTTGAAATTTTAATGCAAGAATGCACAATGAAGCAACACTACAACTCAAAATCAGATTTGAATGAGTGTTAAAGAGAGTAGAAAAATCTGAAATAAGATTTTGACTACAAACCCTAGCGTTGCAAATAACTAGGTTATAGAAAAATATGCAACTTTTCAACAAAACCCTAGCAAATGAGATCTTCAAATGCAAGATGTGCTATCATGAAATGATTAATTTCTGTAATTTTGTTTCAGATCTGATGTATAAATCAGATTTTCAAATGATTTCAATGATATACAATGAAAATAATGCAAAACTATGCCTTTATGCAAGCCTAGAATGCTTATTTTTTCAAAATTTTTAAAATGTATGCAAAATTTCTCAATGAAGAATGATAAGTATGATATGAATTAATGCAAGATCTAATTTCAACACTCAGCAAGATGCAAATTCTTAAAACATGGGTTCACCAAAATGTTATAGGTTAAAAGAAGGGGTTGAATGCAAGCATGTAAGTACACTAGATCAAACCGTCTTTCACTACAACACTCAAAGACAAAACTGAGCTAAGTCACTACAAGATGAAAGAGGACTCAACTACTAATTTTATGCTCCTATTTTCTAAGGAAAGATGTGATTCAACCAAGCTCTTTATCAAACCTTAGGCTAAATATGAGCAAAACCCTAGAATTGAGATAATCAACTTATAACAAACAAACAACAATGGAAAGTTAGGATTTGAAAGTACTAGGATGCTCAGTGAGATGTTATAACATGTTACATGGAAGCTAAAATGTTGGAGGACTCCAAGGCAAGTGCCCAAGTCCAGAAAGTCCTGATCTAGAGAAAATCAAAACTGGAGAAATACTATAAATAATGCCTTGATGTTGTATCCAATGTTTGATTTAGCAGGAGGGCTCCGGGGTGAGTGCCTGAGTCTTTCACAGAGGAATATTCCAAATCTACTTTTGGATCTCAAAACCCTATCCCTTACACAACCTCCCTGTACCTTCACTTCTTCAGTCCTCACACCTGTAACCTGCACATAAGAAGAAAAGGGGTTTAGGGGTTGTGGTGTTTAGGGATTTGCCTCAATCAAATCCTGGGTTAGCATTCAAGCTTTCCCAACATCATTTTTAGAGAGAGAGCATGTCCTTGCATGACAGAGGCTAAAGATAATACAAATGATGAAATGATTCAAACAATGATAATGTCACCTCAGAGGTGAAGTCTTTAGGAGAATGAAGAGTCTTCAACTCATAAGGATGTTGATGATGATTCCAAATCTGCAACAAACATGTTCAACACACACAAATCTGCAACAATAACACAATGAATGCCTTGAATGCTCCTTTTCTCAATATCATAACCTTGCTATCATAGACTTGTCACAAAATGAATTCAAACACTCACTTATATATGTTTTCCTATTAAACATTCGCAAATTAATTGAAAGAGTCGATAAGGACCCATTTAAGAGTCCTATGCTGACATCCTTTAAATTTTACCTGACCAATCAAGGAGGACTTGGGCGCGAATGCCCAAATCCATAGGTACCTTTTTGGTTTGGACTTATGCATTAAATGGGCACCTAGTTCCCATTTGACATGGGTTTCAGGGGATTTCTCATCAGAATGAATATTTTTCTTATAGAGTGTTAACATTGGGACCTAGGAGCTAAACTAAGAGATAGAAAGGCATGTGTCCACTTTTTAGTCCATAACAATTCCAATATAGTAAGTCTAGTACTTGCCTTTGTGGTATGGATGGTCTACTTGTGATAAGAAGGCTATACTATTGTCTTCATATACCAATTGCCTAACTATAATTGGCAGTCCCTACAATTTGAAAAATATATGGTCTAGTAGATTATGATAACTATCTATAGATTGGTGTTATAGATTTGCATCAAAATATGAGAAATAATCTAAGGTCTCAGATTAGTCTTATTATGGGAATGTTTATGGCTTATTGTAATAGCCTATGTATATATATTTCTAGTTGATAAGTAGGCAATAAGTGACTATTGTAATAGGTGTTGGATCATATACAATTTTTCTTTTCGAGAAACAAGCTCATTCTTTGGACATGCAAGACCTAGTTAGTTGATAATTATTTCTATCTATATTTCTATGTTGCATTAGCCTTTATTTATGTATACTTTGAATTTCACCAAAGCCTTTTGTATACTCATACTTTTCCTATGGATTAATTGCAACAATGTATTCCAACAATAAATAGGATGAGATTTAACAAAGTCCATACAAAATAACAATAAATGGAGATATGGTTTTTTAAAGAAGGATAGGATGCATAGAATATTAAAAGAGTAGAAATAGTTAATAATAAGCATGCAAAATATAACCTTATTAGTAAGAATTCAAATAAAATGATGTCATAGAAGTTACATGGTAAATTGTCATAATATTATAATGTATAATGATTTTACTTTGGATTTGTCCAAATGTGTTGCAACACAATTGAGAAAGTATATGTTTTTAGATATTTTTAAATTCCCAAAGAAACTCTATTAGATAATATTTTCTCAAGATGTCTTTGTTTAAAAAAAATACTTCACACCCTTTTAAAAATATTTTTAGCTAATTATGTTGCATGGAGCTATTTTTTTGCTTTTACAAACAATAACATAGAGTTTAAAGATACATTTCAATTATATGTTATGAGTTGAGTAACTCTTTGGATGTTTAGGAAATATGCTTATAGGTGTTGAGAGAACATCTCCTATTTTGTGGGTAGCTTTCTAGACTCATTCACGTCTATCAAAATATTTTTAATTTTGTGGAATTTTTTATATATGTGAATATTTGAAGTATATCACATTCTTTTCCAAAGTGGTTTAGTTGCTTGAGTAAGCCCTTTGTGATGCCCCGTCATGCGACCCTAGAGTGCTAGACTAACAAGTGCAAAGTTTACAATTTTTTTTTTGAAGCAAGTAAATGCATTAGTTATTAAATGAAATTACACTATTACATCATTTAAACAATTGTACTACTAACACCTCTAGGGAACATAACTGCATCAGATAATCATAAATTCACAACAACTCAAGTAATATATATTTTGATACAACAGAATTACATTATTCATTTACAGATATGAATAGTTACAAGATCAAATATATGATTACAAGATTACAAGCTTCATGACCGATTACACCGGTTTACAAAATACAACAATATAATACAATTATGAAGGTATAATATAGCTCTGAGGAGGCAAGCATAGATCTAGAACTGGAACACATCAACTGTGGAAACATGAACCAGGAGAACCAAGAAAACCAATGGATTAAGCTCTTCCACCCAACCATGTGGAACCCTGAGGCCCACCCCCCGAGCTAGGAGATAACATTGAGTTCCACTAAGTCAAAGGTTACAAGCAAGTAGAAACAAATTTGACATAGAATACTCAAATCATCAAGACTACTCAAATGATCAAGACAAGTAAGATCATCAAGACAACTCAAATCATCAAGACAAGATAGTACTCATCAAGACAAGACAAATCATTAAGACAAGTCTGTACTCCAGAGGCAACAACAAAAGATAAAGAGGCAGTAACTAGATTGCAGTAGGGAGAGTGTCATCGCATGGTCCTAGCATGGGTTACCCAGGCTATCTCTCTCTAAAAACTGGCCCCCATCTATGGTTACCTTGGTAGCCTCTCTCTAGGCACTGACCCCATAGGGTGACACATGCGGAGCTGACACATCCTCTCATGAAGACAAGGAGATTGACCTTGCCAACCAGGCCTTCTCATCCCATCCTTAGCCTATGAGAGCACTCAATGCATGGGTGAGGCATCATACTTATCTTGTTATGTAAATTTCAACCCAACCCACCTAAATAAATTATTAAGTTATAACTTGATTACAACTTCCATGGGGTTACCCAAGTAGCCACTTTGGGCACTGGCCCCACCATAGAAGCCACTCTCCTACATGCAACTAGCAACTCCTAACCAACATCCAGAAACCAATAACATGCATGGACAAGGGACCGAAAGGCATCTAACTTTTTGTAAACCAATAAACCACCTCAAAAACTCAAATCCAATAAAACATTTTAAAACAACATGACTTAATGTTGTACTGGAACCCAAGAAGCCTAACCTCTGGAGTCGGTTAACTCTTAACACACAAAACTACTATCCATATATCCATTTCCCAATATGGAAAAATAAGGGTTTAAACAACTTGACATGTAATTAGCACAATATGACTCAAAACTAAAGAATAATATAATAAACCAATTACATCATTACTACTTGATGCCATTAACCGACAATGAAATTTAAAGCAAGACCATATTTAAAAATTAACTCAACATTACACCATTGAACAAATTAAACTGGAAAGCACTATAAGGTTTTCGCTCTCTTTTAAAATAAAATCTAAATATTATTCCACTCAAGAACTATAAATCCATCTAATATTTGTTTATTATTTATTTATTAAAAACCAATGTGCCACAGGATAGTATAAACTAAATCATAACTAAACAAATTTATATTAATAAGATAAAGTAAGTATAACTAATATTTAACTCAATATTTTAAAATTCTAGAATGTAATACCAAACATCTTTTATTTAATCACTATCATTACCAATTATAACCTATTAATACTCTAATAAAGTTTTAACTCAATTTTTAATTCTATTTATCATTTATTCAATAACTAGTATCACCATAAAAATCTACCACACATAAAAAAAAAAAAAAAAAAAAAAAAAAAAAAAATCTAATTTATTCATTAAATCAAACTTGCATCTACTAAAGCAACTTTATTTTTTAAAAAATAATTTTAAAATAATACAAATCTATCCTAATAATCTATGAGATATACTAAAATTAACTTATCACTATTGCCTTTTAATGAGTTTGATTAAAAAAAAGAAAATCAAATTAACAATTTTAATAAATCAAAACTAAAGAAAAACACAAAGCAAGATTTATGAGTTGATCAAGGAGTTTAAAATAAAAGTTTTCTAACTATTAGATTACCTTTGCATACATTCTAAATAAATTCTAAGATAATCTCCTTATTTTATTTAAATGAACTCAAGCTAAATTTTCATTGTAGAAAAAGAACAATCCATAAAATTTTATTTGGGAGCTTTAAAATTCAGAGATATGAGAAATGAAGGAATCTTCAAAGGTTTATGATAGAAAATTGATGAATTGAGCTAACTGATGGAAGCCAAGAGAGAGAGATATGGTAATACTGACTACAGAGAGAATGAATCCTACATAAATTTTCAGAGATTCAGAGGAATCAGAGACAACTTAGGTAAGAAAAAGATTTCATTAACATTATTATTATTATTATTATTTTTCATCAAAGATTTCAGACATAAAACTAAACTCAGAAAAGGCAAGAAAGAGATTTCATTATCATTATTTATTTTATTTTATTTTTATCAAAATTTCAGGCAGAAAAATAACACAGAGAAGGCAAGGAAGAGATTTAATTATCATTATTTTTTAATCAAGATTTTAGGCAGAAAAATAACTCAAAGAAATTAGGGATAAAAAAATCATCTGGCAAAGAGGTTTTAGGCTGACACAGATAAGAGTTGGATATTTTACTTTATGACAGAATTTACTCAGCTCACTAAGTGACCAAACAAAGATTGAAAATCAGTTTTAAAATTAAATAGAAAATTTCCATAGAAAGCACAAGAGGAGGCCATACGATGGTCAAATGGAGGGCAAGATTTGCAGCTAGAGTTCTGGCAAGGAAAATTTGCTCCACTAAACAGTTAAATAAAATTGCAAGATAAGAATAGATTTAAAGGAGAAGGCATGTATGACGTTGGCTGAGGAGGAGAGATGTAAGCAGTTTGAAAAACATTCAATTCAATAAACATAATAAAATCTGGCAGAGGTAAAATCTTAATAGAATTTCATTGAATGTTCATGATTTTAAAATCACATTGTAAGGCAATGAAGTCAGAGCTACCAAAGTTGGTTATGTTGAAATCCATTACTGAGGGCAATAATACAGGCAAGGATCTGGTAAGAAATCTGAGTAGAACAAATTTTCAACAATTCCAGATGACATTACAGACTATCAAATTCAAAACTACAGGGTCTTCAAGCGACAGGAAGGCAAAAATTTCCAAGCTCAAAATACACACACAAGAAATTCAAACAATATAAACCAATATGTCTGATACAAGTAAACATACCTGGAACTTCTATCTCAGGCTAGAATTTCCTTCAGCTTCTTCAAGTTCTTCCTCTATTTCCCATAACCATTTCTTCCCCAATTTCTCTTCCTCTTTTTTAGCACAACCCTCTCATAAAATAATAACCCCCAAAATAAAAAATAGCCAAGAGTCATAAATGACCACAAACACAAATTTGTTACAGAGAATCCCATTGCTCTCTAAAAATAGAAAACAATTAATTTTACTTCCCAGAGAGATTTGACAACTTACAAAACATAAATTATTATTAATTAATAAAATCTTGCTCGTAACACCCAATACAATCTCAACAATAAAATAAAATCATTCACTTATGACAAATGTCAATAGGACTTAATTATTAAAGCTATTACTTTAATTCTTAATTAAAATATTTTTTTCATTATTTATCAATTTACAATATTAATTAATATTTACATAAATATCACTACATCAAGCCTATTATTATTACTATTATATTATTTTATTAAAACAATGTTAAATACTCATGACATAAATCTTATTCATTAAAACATTAAAATATATTAATTTAATCTTTATTAAAAATAATATACCAAAACTCATTAATAATATACGCCTAAGCAAAATACTATTATATCTAACTTATTAATACATTATTATAATAATAATAAACTCATTAATGCATTTCCAAGACACACATTGGCTTAATAAGTAAAACTCAACAATACCTCAACAACCACATGACAACCAAAACCGAGACAAGAATCTCAGAGCGACTTCAAGACCCATGCCACAAACTAAAAATGGGAACTGACCTAGGGAAAACCCCATGTTATCTCCCTTCAATAGTATCCATTGGCCAAGGGCATGCTCAAACCTGCTAAGTCAGGTAGAATCAATGCCTAGTACCTGCAACTTGCATCAAGATGATAGGTTGTATACAACATATGCATATATATATATCAAACACACAGAGTCGAGGAATCACAGCATAGAAGGGTGCTTGAAATGAGTAATACTACACTGTCCCCGCTCTCAGGCATAACAATCAACACCACATCTCTAATTAATCATCATATAACATTAATCCATAAAGCATGATAACAATACTCTGCATAAACAATTATCCATCAACTAAACATGTTATAATACATCATAAACTGAAATATCAATAATGTCATCATAAAATTCATAACACATGTCAAAACCACATCAGTCAAATATAGTCCATCATGATCATAATAAGCATAAACCATAGTCTAATAACTCAAATGTCTCAAACTATCAAAATGTAATATAAAACTACTAACTGTCTAAAACAATAGAAAACTATCATCTGTCTCAAACCAAAATGAGGGGCATTACACCCTTTGTTTTATAATCTATTTTTTAAATGTATTTACCTATATTATATGATTTAACCTCTAATAAACAAGTCATTCACTTATATGTCTAGAAACACTATCTTTTAATATGATTATAAATTTAATATCTTCACACTTAGTGCAATAGATACCAAGTTGCTAGATTTCTGCAAAGTCATGCTTGCCATACCACCTATTGAACAAATACATGCCTACTAATGAAGGATAAAAACATAATTTGTAATGTATATATATCTAACTTCATTCTACATGCATAATAGGTTCACAACCTTTCATAAAGAGATATTTGAAATACATTTTCTTGCACAAGACTATTGGTATAGGTGAGTGACATTAGTCTTCATTTTAATTTCATCATCACACAAATAGATTGTTGTGACCATTAATTCTAACTCTTCTTCCATATTGTATATATGAGTGGAAACATAGATGATCCACCCATTTTATGGATTCCTTTGGTTGTGAGGAGTGCCTAACATTGAAAGATTGAGTTTGAGTAGTCTAAAAGTAGTCTAAGATGTTATGCAATACATCAATAGGTATGTTTTAGCATGGAACCTGTGAGTAAATGGCCAAAGGGAACACATGGTGCACCACTCCATCCTTGACAACAATTGCTTTTTGGACACATTAGAAATCTTCAGTTCCAACTCCTTTGTGGACTACACAAAGTTAGTAAAACATGTTCTTGAAACGCCCCACAAATGTAGTGAACAATCATGTTTGTGAAGAAAGGGATCATCATTGGTTTGTCATTATAAATATCCTTGGAATTTACAAATAAAATTTTATTTGGTTGCAAATGATATGTGGCCACACAACATTTAGTTTTGCCCAAAATGATTCTAGGTTGAACACCCATAACAATTATTTCAATTTAGCATGTAAATGTTGATTTTCAACATATTCTTTCTCTCCATGTGGTGCTCAAATACATTTCCAAGTATGATGCAAAAATAGAGTGTCAGTCTAAAACCTATCACCAAATTTTGAAACGCTTCTCAAGGATATCAATGTTCAATTTGATAAAATCACCCCAAAACAAGGTAGGTAGTTGGTTCGAGATAATGGGTGTTTATTGTTGCTTAGGTGGGACATTGCTTCTACTATAGTATTAGACACAATCAAAATACTTAGTGAAGTAGAGGACACTTTTGAAGATGTAGAGTCTAGGCTAAGAAGTTTTAGTTTCACTATGAATTTCATCCAAAGTTTGAACCACTAGCTATGTGGGCTATGCCTTGAACACAGGTATATGCATGGAAATAGGGGACCAAAAGGGGGTCACAAGTGGCCATTTTTTTCTCAAATAAGTAAAAACTAACCTTGGATGATAAATTGAAGATAGACACACTCAAAATTTGAAGATATGACAAGAAGAAGATTTGCAGTGCTTAGAATCTATTTCTAAACTACTTATTTAAAAAAATGGTGAAGATTAAGAGGTTTAAATAGGGGGAGCACACAAAGTGCTCTTTTTTGTTAGAAAAATATAACATAGCATCTGGTGTGGTCCCCCTTAAGTATTTCACAAATCTCTTGGGTGGAAAATTAGCTAACATCAAAGAGTTTATCCCTGAGTTTTTTGCTAATTTTTTATGAATTTTAAAGTGAACACATCCTAAAAAATACAAATTTGAGCATGTTGCCCCCTAATTTTTTTAAAAACCAATTAAAAATTATTAGTTTTTGAATGTGTATAGAATAGAGTCTAGAATCTAAAAATGTAATTTGTTTCAAATTTGGATGAATGGATAGAAAATGACACCAAAAATACTATACATAGGTTTTTGACAAAAAATAAAGACACTAGCAAAAGAAATTGAAGATGGAAACCCTAATGTTTTTAGATTTTATAAAAAAATACATGGTTAGAAATCTAATAAAAAATTGAATTCATCCTAGCATTTTTTTTAAATTAACATTGAAAAACATGTAAGTTGATGGAGAGCATGCTCAAAATTTCTTGAAAACACATCTTTGGGCATCTAACATGTAGATCCAACCCTTTGGGTTGGATGTGCAAGGAAAATCGATCCCTCAAGGTTGGAAGTTCTTGATGTAGTTAAAAATATGAGTGCGTTATAATGCGCTCGCATTTCTAATTACCTAAAAAAGTGAGCAATGGTTTGTAAAAAGGAAAAACCCATGATTTTTGATCTACATGCTCTATTTATTCCCCTACACTACACTTTATGCGACATATAAAACAACTTTTGATGCTTTTGAGGATCTACAATCATTAGTTGACAAAATTATCTCACTTTTTATTCTTGTATCGATATAGAAGATTCTAATTGCATGTTTTTAAATTAAATTTTATATTTTTATTCGTTATTTTCATGTTTTTATGAATTAGAATAATTGATTGAAAAAACTAACTATTTTTTGTCTTACATTGACAAAAAATTCTAATTGTATGTTTTGTATTTGAATTTGATAAATTGTCAATCATTGTTTCCATTATTTTGACCAATTGTGTTATATTGATATAGAATTCAACATCATGCCAATGATTCAATAACTAAAAACTTAAACAATGAAGGGGCATGAAGCCAAGAATATGAAGAAAAGAGAATGATTGTGACAACTTCATGAAAATAATAAATTGAACTCGATAGATGAAGATATACCATCTTTGTCAATTGAATTAGATCATGAAACATCTAAGAAAGAGAAGGATTTGGAGAAATAAAGGGAATGAATGCAAAAACTTTGTGCAAGTAAGAAATTAAATTTGAGAGTTGAAGGTACATCATCTTTTCCATCTCAATTCGATATTATAGAAAATCCTCAATCACTGATTGAAAATGATGATGCAATTTCAAATGTAAATATAGATGTTGTACCAATTGATCAATTATTTAATGAGAAAAATTTATCTAATGAATCAAGTTTTCCATTGAGAACACCTCCTAGAACTTTTCATAAAAAACTTGTTTTTTATTGAAATTGAAAAGAACATTCTAAAATCAATACCTAATAAGATTCTTGAATGTACTTGTAGAAGAAATGTTTATAAAATATGATTTATTTTTTTTGAAAACTTAAGTGAAATTAGAAGATGTCAATTGTTTGTTGAAATGATGAAAAATCTTAAGCTTAGACCCATGATGACGATTCTTGGTCTAAGAAAATCATATACTAATAGTGAAAAATCTATTGTAAAATATCTAAGATCAGTGCATATCAAAGTGTGGGTATGACCTCACACACCAAAGATAGTAATGCTACATGACATGTCATTACATCAACTATAATAAGTAATCAAACAAATAAATCTTGCTTGATAAGGAAAAAAGTCAAGCACTAAAAATAAGTAGAAAAACACTTATAAAAGCCATTGGGAGGCGTTAAAGAGTTGAGGACCCAAATAACAATGAACTATGGTCATTCTATAGTAGATTTCCATAGAAAGATAAAGTTAGTGTTGAAGCCTTAAAATCCCTAACTGAATAATTTTAGAAAAATAGCATAAGAGTATTCCCTAATCAAAGAGATGTTGTAAAAAGGAGAATTGGTTGTCAAAACCATAAGACACATTCAAAGCATTTTTAGATATGACTTAAACACAATTTTTCTTCAAATTTCTAGAGACTTATCCTTAATGAAAAATAGTCAAAGGTATTTTGAAATGGAAAAACTTTTTTATGTCAAAATAATTATCACATGCACAACTTGTTGTTGTAGAGTCCACATTGGATTTTCTATGTATTATGATGTTTTTTGACATATATGTGTATCTTTGCATACAAATGATATTCGGTAGGAGTGTATGATAGAAGCTTCACATAAATTGGTAAGAGATTTCAATTCAATCATTTTTTGTGAAAGAGTAGATGTCCAATTGTTTTATAAGAAATCATGTTTGGATGAAACACGTGATAGTTGTGGTGGTTTGTAATGTTTGATAAATTATGTATATATGGAGAATACAAATGCAATTGGAAATGAATTAGTAAGTTTTTAAAAATATAAGTCAATGGAAAACACTCTAAAAGATGGTAAAGAGGCCAAAAAGTGCGAATTGGTGAGTGAAAATATACTAGTATATAAATTTATGCTTATTTTTCAAAAAAAGATAGTGTATGAGTATGCAAGGCATACACATAGAGGTTGCTGGTTGGACTTGCAATCCAAGTTATGAAAGGACACATTTCCTCTTCATACGATCATGTCAAATGTAAAATTTGCAAAGAATTATACACCACAACCATAAAATGAGGTTCAATCATAGTATTTACACTAATAAATTATGTACATATGTTCATCTAAGTACACCTTAAATAGCTACAACTTCTCTTGAGGCTCTACAACTTTTTCCTTTTTTTTCTCTAACCCTCCTTATTTTTTCAGAAATCTCTTACAAGTTTGTATAATAAAGTTCATTTCTATGCTAGTGAACCAATTCTATCCTATCTTACATGGATTGGTATTTTTAACATCTCACAGATAATATACTAAATAAATTTTATAATGTTATTGATACAATTACAATTTAGATTCATTATTTTAATTAGCATCATAGTATTGTCAATTATAAAGAGCATTATTGCTAATATAACAAGTCTAGTACTTGCCTTTGTGGTATGGATGGCCTACTTGTGATCAGAAGGATATACTATTGTCTTCATATACCAATTGCCTAACTACAATTGGCAGTCCCTACAATTTGTAAAATTTATGGTCTAGTAGATTATGACAATTGTCTATAGATTGGTGTTTTAGATTTGCATCAAAATATAAGAAATAAGCTAAGGTCTTAGATTAGTTTTATTATGGGAATGTTTATGGTTTATTGTAATAACCTATGTATCTAGATTGCTAGTGTATAAGTGGGCAATGAGTGACTATTGTAATAGGTGTTGGATCATATACAATGTTGATTTTTCTTTTCGAGAAACAAGCTCATTCTTTGGACATGTAAGAACTAGTTAGTTGGTAATTATTTCTATCTATCTTTCTATGTTGCATTAGTCTTTATTTATGTACATACTTCAAATTTCACAACATGCCTTTTGTATATCCATATTTTTCCTGTGGATGAATTGCAACAATGTATTCCAGCAATAAATAGGATGAGATTTAACAAAGTCCATACAACATAATAATAAATGGAGATATAGTGTTTTCAAGAAGGCTAGGATACATAGAATATTAAAAGAGTAGAAATAGTTGATAATAAGCATGGAGAAGATGACCTTATTGATAAGAATTCAAATAAAATGATGTCACAGAAGTTAAATGGTAAATTGTCATAATATTATAATGTATCATGCTTTTACTTTGGTTTTGTACAAATGTGTTGCAAACATAATTGAGAAAGTATATATTTTTAGATATCTTCAAATTCCCAAAGAAACTCTATTAATATTAATAAATAGACAATATTTTCTCAAGATGCCTTTGTCTAAAAATAAATACTTCATACCATTTTTTAAATATTTTTAGCTAATTAGGTTGCATGGAGCCATTTTTTGGCTTGTACAAACAATAACGTAGATTTTAAAGATAGATTTCATTTATATGTTATGAGTGTTGCAAATATGTGCCTAAGCGGTGTTGTCATTGATGTCAACATATTCTTATTGTCATTGATGTCAACTGTGCCTCATTTTATTGTCTGTTTAAGAGACTGGAATGTTAAGGATATTGAGAAAATTAATGAAGACTCAATGTTCATGGACCATATGGCTATGTAGAGGATTGTCAGAGGTTGTTCCAGTTAAGAATTGAGAAGTCCACATGAAGATTTGAAGAAGTTATGGCCATCTAAGTAGAACTAGATTTTGCAATATTCAGAAGAGACAGAGTCATAGTAGGTTGGTCCGGATTGCTCCATAGTGAAATATTATGGTCTGTGGATTTGAAGGCATGTTTGGTAAGTCAGTGTGTAACATCAACTCCAATGGTTCGTGGTTTGGAGGTCTGTAAGCCATCCTTCTAGTTTGACAGTCATGGCAGACAGTGTTCCTGAGGTTTCAGAGGAAGATAAAAATGATTCTGGTAATTTGGTTTAGAGTGGATGTTATTAGTGAATTTAATGTACTTTTGGAGGTCTCTGGATCATGTGGCTACTGTGTTGGAAGTCCGCATTGGATTTTGATCTTGTTATTGAAGATTTCCTCTTTGAAGTTGATGTTCTTCCCAGTCTTGGCCGACTGGATGTTCCTAGCGTGTTACGGATGATCTAAAGATCATTTTATGAAGTGTGGCATGTTAGTAGAGCAAGATTCAAGTCGAAGCTATGATTAGCTGACAATGTAAAGATCCACGTTAAGTTTAGCCGACCTTGTTGATCATTCCAAGGTTGATGAAGTGTATAAATACTTGTTGAAGAGTTGTTAAAAACCATCCTTGAGAAAATGGATTAAATCCAAATAAAGGATTAGAAGTAGAGCAGAGAAGAAAAGGAGTGAGAGCAGTATAGAGTGAAAAATCAATGAAGAAGAATTTGGGGCAAAGCAGAAGTTTTGTGAGCATTCATTGAAACTGAACCAAGCATGAAGTAGATGTTACTTCTCAGTTAATTCTTTCTGTTCTAAATAAATTCTGTAGGCAATGAGCCTTTCTTTTGAGCAGTGAGCTCTGGGTAGTGTGCCCAAAGGTATGTGCCTTCTACTTTTCTAAAGTACTTTTAACAGGGTACAAATTTTTGTGGGTTAACCCCCACTGTGGTTTTTCCCTTAACTGGGTTTCCACGTCAAAATCTTGGTGTCAATTGTGTTGCTTATGTTTCTACTCATAGGTTGTTGATCTATGCTTTAATGTTTACATCATTAATCTGATAGTAAGTTAATAAAGAAGGTTAAAAGTAGAAAATTTTATTTTGTGTGACAACTGATTCACCCCCCCTCTCAGTTGTTCGGTCTAATTCCAACAATTGGTATTAGAGCCAGATCCTCTTATAAAAGCTTGATCACTTGAGGAGATCCAAGATGTCAACCTACAATAAGGATAGTCTGAGCTTTGATGGAACAAATTATTTTATTTGGAAGAATCACATGGAGTGCCATTTGCAATGCATGGGCGATGCCTATTGGGTGATAACCAGTGTTGAGTATAAACCTCCAGAGAAAGGTCCTTCAACTCTAGATCAACTCAAAGATGCTGAAGATAACCTTTGAGCTAAAGAAGCCTTGTTGAGTGCCCTGACTGATTCAGAAATGACAAATGTCTTTGGTCTAAAAACTGCTCATGAAATCTAGAAAAAGCTGGAGAATCTGTATGAAGGCGATGAATTTGTCAAATGTGGCAAGCTACAAAGTCTAAGAGGAAAATTTGAAAATTTGAGGACGAGTGAAGATGAAAACATCACAATCTACATGCAAAAGATAAATGAACTTGTGTATGGTATTAGGTGTGCTGGTGGAACTTTGGAAGAATTAGAGATTGTATCAAAAGTGCTTAGATCTTTACCTAATTCATACAAACATAAGGTTGTTGCTATAGAGGATATTAGGACTGTCTCAGAAGTTACAAGAAATCAACTAGTTGGCAAAATTCTAGCTTTTGAATTAAGTGAGTTTGGTGATTCTCTTCCCAAGTCTGAATCTGCATTTAAGGCCAGTGTATATGGAAAACAAAGATATGATGTAGGTAAAAGCTCTTCTACAAGATCAAACAGTTTCGTGAAGACAAGGAAGGATCTTGAAGATGTTGAAATTGAAACAACGGATCTTGAAGCTCTTCTTGCCAAAAGATTTCCAAGAGGATCTGGTAAGTATGAAGGAAAATTGTCACTCAAATGTTTTGCTTGTAATAAGATTAGTCATTTTGCCTCAAGATGTCTGGAGAGGTTTTCAAAACCAAACCCTAATAGATACAGAAATTAGAACAAATGTTACTATGTCCAAGAAGCTGCAGAAGGAGTCATAGATGATGAATCTAATCATGGAGGTTCCTCTGAAAAAGATTGGGTGTTCATTGCTATCAAAGAAGAAGATCCGGTGTTTTGAATATGCTAGCTATGTAAATATAGAAAGTGCCTTGGCTACTCAGGTTATTAAGAAAGATGAATGGGTGATTGATAATGATGTTCTCATCATAAGACTGGAGATAAGAGTAAGTTTGTGAATTTTAAAAATTATGGAGGGCTTGTGAAAGTTGGAGACAACTCAGCTGGTAGAATCTGTGGTAGAGGATCCATCTCTTTTGATGGTAAGAATAACACCAATGATGTTCTGTATGTGGAAGGACTGAAACATAATCTTCTTAGTGTTGGATAGTTGGTTGACAAAGGTTATGATCTTCGATTCAAGGACGAAAAATGCAGAATCTTGGAGAGCTTCGGAATTGAAATTGCATCCGATACTCAAACTAGAGGTAACATTTTTCATTTGAGTAGTTCTCGCAAAAGTTGTTTGATTTCTCAAATAGATCAAAGTTGGTTATGGCATAGGAGGATGTGTCATGTGAATTTTGATAACATTGTCAAAATAAGTACCACTTGGACTGTAAGAGATCTTCCAAAACTTGTGAAACCTAATAGCATGTGTAGAGAATTTCAATTGGGGAAACATAACAAAACTTCATTCAAAAGTAAGGAACAATCTTCAAGTGGACGATTGGAACTAGTACATACTAATCTCTGTGGTCCTTCTAGAATTAGGAGTGTGCAAGGAGATAGATATTTCATGTTGGTGATTGATGATTACTCAAGGATGATGTGGGTAACTTTACTAAAAGAAAAATCAGAAGCTCTTGACAAATTTAAGGTGTTCAAAGTGATGGTGGAAAATGAGATCGGTGAAAAATTGAAATGTCTAAGATCTGATAGAGGTGGAGAATTTACTTTCGGTGAGTTTGATGCTTTCTGTGAAAAGTAGGGCATAAAAAGACAGTTATCTACTCCTAAGACTCCCCAACAAAATGGAGTTGTGGAAACAAAGAACTAAACCATTTAAGATGCTGTCGGGACCATGATGATAGAAACAAATGTTCCTCAAGTTTATTGGAGAGAAGCTATGACTACTTCTGTCTACACTCTTAATCAGGTGCAGATCAAAGGCAATTCTAGTAAGACCCTTATGAACTATGGTTTGGTCATCCTCCTATTGTGAGATACTTCAGAGTTTTTGGTAGTAAATGTTATATCAAAAGAGATGAGGATTTAGGCAAGTTTGATGCAAGAAGTGATGAGAGAATATTTTTGGGGCACTCTACTCAAAGTAAGGCTTACCGGTGCTTTAACAAGAGGTTGAAAAAGATTGTTGAAAGTGCTAATATTAGAGTTGATGAGAGCAAGGAAGGACATTCTAGGTTCTGCAGATATGATTCAGATGATCAAGATGAAAGTCAAAATCAAGGAAGGTTAGTTCAAAATCTATCTCAGATTTAGATTGATCCGAAAACTCCAGGAACTCAAGAAAATAGTACAGATGTTGAGGAACAAGCTCAAGAAACAAAAGTTCAAGCAATTCCCAAAACCTCTAGGTATGTAAGAATGAATCATCCTAAAGATCAAATCATACCTGAGATAGAAATAAAGGTGTTCAAACTAGGAGAAGAGTTGCTGAAGATCAAGAAGAGATTTTTTTGATTTCAAAGATTGAACCTAAATCAGTAAGTGAAGCCTGCAATGATGAAAACTGGGTAAAAGCAATGGAAGAAGAATTGATGCAAATTGAAAAGAACCACACTTGGGATCTCGTTCCTAGACCTAAGGAAAAAAATGTGATTGGAACCAAATGGGTCTTCTGGAATAAACTAAATGAAGATGGTGAAGTTGTAAAAAAACAAAGCAAGGTTGATATGCAAAGGCTATTCTCAAGTGGAAGGAATTGATTTTGAAGAAACTTTTGCTCTGGTGGCAAGAATAGAGGTAGTTAGATTATTTCTTGCATTTACTGCTTTCAGAGATTTTAAAGTGTATCAGATGGATGTCATATCAGCATTCCTGAAT
Source organism: Cunninghamia lanceolata (assembly GCA_027924645.1). Taxonomy (NCBI): domain Eukaryota; kingdom Viridiplantae; phylum Streptophyta; class Pinopsida; order Cupressales; family Cupressaceae; genus Cunninghamia; species Cunninghamia lanceolata. Next base: position 1,093,428 of record BSBN01000184.1, on the reverse strand, counting down.
GGAGATTTGGAGGAAGAAGTCTACATTGAGTAACCGGAAGGATTTCAGTTGTCTGATCAGGGAGATATGGTTTGTAGACTGAGAAAAGCCTTGTATGGACTCAAGAAAGCTCCAAGAGCCTGGTATGCAAGATTGGATAAATATTTTCTTAAGATAGGTTTTAGCAAAGGTACTGGTGATAGTAATCTTTACTTCAAGATTAATCATGAGGACATCCTGATTATTGAGGTCTTTGTTGATGATATCGTTTTTGGTGGAAATGAATGTATGTGCAAAGCATTTGCTGATCAGATGAAAAGTGAATTTGAGATGTCAATATTTTGAGCTCAATGAATTTCTTCCTAGGTCTGTAAATTGTTTAGTCAGATAAAGGTATCTTTATATCTCAATCCAAGTATGTGAAAGAATTGCTAAAGAATTTTGGAATGGAAGATTCAAAGCCAGTAGGTACACCTATGGTAACCGGATGCAAGTTAAGTAAAGATGATGACTCCACCAAGGTAAATCAGAAAAGGTATAGATCAATGATTAGAGGATTGTTCTATCTAACTCAGTCTAGACCTAACATCATGAATGTCATTGGACTTGTTGCTAGATTTCAAGCTGATCCAAAAGAATCCCATGTTGTGGCGGTCAAAAGAATTTTTAGATATCTCAAGGGGATAATTGATTATGGATCATGGTATCCAAAGGGCAATGATTTCACTCTTTATGCATATACAAATGCTAATTGGGTAGGAGATGTGGATGACAGAAAAAGTACTAGTGGTGGTGTATTTTTCTTGGGAAGAAGATTGGTCTCTTGGATGAGCAAAAAATAAGAGGCAATATCTCTGTCTACTGCAGAAGCAAAATATATAGCAGCAACAAATAATTGTACTTAGGGTCTGTGGATGAAGCAAATGTTGAAGGACATCAGAATTTTGTTTGAGGAGCCAGTCACAATCTTTTGGGATAATTCTAGTGCAATGAGCATCTCAAAGAATTTGGTGTTGCATTCAAAGACAAAGCATATATCTATCAAGTTTCATTTCTTGAGAGAGAAGATAAATGAGAATGAAGTCAAGTTGGAGTTGTGTCTTCCCAAAGATCAGATTGGAGATATCTTCACTAAGCCTCTTCCCAAGGATACCTTTGAGTATCTCAGAAACAAGTTAGGGGTTATTACCCCTCTTGATCAAAACTAAATTGCACTGAGGTGCATCAGTCTGATGGAATTCTTAGTCATATCTTGAGATCCAGATTGATGTTGAAAAAATACTACTCTAAGGAGTAGTCAGTATGCAAATGTTGGAGATTAGTTTGAAATAAAAAGGGGGAGTAAAGATTGCAAATATGTGCCCTTTGCCATTGATGTCAAAGGGGGAGAGAAGACATGTGAAAAACTAATTGCTGATGACAGGGGGAGCAATGAAGGAAGTGGTTGCAGAAGTTAGGGGGAGAAGTTCTTGTCATGATGGTTGAATTAGTTTTTCACATCATATGTTGCCATCAATGACAAAGGGGGAGATTGTTGTAAATATGTGCCTAAGTGGTGTTGTCATTGATGTCAACATATTCTTGTTGTCATTGATGTCAACTGTGCCTTATTTTGTTGCATGTTCAGCAGACTAAAATGTTGAGGATATTGAGAAAATTAATGAAGATTCAATGTTTGTGGACCATATGGCTGTGTAGGGGATTGTCAGAGGTTGTTCTATTTAAGAATTAAGAAGTCCGCATGAAGATTTGAAGAAGTTATGGCCATCTAAGTAGAACTAGATTTTACAGTATTTAGAAGAGACAGAGTCACAGTAAGTTGGTCTAGATTGCTCCACAGTGAAATATTATGGTCTGCGGATCTGAAGGCATGTTTGGGAAGTTAATGTGTATCATCAACTCCAGTGGTTCATGGTTTGGAGGTCCGCAAGCCATCCTTCTAGTTTGACATTCATGGCAGATAATGTTCCTAAGGTTTGGGAGGAAGATACAAATGATTCTAGTAATTTGGTTTAGAGTGGATGTTATTGGTGAATTCAATGTGCTTGTGGAGGTCTTTGGATCATGTGGCTACTATGTTGGAGGTCCGAATTAGAGTTTGAGCTTGTTATTGAAGATTTCCTCTTTGAAGTTGATGTTCTTCCTAGTCTTGGTCGATCAGATGTTCCTGGCATTTTGCAGATGATCTAAAGATCATTTTATGAAGTGTGGTGTCTTAGTAGAGGAAGATTCAAGTCTCAGCTATGTTTGGCCAACAGTGTAAATATCCACGTTAAGTTTAGCCAACCTTGTTGATCATTCCAAGGTTGATGAAGTGTATAAATACTTGTTGAAGAGTTGTTAAAAATCATCCTTGAGAAAATGGATTAAATCCGAATAAAGGATCAGAAGCAGAGTAGAGAAGTGAGAGCAGTATAGAGTGAAAAGTCAGTGAAGAAGAATTTGGGGCAAAGAAGAAGTTTTGTGAGCATTCAGTGAAACTGAACCAGGCATGAAGTAGATGCTATTTCTCAGTTAATTCTTTCTATTCTAAATAAATTCTGTAGGTAGTGAGCCTCTCTTTTGAGCAGTGAGCTCTGGGCAATGCACCAGAAGGCATTTGTCTTCTACTTTTCTAAAGTACTTTTAACAGGGTACAAATCTTTGTGGGTTAACCCCCACTGTGGTTTTTCCCTTAACTAGGTTTTCCACATCAAAATCTTGGTGTCAAGTGTGTTGCTTATGTTTATGCTCATATGTTGTTGACCTATGCTTTAATGTTTACATCATCAATTTGATAGTAAGTTAATAAAGAAGGTTAGAAGCAAAAAAAGTTTATTTTGTGTGACAACTGATTCACCCCCCCTCTCAGTTGTCCGGTCTAATTCCAACAATGAGTTGAGTAACTCTTTGGATGTTTAGAAAATATGCTTATAGGTGTTGGGAGAATATGTCCTATTTTGTGGGTAGCTTTCTAGACTCGTTCATGTCTATCAAAATATTTTTAATTGCATGGAATTTTTTATTTATGTGAATATTCGAAGTATATCATGTTCTTTTCCAAAGTAGTATAGTTGCTTGAGTAAGCCCTTTGTTTAATAATCTATTTTTTTAATTTTTTTTAACTCTATTACACGATTTAACCAACAAGTCATTCACTTATATGTCTAAACACTATCTTTTAATATGATTATAAAGTTAATATCTTCACACTTAGTGCAATAGCTACCAACTGGCTAGAGTTGTGCAAAGTCATGCTTGCCATACCACCTATTGAACCAAGACATGCTTACCAATGAAGGATAAAAACATAATTTGTAATGCATATCTAACTTCAATCTACATGCATAATAGGTTCACAACCTTTCATGAAGAGATATTTGAAAAATGTTTTCTTGCACAAGACTGTTGGTATAGGTGAGTGACATTGATCTTCATTTTAATTTCATCATCACATAAATAGATTGTTGTGACCTGTTGGCGTTTCAATTCACACCTCTAGAATGCGATTTGGAAATGGACAGCTATGGACAGATAAACTGCTCTCCTATTGGAAGGGGGAGTTCCCTTTCTTGTTGATGTTTGCTGAAAAGATAATTAAATGAAACTTCGCCTATCTTCTTTTTGATTCTCAGTTATGAGGACAAGGTTATAAAACTCTGAATGCTGCATAAGAGGTTTTTCCCTTTTTTAAAACTTCTACTACAACTAAGTAAAGACTAATGATGCTTTCAATCTCCTGAGTAAATTCAGAGCAAAGGAAATTGAAAGTGAACAAAGAATGATTGTTAACACAAAAACCTAAGTAGTTTTCCTCCAGGTTTACACCACAAGACTAAAAGTACTTTAATGATTAAGTCTGAAATGAAGGGTGCAAAAAGCTACACATCTAACGACGATAACTTGATGAATGTTATTACCCCAAGGCAATGGTGGTGGTTGCCTTTGATTTGGATCATTGTGATTGTTGTTATTTGCATCACCCATTGCTCTAGGCTAGATTACTAGTTCTTCTTGTAATTTTCCTGCTAGACTTTAGGAACTATCTGAATTTCTCGAACTATGTTGGATGCTTCTCCAACTTTTAGAGAATCAAGATCTTGAAAGAAAAGATCCGTAGCACCGCCTTTTCCCTTTCTTGAATAAACCCTGTGAGCCAGGATTATCTATTGCCATACGGGAGGTGGTAGTACTGGTCTTCCTACTGCAAGATTTGCTTTGTGTTCTTCTTCGTCAAGGATAGCAGCCACGTTTCTCCACTGATCAGGACTTTCCTTTTGTGTAAATATGAAACTCCTTAGGCTGCTAATGATGTCCATTTTCTCTCCTTCCACTCGTACAAGATTTGGTTGAATAACAGGTGGTGTAAGATTTGGTTATTGAACTAGAGCAGAAGGATGCCAGAGAGTCATTCCCATGACATAAGCCTAAGCTTGCTTGAAGTTTTATGCCTCGTGCCCCACGGTGGTTGCCAGGAAACTGTTGGTGTTTCAATTCATACCTCTAGAATGTGATTTGGAAACGGACAACTATGCAAAGATATACTGCTCTCCTATTGGAAGGGGGAGTTCCCTTTCTTGTTGATGTTCACTGAAAAGATAATTAAATGAAACTTTGCCTATCTTCTTTTTGATTCTCAGCTGCGAGCACAAGGTTATAAAACTCTAAATGCTGCAGAAGAGGTTTTTTCCTTTTCTAAAACTTCTACTACAACTAAGAAAATACTAATGACGCTTTCAATCTCCTGAGTAAATTTAGAGCAAAGGAAATTGAAAGTGAACAAAGAATGATTGTTACACAAAAACTTAAGTGGTTTTCCTCTAGGTTTACACCACAAGACTAAAAGTACTTTAATGATTAAATCTGAAATCAAGGTTGCAAAAAGCTACACATCTGACAATGATAACTTGATGAATAGAGATAGAATATCAGAGCAAAATAGGCATGAGACTTCTATTCAATATCAGAAAGTTTGCACAACTCTAGGACAACAATGCTGCAACAAAAGGTAGGCATACAAGAAGTGATCAAACACTGGAGAACAATGAAAACAAAGTGAACAAACACTTGGAATAACAAGATTTGCTGGCTAGAATAGGCATAGGAAATTTGCTATCACAAAAGTAGCTCCCTTACAATGAACATAGAGTGAACAAACACTTGGAATAACAAGACTTGCAGGCTAGAATAGGCACAACAAATTTGCTATCACAATTACCATTACATACAATGGGCAAGGATGCCATTATTTATACTAAAATCAAAGGAGTAGGGAACCCTAAAATCTCCTTGATTAACCCTAAATTGCCAACTCGCAAGTTTTTTTACTATTTTAAGACAAAGATACAATAAACAAATGCTTTAAAGCAATCTGCTTTAAAGCAAAGAAGATTCCAACCATCACAAAGTGATTTCTTTTCTAAATATAGAATGGATGAGCTTAGGATGAAAGCAAATGATTTAAAACAAAAAGCATATGTTTTAAAGTTGCTTTATTTTGAAATGCATCCTCATCAACATTCTAGCTTTTTGGTGATGTCATCTGTTGATATTCTGGGAAACAATATCTTATGAAAAGCGAGTGACTGCATCTCTACCAGAAACACTGATACTCTCTAGACGATATTCTAATTCTCTAACATTTCTTCACCATTGGCAACCATCCGAAGAAATTCGTGAACTTCACCCACAACCTTGTCGAATTTCACTGTCATTGCGGCAAAATGACTCATCTTGCCGGCATTGATATCATCATTAAAATTGCTGCAGATGAGAGTCTCAAACTCTGCTTGTACTTCCTTGAGATCATACAGGGTACCATCTTCCTTTTCATACAAACACAGGATCTGAGAGACAAAAGATCTGACAAACTTGAGGATGTTGACTACCTTTTCTTTCCATTCTGTCAACTCTGCAATCATACTGTCATAATTTTTTACTATGAAAAGATATTGCGCTTTCCAAGTAGAAACTGTCTTCTTATCTTCAGCTAAATCAATAGTATCAAGTGCAATCTTCAAGTCAGAGATAATGATCTCAAACATTGGTTTATTTTCTACCATGGTCTGCTGCAATCCCTGTATGCCTTGGCGTAAATCATGAGCATTGTACTTCAATTGATAAAGCTCTGAAAGCACAACTCTCCCTTTGGTCACAAATTCTTCTACCAAACTATTCATGTGTCTCCCATAGAGGACCAACTTACTGAAGTGCCGCTGATCATCTGGTGATTCAAGATTTGGTGGAAGAAGTAAATCAGCCTGTGAAGTGCCATGGAAAAGGTTGGAAATGTACTGCCGCGGTTGTCGAACTTCAGCTTTGAGGTCTGCCTTGTCTTCTCCATCTTTCAACACCCTTTCCTTCAAATTATCCACTGCAACCTCGAAGAGATTGACGTCTGTATGGTAGGTACTTCTACCAAGGTCAGCCTTGACAACCGTGAAGTCATCAACCTCGACATCATCAGCACTTCTATTTTCTGGCGGTGTTGCAGTTTCAAGAATTATTTCTCCCTCTGTATTCTTCTCAATGCGAACCTGCTTCTTCAACTTCTTGTCTGGTGTGTCTTGGTAGACGCTTTTAAGCTCTGCTAAATTTAGATGATATGAGGGCTTTCTCCTCTTCCTTCCTAGAATGTTTTCAAGCTAGGTTGAGCCTTCATCTCTTGGAAATTTGGTTCTAACATCATCAGCTCCTGATGATTCAATGTGTGCATCAGAGTTACGAACTGGCAAATCTAGCTCTGCATCTATGTGAATAGGAGAAGTGATCGGTGAAGAAGGTGGAGATACGTGATCTGAAGGTAACACTTCAACATGTAGCGTTGTTTCAAAAGGAACTTCTGGTTCAACTGGTGGTTGCTCCTGCTGGACATGATCTAGAGACTCATCCTTCTTCCTCTTTAACTTAGCCATTTTTGTTCCTTCTGGAAGAACACTCATAGCTTTTATCCTTCGTTTTGCCTTGGAAGTGGAAGGCTCTGATGGTTGCATGACTGGCAGCTCTACTAATGGAATATCATCCTTCCTCTTAGTCTTCAAGAATATCAAACTATTTTTAACCACTTGACTTGGTCTTTCTTCAATGGAGGTGCTCTCTTTTACTGACCAATCAACTGGTGTCATGGTTGTTGCTCATTTTGGTCTCTAAAATACGTGGGAAGTAGAACTTCACCACTCTCTGTCAAACCCTCTATATCTTCTGATAGGATATCAGACGTCTTCTGAAGAGTGAATCTGTTGTAACTGTGTTCTCACACTTCAAACTCATCAGCACAAGTAGCTCAGAAGTCTTCAACTACAAACTTGTGTGTACAATTCTATCCAAGATGTGATGCATAAACACCACGTAGATCATATGAAGATCTCCTATCCAAAAATTTAAGACCATATCTGGATGATTCATTACCAATTGCCTTGGCATCTGCTCTAGATCTACATCTGTAAATACTCATCCCAAGTGGAAAATTAAAAGTTTTCTTGCGTATGCCACGCAAATATGTATGAACTTCATAGGCTTGCCTCAGAAATTCCATAAATGCAATTTCATCTGTAGGATATCGTGGCAACATGGCTGGCTCTCCTAAGAAGCCATATACTCTGATGTAGGAAAAAGTGGGAAATTGGATAAACCAATCAGCCCATTCTGCCATTGCTATTCTAGCCTCTGTTGAAAACCGTATATGCAACTCGTTGTCCATATCTCGCACTGTATGCATCAAGAATGCATCATTCACCTGCCTGTAATGTCGTTCTGCTTGAGAGATCTCTAACTATGGGAAATGATGTTAAACATGTTGAGTACCCAGAGTTCCAACAACATTCAAACCTTTGAATTGACCCTGAAAAGCCATCAAATACACAAGGTATGATATCATGTGGAATTCATGAGCCCTTTGAAAATCAATTATTTGTTGGTGGAGACTATCACTGATGAGTGCTGACCAGTCATAGAATTTGGTTCCATCAACAATCTGGGACATGATGTAAAACATCCAAGGCTGGAACTTGTTTGCATCTGCTTGACCCATGATCCGCCTTAGTAGAGTAATCATTATTGCATGTTCCTCCTTGAATTCTCCATGTCCAACATTCTTTGGCATGACATTCTGCTTCTCTTTTAACCATCTTTGACCAATCTTTTTTCTGTATTTTTCTTTATCATTGTTCCAAACCCTCTTGCATTCTTCAAGTGAAACAATTAAGTTTTCTCTCCAAACAGGTATTGTAAAACACTTCTCTATGTCATTTGCCCTTAGGTTGCAGAGTACACGTCCATCTCTTCACTGGATTTCTCTTGTGACCAAATTGTAATGCGTCATTTAAGCAATCACGAACTCGATACTTTGCACTGTGATAGGAAAGGATGTTGCTGCAAGCAAACCGGAATGTCCAAGATTCCTGATAGCATTATTCCCTGCATCCTCCAAAGAGTGTAAATTGATTACTGGAAGAACTTTATGCAAGTCTGTTTCACAAGTTCTTAGGTAATCATGAACTAATGTCGTTTTGTGCCTAATTTGTGTTGGAGAGTACTGCATATTGGAAGATTTGAAAATCAACTGTGAACACACCTATGTCGGAAAAAAATCTTGGACAAATGGCTGAAAATTATTTGCTGATTTTTAGAAAAATTAGAGTGTGAGCTAAAAAAGTTAGCACATGGGTTTTGTAGACAATTCTGTTTCAAAGCAACCCAGATTGTCAGATTTTGAAAAAGCGAAGATTTTCTTGAAAAGGCAAGAAAAAAGCAGTTTCCTAAAAAAAAGCAAAACTCCAATCTTTAAGAGGATAATAATCTGGATGGACCCATCTCGACGAAAACTGAAAAAGCTCTAGTCAGATTTCTTAAAAATGATCCCCTTGAAACGAGGACCCTGAAAAAGTAAGCCTCTCTTCTTCCTCAACCTGAAACTATGAAGAACACTAAAAAAACACTTGGTTTGGGTCTTTGAATCTTCATTGAAACAAAACTAAAAAACTTCCTCTAGATGCAACCTGCAAAAGATAATGATATAAATAAGCCAATTGCTTGTCTTTCTAAATCCTTAGGGCGAAAAAGCAGCTTTATTTGTGTGAGAATAAAACTTCACCCTCATCCATGAAGAAAGAAACTTTTAAAGCATAAATCCAAGTGGATGTCTTTGAATATGAAGAATCCCTATTTTGTAGCTGCCTATGGCTTCATGTGCAAGATGACGAAAAATATCTTCTTTTGATGATGTCATCGAACACGCGAGTTGAAAGAAGTGCTAGCAAATTTTACTTCATTTTCGACACTTCAACACTCGTTTTGACTTAAATATGGTCTGTCTCCGACTTCAACAAGGCTAAAAAATGTTACCTTTGACTGAAAAAGCTGATTGATCCTGACATTTTGGAGATTGATCAGCTGAGATTCCATCCTCTGCCTCCGACTGACGAGTTGACATCATTTGACCAAGTTTGACCTTCTGAAAACTGCCCATGGGTGAAGATTGGTAACAAAGTATGTCGAAAAACACTATGATCATGAAAATATTCTAACACTTCTCAAGTTGGGTACCCCAAGTCACCTGGGGCCCCTGGTTTCCCAACACTTAGCCATTTTTTCAATTTTTTCAACTTTTTCAATTTCTTGGTTTGCGTGTGCATTCCGGTGGCACAGGACCCCTGTTTGGCTATTGATTTCTATTAACTAGGATGAAAATGAGTCTGATGATTTGGCAAATAGGTAGGCTTGATGAAAATTTAGTTGATTGTACCTTCCATTTGCCTCAAAAAATGTGCCAAATTGATCTGATCTGAACTAGAACGGGCTGATGGAAGGAGATTCATGTTTTTTGAGAAAATCATTAAAAATAAACTAACTCTAGAGTGTTTGGGTGCCCCAAGCCACCTGGGGCATCTGGTTTGCCAACACTTAGAAAATTTTCTAAAAATTTTCAATTTTGTACCTTTTCTCGATTTCTGTGCCTACAGGTCCTGTTCGATCTTCGATTTCAGTCTTTCTGACAACTATCGAGGCAGGACGAAGGGTGATCTAAGTAGCCTAAACATATCTATGATGAAATCCTATCTTTGACTAACTTTTGACCAACTGGGAAAGCGCTGACGGAAGCATTTTTGACGTTTCTCGAAAAACATGAAAAAAAACTAACACAGGAGAAGTTGGGCACCCCAAGCCACTTGGGGCACCTGGTTTCACCAGACTTAGTCAAATTTATGATTTTTCAACTTTTAATTCACCTCAGATCCATCTTGCATCATTTTGCGTGCATCGTCGAGTCGACGACTGTTTGTCAGTTTTGCGTTGTTAGAACAACATTGAAAACTTGTCAACGAGCTCTGGTAGGTGAAATTTCCTCTGTTGATGACTTTTGAGCTCATGTTTTACCTTCTGAAAAAGTAGAAATGACCCAGTAGAGAAAACTTGGTCATTTGAAGATTTCGTCTGAACCGCGCTGATTGTGAAGCAAAATTGACCAATGAGAATCAAGCGCGACACCTGAGTTGGAGATTCTATTTTTAGAAACTTGTATTTTTAGAAAGTTTTGCCAGTGTCCATATCTCAAGAAACCTAGAAAACCTAACTCGACGTCTATTTTTAGAAATTTCTAGTTTTAAAAATTTTGCTTTTTTGACTTTTTGACAAAAAATTTTCTAGACTTGTTTCAAAATGCCTTAATGAAGAAATTTTTTTGGTTGGGTACAACAATTGGCTCTATCTGGGGAGCATGGTGGATACTTATGGCATAGGAGAACCTAGAATCTATGGATTTTGTAGCTTGGACCAGTGCCTTATCCATTGGGCAATAGAGTCAGGTCACTTTCCTAATCACCTAGAACAAGACTTTTCCCTACATCACCTAAAACTGGACTTCCTAAAATCACCTAAGAAGTTGGAACTTCCCAAAACATAAGGAACACAACTGTCACATTACAAAAAGGGGAAAAACATTAGGACATAACGATCACATTATAGAAAGGGGAAACACATTACGAAAACAAAAAGTGTTTCATGCACTCTATTTCCTGAGAAAGGATGAGATGTAATTAGGACTGTCACATAAAACCATCAATCAACTCAGAAAAGTAAGAACCATCTCTCTTTAGCTGTGAAGATTGTCTTGATAGCACAAAGCTTTTCTTTCATTGCAACATCTTCTCAAAGAGCCACGATTCAGGAGGGTATTCACGTTCAGGCCACGAGAAGTTCCTGAGGAACTCATTGATATGCTAGAGATCAGGTGGAGCATCTTCTTCCAATGCAAGCAACCTCTGCAACAGGTGAAGATATAAAACTTCCTTGAAGATATATAGGAAAGTTTTGTGGCCAAAGTACATTTGTGGGAATGGTCATCACCACATATTGAATATGAGCTTCATTTATATCTTGTACACATGCAACTCTGTACTCAGTCAATGCATCATCTTCTGGAAAAGGTGCAAGCTACTCATATACAACTCTCATTACTGATTCTTGGCTTATAGGATCGACAATTGTTGTTGCCCATTTTTCCAGTGCTTCAGGGGCTTCTTCATTGGTTGTGTTTTCATCCATCCACTCTCCAAAATCTGATGAATTATCAAGATCTGAATGTTTAAACTCTTGAACATCTTCATCTGATAGCTCACTTTCTGATTCATTACCTAGAATCTCGTCATCCTTTGTAGAGTAATCTTCTTCAATGCGGATATCCAGCATCACTTCCTCTTCAACATTCATGTATCTTTCTTCTTCTGTAAAAGGAGTGGAATCAAAGACAGCTTCATTTGGGCCATATGCTTCCTCTTCTTCTTCATTTTATTGATCAATCTCACACACGACGTATCTCACAAGACATTTGTCAAGAATTTCTGATTTTTCAATATCATCTTCTTTAGTGACCAAAACTGAATATTCCATGAACCCCTCTTCTTCATCAACTTCTTCATATGTTGCATTTCATACTAGTTGAATCGTATTAATAAAATGTTTTCCTTGCACCGGTTCATAGACGGATTCAATATTGTCCTCTTCACTAGTGTGTATGAAAGATTCTTGAGATGCAGGTGAAGACGGACTATATTGTAAAGAAAAGTCTACAACGTCTTTTGTTGAAGAATCACTTTCCCACTGATGTTGAAAACAATTTAGATCTGATAATGAAACTTCCATATGATCTCCAGTTTTGAAAAATTCTTCCAGGAAGAAATCATCTTCAAAAAGAAGATCATGCTCTTGCAAAACTTATTTGGTCTCTTCTTTGGATATATTTGACACAGGTTCTTCAAACTAGCCTTAAAAAGACGAGAAAAACAAATCTGATTCATCATTGTTTTGTTCTTGAGATGATTGTTGCACTTCTTCTTCGTCAGAGAAGGTTTGTAAGTTGTACATTTCTTTGGATTCTTCCTCTAACTTGTCAACCACATAGACATCCTCTTGATTTTCTTTAGTTATTTCAGACATCATAACATATGTACCAGGACCCGTTTCTTGATATAACACTTGTGCTTGAGGATCCTAAGATTTCACCACCGTGAATCGTGACTTGGTTTCTAGTTCCAATTTGAAATTACCTTTCTTTAATTGAATGGTCGTAGATGACCAATCCAATTGTATTTCTCCTCCAAGATCTTTGCAGAAGCTTCTACTTAGCAGCATCCCATAACTGGCTGGAATATCAACTATCAAGATAGTCATCATTATTTTCTTCTCAGGGCAAGTCACCAATCATACTTGAGCAACCTTCAATTGTCCAACCAATGGCACTGATTTAGACTCAAGCGAATAACACTTGTCATGCATTTTGGTGCACAACAGTCCCAAAGCGTTCATCACCTTCAAAGGCATGACGTTGTCTGAGGCTCCTGAATCAATGATACAATTGCTCAATTTATAGCCTCCTATATACAAAGAGATATAGAAGGGCTTTGGTTTCTCTCCTGCTGGAATGAAAGATTCAAGCAATGTAGGTTGTACGACAGTCTCTTTCTTGACATACTTAACAATTCTATCCAGATGATCTGGATGGTCTTGAAGATACTCCAGTTGAGAAATCTACACCTTTGTCTTCATCATGGAATCCACTATATCAAGATTCGTTGAAGCCAAATTTTGAGCAGCCTGGACATTTTCATATGGTGGCTGAGCATTGGAAGTGGAAACCACTTCCTTCTTCTTTTCTTTTGGTCTTTGTCTATCCTCTACTTCCTTCTGTGCTTTAAAATGTTGAGTATGTTTGAATACAGGAGTCAAGAGATTTTCATGGTTCACTACAAGAGAATATTGACAAAAATCATCTTGTTCTTCCTTCATTATAACGGGTTCGTTCTAGAAGTATCCCGTAGTAGAGTCACCTTCGAAGTTGTCCATTTGTGGTAAGACAACATTCACACTTGGGGAAGGAACAATGTTTGAAATAGGTGTAGCATCAGCATATCCCATGATTTGATTCATTCTTAAATTTTTAGGACATGTGGCTTTAGTATGTGCTTCTGTCTCATGAAAGGAACAAAACACTGCATTTTGAGCAGCATCAACTGCTTGTCTTGGTGGTGGTGCTGGCAACCTGGGCCTGTAGTTATTGAAAGGCTAAAAATTGTTCCTCTTAGGCTGATATGGTTGATATGGCTGATACTGATGCTGTGGTTGGTATTGTTGCTGTGGTGACTGATATGGTTGTTCGCAGGTTGCCCCTGAGTAGGCAACTATCTCTTCATGATAGTCACTTCATTTTCTACCTTATGTAGCAGTGGATCCGCAGAACTCTGAACAAGAGGCCTGATTGTATCCATTTTCATCTTGCTAGAGGTGATCATGTCATTCTCTAACTTGATGGCATTTTCTTGTGCATTGGATGATTCTGTTTCATTGGCCGGTCTTAAAAAGAAGGCTATCTCAAAAGGAAGAGCGTTAATGAAATTGCTCAACAGAATTTGCAGAGATGGATTAAGAGTATGGGAAAGACATGTAACCAGGTGATTAAACCTTGCCACAAACTCCCTCATTGGTTCATTGTTCTCCATCTTTGAATTTGAGAGTTGGGCAAACAATCTGTGACCATCTTCGGCAGGCTTGAACCTTGCCAAGAATTTCTTGCTCATAGTTGCCCAACTTGTAATGATGCCTAGCTCCAAATGATTGAACTAGTCAGAAGCATTTCTAGTGAGGGTCTCAATGAAGAGATGCATAGCAACATCTTCATGTGATACATGCAAAACAACACAAGCCGTTGTAAATTCAGAGATGTGCTCATCAAGATGTTGAGTTCCATCGCCATGGAACTGAGGAAAGTGCTTCCTTGACCCCTTTGGTAACTCATGATGTGCTTGCAGGGCCAATTGTCCAATGTTATTACCCCAAGGCAATGGTGGTGGTCGCCTTTGATTTGGATCATTGTGATTGTTGTTATTTGCATCACCCATTGCTCTAGGCTGGATTACTGGTTCTTCTTGTAATTCTTCTTGCTTGACTTCAGGAACTATCTAAATTTCTCAAACTATGTTGGATGCTTCTCCAACTTTTAGAGAATCAAGATCTTGAAAGAAAAGATCCGTAGCACCGCCTTTTCCCTTTCTTGAATAAACCCTGTGAGCCAGGATTATCTATTGCCATATGGTAGGTGGTAGTACTGGTCTTCCTACTACAAGATCCACTTTGTGTTCTTCTTTGTCAAGGATAGCAGTTGCATTTCTCCACTGATCAGGACTTTCCTTTTGTGTAAATATGAAACTCCTTAGGCTGCTAATGATGTCCGTTTGCTCTCCTTCCACTCGTACAAGATTTGGTTGTTGAATTGGGGCAGAAGGACTCCAGAGAGTCATTCCCATGACATAAGCCTAAGCTTGCTTGAAGTTTTATGCCTCGTGCCCCACAGTGGGTGCCAAAAATCTGTTGGTGTTTCAATTCGCACCTCTGGAATGCGATTTGGAAATGGATAGCTATGCAAAGATAAACTACTCTCCTATTGGAAGGAGGAGTTCCCTTTCTTGCTAATGTTTGCTGAAAAGATAATTAAATGAAACTTCACCTATCTTCTTTTTGATTCTCAGCTACGAGCACAAGGTTATAAAAGTCTAAACACTGCAGAAGAGGTTTTTTCCTTTTTTAAAACTTCTACTACAACTAAGTAAAGACTAATGACACTTTCAATATCCTAAGTAAATTCAGAGCAAAGGAAATTGAAAGTGAACAAAGAATGATTGTTAACACAAAAAATTAAGCAATTTTCCTCTAGGTTTATACCACAAGACTAAAAGTACTTTAATGATTAAATCTGAAATGAAGGCTACAAAAAGCTACACATTTGACGATGATAACTTGATGAATAGAGATAGAATATCAGAGAAAAATAGGCACGAGACTTCTATTCAATATCATAAAGTTTGCACAACTCTAGGACAGCAATGCTGTAGCAAAAAGCAGGCATACAACAAGCGATCAAACACTGGAGAACAATGAACACAAAGTGAACAAACACTTGGAATAACAAGATTTGTAGGCTAGAATAGGCACAACATATTTGCTATCACAAAAGTATCTCCCTTACAATGAACATAGAGTGAACAGACACTTGGAATAACAAAACTTGCAGGCTAGAATAGGCACATCAAATTTGCTATCACAATTACCATTACATACAATGGGCAAGGATGCCCTTATTTATACTAAAATCAAAGGAGTAGGGAACCCTAAAATCTCCTTGATTAACCCTAACTTGCCAACTCACAAGTTTCTTTACTATTCTAAGACGAAGATACAATAAACAAATGCTTTAAAGCAATCTGCTTTCAAGCAAAGAAGATTCCAACCATCACAAAGTGATTTCTTTTCTAAATATAGAATGGATGAGCTTAGGATGAAAGAAAATGCTTTAAAACAAAAAGCATATGTTTTAAAGCTACTTTATTTTGAAATGCATCCTCATCAACATTCTAGCTTTTTGGTGATGTCATCCGTTGATATTATGGGAAACAATATCTTCTAAAAAGCGAGTGACTGCATCTCTGCCGGGAACATTGATACTCTCTAGAACGATATTCTAATTCTCTAACATTTCATCACCATTGGAAACCATCTAAAGAAATTTGTGAACTTCACCCGCAGCCTTGTCAAATTTCACTGTCATTGCGGCAAAACAACTCATCTTGCCGGCATTGATATCATCATTAAAATTGCTGCGGACAAGAGTCTGGAACTCTGCTTTTACTTCCCTAAGATCATACAGGGTACCATCTTCCTTTTCATACGAACACGAGATCTGAGAGACAAAAGATCTGACGAACTTGAGGATGTTAAATACCTTTTCTTTCCATTTTGTGAACTCTGCAATCATACTGTCATAAGTTTTTACTATGAAAAGATATTGCGCTTTCCAAGTAGAAACTGTCTTCTTATCTTCAGCTGAATCAATAGTATCAAGTGCAATCTTCAAGTCAGAGATAATGATCTTAAACACTGGTTTGTTTTCTGCCATGGTCTGCTACAATCCCTGTATGCCTTGGCGTAAATCATGAGTGTTGTACTTCAATTGATAAAGCTTTGAAAGCACAACCCTCCCTTTGGTCACAAATTCTTCTACCCAACTATTCATGTCTCTCCTATAGAGGACCAACTTACTGAAGTGCAGCTGATCAGCTGGTGATTCAAGATTTGGTAGAAGAAGTAAATCAGCCTGTGAAGTGCCATGGAAAAGGTTGGAAATGTACTGCCGCAGTTGTCGAACTTCAGCTTTGAGAGCTGCCTTGTCTTCTCCATCTTTCAACACCCTTTCCTTCAAATTATCTGCTGCAACCTCGAAGAGATTGACGTCTGTATGGCGGGTACTTCTGCCAAGGTTAGCCTTGACAACCGTGAAGTCATCAACCTCAACATCATCAGCACTTCTATTTTCTGGCGATGTTGCAATTTCAAGAATTATTTCTCCCTCTGCATTCTTCTCAATGCGAACTTGCTTCTTCAGCTTCTTGTCTGGTGTCTTGGTAGACACTTTTAAGCTCTATTAAATCCAGCTGATATGAGGGCTTTCTCCTCTTCCTTCCCAGAATGTTTTCAAGCCAAGTTGAGCCTTCATCTCTTGGAAATTTAGTTCTAACATCGTCAGCTCCTGATGAATCAATGTGTGCATTAGAGTTGCGAATTGACGAATCTGGCTCTGAATCTATGTGAATAAGAGAAGTGATCGGTGAAGAAAGTGGAGGTACATGATCTAAAGATAACACTTCAACATGCAGCATTGTTTCAACATGAACTTCTAGTTCAACTGGTGGTTGTTCTTGCTAGACATGATCTGGAGACTCATCCTTCTTCCTCTTTAACTTAGCCATTTTTGTTCCTTCTGGAAGAACACTCATAGCTTTTATCCTTTGTTTTGGCTTGGAAGTGGAAGGCTCTGATGGTTGCATGATTGGTGGCTCTGCTAATGGTATATCATCCTTCCGCTTAGTCTTCAAGAATGTCAAACTATTTTTAACCACTCGACTTGTTCTTTCTTCAATGGAAGTGCTCTCTTTTACTGACCAATTAACTGGTGTCAACGGTTGTTGCTCAATTTGGTCTCTAAAATACGTGGGAAGTAGAACTTCACCACTCTCTGTCAAACCCTCTATATCTTCTGATAGGATATCAGACATCTGTTGAAGAGTGAATCTGCTATAACTGCGTTCTCGCACTTCAAACTCATTAGCACAATTAGCCCAGAAGTCTCCAACTGCAAACTTGTGCATGCAATTCTGTCCAAGATGTGATGTATAAACACCACGCAGATCATATGAAGATCTCCTGTCAAAAAACTTAAGACCATATCTAGATTATTCATTACTAATTGCCTTGGCATCTGCTCCAGATCTACATCTGTAAATACTCATCCCAAGTGGAAAATTAAAAGTTGTCTTGCGTCTGCTACACAAAAATGTATGAACTTCATAGGCTTGCCTCAGAAATTCTATAAATGCAATTTCGTCTGTACGATATTGCGGCAACATGGCTGGCTCTCTTGAGAAGCCATATACTCTGATGTAGGAAAAAGTGGGAAATTGGATAAACCAATAAGCCCATTCTGCCATTGCTATTCTAGCCTCTGTTGAAAACCGTATATGCAACTCGTTGTCCATATCTCGCACTGTATGCATCAAGAATGCATCATTCACTCGCCTATAATGTCGTTCAGCTTGAGAGATCTCTAACTGTGGGAAATAATGATAAACATGCTGAGTACCCAGAGTTCCAACAACATTCAAAGCTCTGAATTGACCCTGAAAAGCCATCAAATACACAAGGTATGATATCATGTGAAATTCATAAGCCCTTTGAAAATCAATTATTTGTTGGTGGAGACTATCACTGATGAGTACCGACCAGTCATAGAATTCAGTTCCATCAACAATCTGGGACATGATGTAAAACATCCAAGGCTGGAACTTGTTTGCATCTGCTTGACTCGTGATCTGACTTAGCAGAGTAATCATTATTGCATGTTCCTCCTTGAATTCTCCATGTCCAACATTCTTTGGCATGACATTCTGCTTCTCTTTTAACCATCTTTGACCAATATTTTTTATGTATTTTTCTTTATCATTGTTCCAAACCCTCTTGCATTCTTCAAGTGAAACAGTTAAGTTTTCTCTCCAAACAGGTATTGTAAAACACTTCTCTATGTCATTTGGCCTCAGGCTGCAGAGCACACGTCCATCTCTTGACTGGATTTCTCTTGTGACCAAATTATAATGCGTCATGCAAGCAATCACGAACTCGATACTTTGCACTGTGATAGGAAAGGATGCTGCTGCAAGCAAACTGGAATATCCAAGATTCCTGATAGCATTATTCCCTGCATCCTCCAAAGAGTGTAAATTGATTACTAGAAGAACTTTATGCAAGTCAGTTTCACAAGTTCTTAGGTAATGGGTAAGTGCAGGAAGATGGGGGGCCAAAAAGGGGTCTTAAGTGGCCACTTTTTTTCTGAAATCAGGAAATACTGGCCTTGGATGAGAAATTGAGCATAGTTACACTCAAAATTTGGAGATGCAACCAAAACAATGTTCGTAGTGCTCCGAGTCTACTTTCTAAACTACTATTATTTTTTGAAAATGGCATAGATTAAGGGGTTCAAAAGAGGGAGCCACAGAAATTGGTGTTGTTTCTGTCAAAAAAACATAACATAGCATGTTTTGTGGCTCCCTCAAAAGGTCAACTTTTTTTTGGTATATTTAAAATTGCTTCAGTGAGAAATTAGCTAATAGCATGTAGTTTATGCCCGATTTTTCTGATAATTATTTGATGAATATTTGATTTTTTACCAATTTTCAAAGTGGACACATCCTAAAAAACAGAATTTTGGCCGTGCTACCCCTATAAATTTTGAAAACTAATCGAAAATCATTTTTTTCTTTTTTTAATATTTGTAGAATGGAGTCTAGTTTCTAAATATGTAATTTTTTTGAAATTTCAATGAATAGTTAATTTACAATGAAAAAAAGACCAAACAGTGGTTTTTGCCCAAAAACGGACACACAAACAAAAAAATTAAAGATGAAAGGCTTAACATTGTTAAAATGTGAAAAAAATTACATCGTCAGATAGCTAAGAGAAATCCTAACATTACCCAGGTGTTTGATTTGTTTGACCTTTAAATACGTGCAAATCTGAGGGTTAGCACGAACAAAATTATCTAAAATCTTGAAGAATATGGAAAAACACGTCTGTTACTGTTCAGAAGGCACTCCAAGCCTTTGGGTTGGAAATCCAAAGCAAATCCCAAGCCCAAGGCTTGGGATTCCCAAAGCAAGACATAACGCGAGCGCGTTATAATGCGCTCGCGTTATAATGCGCTCGCGTTATAATGCGCTCGCGTTATAACGCGCTCGCGTTATTCTTTTCTTTGCATTTTTCCTTTTCCACAAAAGTTTGTGCTGTTTTTCATGTTTTAAATAACGCGAGCGCGTTATGTTAAACTTAAATTTTTTTATGTTTAAGGCTATTAATCATGTATGTAGGTATGCCTATATGTATGTATGTATGTATGTATCTATGCCTATATGTATCTATGTATCTATGTATGCCTATATGTATGTATGTATCTATGTATGCCTATATGTATGTATGTATAGTGTTGACAGTAGAGGAGGGTAGAGATGGGAGTGAGCCAGATAGGGGAGGAGAGGGGTGGATAAGGATTGAGTGATTAAGGTTTAAGGTTAAGGGTTGAGCATTTAGGGATAGGATTTAGAGCTTAGGGATAAGGGATTAGAGTTTAGGACCTTGAGGGATTAGGGTTTAGGGTTGAGGCTTTAGGGATAGCATTTAGGGTTAAGGGCCGAGGGATTAGAGTTAAGGTAGACTATTGAGGGTAGAGGGATTAGGGATAGGGTTTAGGGTTGAAAGTTTAGGGTTGAGGGATTAGGGTTTAAGGTATAGTTTAGTAGTTCTTGTGGATAGAGCCAGTAAACAATGGGAGATTATTTGCTTGTTTCATAACAATATACCTCCCCTAAGTGCGGGGTGCACAGCAAGAAACATAGATGTACCCCAATGCAAAGCTTTTCTCATAATGATCATCCTTCTGATTTTAACTGTTAATTACTCACTGTGGATGTACCATATGCAAAGCTTTTCTCATAGTGTGTACACCTATTGGCATAATGAACCCCAAATGGGCCAGAAAAACATGCCATATAACATTACTAACATTAAAAAAGTTCATAGCCATTTTTCTGACATATTCTTGCAACTCAAATATCTTTAAGAGAAGAGTGTCAAAAATGATGGGTTTAACAACCTAACATAAGGCAAAGTAGTTTTGTTGGGTTTAGGGATAGGGTTTAGGGTTTAGGGTTTAGGGATTATGGTTTAAGGTATAGTGTTGAGGGTTGAGGGTTTAGGGATATGATTTAGGGTTGAGGGATTAGGGTTTAGGGTTGACGGATTAGGGTTTAGGGCTGACGGATTAGGGTTTAATGTTGAGAGTTGAGGGTTGAGGGTTGAGGGTTTAGGGATAGGGTTGATGGTCAAGGGATTAGGGTTAAAGTAGAGTGTTGAGGGTAGAGGGATTAGGGATAGGGTTTAGGGTTGAAGGTTTAACGATTGAGGGTTGAGGCTTTAGGGCTGAGGGTTAAGGGATTGGGGTTTAAAATATAGTGTTGAGCGTCGAGGGTTTATGGATAGGTTTTAGGGTTTAATTTTTAAGGGTTAAGGGTTAAGGGATAGTGTTTAGGGTTTAGGGATAAGGTATTAGGGTTTAAGGTATAGTGTCGAGGGTTGAGGGTTTAGGAATAGGGATAGAGTTTAGGGTTTAGGGATGAGGGATTAGGGTTGAGGGTTGAGGTATTAGGGTTGAGGGTTGAGGGATTAGGGTTTAAGGTATAGGTTCAAGGGTTGAGGGTTTATTAATAGTGTTTAGGGTTGAGGGTTGATGGATTAGGTTTTAGGGTCGATGGATTAGGGTTTAAGGTATAGTGTTGAGTGTTGAGGGTTTAGGGTTGACAGATTAGGGTTTAGGGTTGGCAGATTAGTGTTTAATGTCAAGGTTAGGGTTAGAGTGTCGAGGGTAGAGGGATTAGGGATAGGGTTTAGGGTTGAAGGTTTAAGAATTGAGGGTTGAGGCTTTAGGGATGAGGGTTTAAGGCTTAAGATATAGTGTCAAGTGTTGAGGGTATAGGGATAGGGTTTAAGTTTTAAGGGTTAAGGGATAGGGATTAGGGTTTAAGGTATAGTGTTGAGGGTTGATGGTTTAGGTATAGGGTTTAGGTTTGAGGGATTAGGGTTTACGGTTGATGAATTAGGGTTTAATGTTTAGAGTTGAGGGTTGAGGGTTGAGGGTTGAGGGTTGAGGGTTGAGGTTGAGGTTGAGGTTGAGGGATAGGGTTAATGGTCAAGGGATTAGGGTTAAATAAGAGTGTTGAGGGTAGAGGGATTAGGGTTTAAGGTATAGTATCAAGCCTATTGAGGGTCTAGGAATAGGGATAGCATTTAGGGTTTAGGGATGAGGGATTCAAGTTGAGGGATGACAGATGATGGATTAGGGTAGAGGGTTGAGGGATTAGGGTTTAGGGACAAGGTTTAGGGTTAGGGTTGAGGGATTAGGGTTTAAGGTATAGTGTTGAGGGTTTAGGGATAGGGTTTAGGGTTTAGGGTTTAGGGTTGAGGGATTATGGTTTAAGGTATAGTGTTGAGGGTTGAGGGTTTAGGGATAGGATTTAGCGTTGAGGGATTAGGGTTTAGGGTTAACGGATTAGGGTTTAGGATTGACAAATTAGGGTTTAATGTTGAGAGTTGAGGGTCGAGGGTTTAGGGTTTAGGGATAGGGTTGATGGTCAAGGGATTAGGGTTAAAGTAGAGTGTTGAGGGTAGAGGGATTAGGGATAGGGTTTAGGGTTGAAGGTTTAACGATTGAGGGTTAAGGCTTTAGGGCTGAGGGTTAAGGGATTGGGGTTTAAAATATAGTGTTGAGCGTCGAGGGTTTATGGATAGGTTTTAGGGTTTAATTTTTAAGGGTTAAGGGTTAAGGGATAGTGTTTACGGTTTAGGGATAAGGGATTAGGGTTTAAGGTATAGTGTCGAGGGTTGAGGGTTTAGGAATAGGGATAGAGTTTAGGGTTTAGGGATGAGGGATTAGGGTTGAGGGTTGAGGTATTAGGGTTGAGGGTTGAGGGATTAGGGTTTAAAGTATAGTGTCAAGGGTTGAGGGTTTATTAATAGTGTTTAGGGTTGAGGGTTGATGGATTAGGTTTTAGGGTTGATGGATTAGGGTTTAAGGTATAGTGTTGAGGGTTGAGGATTTGGGGTTGACAGATTAGGGTTTAGGGTTGACAGATTAGTGTTTAATGTCAAGGTTAGGGTTAGAGTGTCGAGGGTAGAGGGATTAGGGATAGGGTTTAGGGTTGAAGGTTTAAGAATTGAGGGTTGAGGCTTTGGGGATGAGGGTTTAAGGCTTAAGATATAGTGTCAAGTGTTGAGGGTATAGGGATAGGGTTTAAGTTTTAAGGGTTAAGGGATAGGGATTAGGGTTTAAGGTATAGTGTTGAGGGTTGATGATTTAGGGATAGGGTTTAGGTTTGAGGGATTAGGGTTTACGGTTGATGAATTAGGGTTTAATGTTTAGAGTTGAGTGTTGAGGGTTGAGGGTTGAGGGTTGAGGGTTGAGGTTGAGGGATAGGGTTAATGGTGAAGGGATTAGGGTTAAATAAGTGTGTCGAGGGTAGAGGGATTAGGGTTTAAGGTATAGTATCAAGCCTGTTGAGGGTCTAGGAATAGGGATAGCATTTAGGGTTTAGGGATGAGGGATTAGAGTTAAGGGATAACGGATGACGGATTAGGGTTGAGGGTTGAGGGATTAGGGTTTAGGGACAAGGTTTAGGGTTAGGGTTGAGGGATTAGGGTTTAAGGTATAGTGTTGAGGGTTTAGGGATAGGGTTTAGGGTTTAGGGTTGAGGGATTATGGTTTAAGGTATATTGTTGAGGGTTTAGGGTTTAGGGATAGGATTTAGGGTTGAGGGATTAGGGTTTAGGGTTGACGGATTAGGGTTTAGGGTTGACAGATTAGGGTTTAATGTTGAGAGTTGAGGGTTGAGGGTTGAGGGTTTAGGGATAGGGTTGATGGTCAAGGGATTAGGGTTAAAGTAGAGTGTTGAGGGTAGAGGGATTAGGGATAGGGTTTAGGGTTGAAGGTTTAATGATTGAGGGTTGAGGCTTTATGGCTGAGGGTTAAGGGATTGGGGTTTAAAATATAGGGTTGAGCATCGAGGGTTTATGGATAGGTTTTAGGGTTTAATTTTTAAGGGTTAAGGTTTGAGGGATAGTGTTTAGGGTTTAGGGATAAGGGATTAGGGTTTAAGGTATAGTATTGAGGGTTGAGGGTTTAGGAATAGGGATAGAGTTTAAGGTTTGGGGATGAGGGATTAGGGTTGAGGGTTGAGGTATTAGGGTTGAGGGTTGAGGGATTAGGGTTTAAGGTATAGTGTCAAGGGTTGAGGGTTTATTAATAGTGTTTAGGGTTGAGGGTTGATGGATTAGGTTTTAGGGTTGATCGATTAGGGTTTAAGGTATAGTGTTGAGGGTTGAGGGTTTAGGGTTGACAGATTAGGGTTTAGGGTTGACAGATTAGTGTTTAATGTCAAGGTTAGGGTTAGAGTGTCGAGGGTAGAGGGATTAGGGATAGGGTTTAGGGTTGAAGGTTTAAGAATTGAGGGTTGAGGCTTTGGGGATGAGGGTTTAAGGCTTAAGATATAGTGTCAAGTGTTGAGGGTATAGGGATAGGGTTTAAGTTTTAAGGGTTAAGGGATAGGGATTAGGGTTTAAGGTATAGTGTTGAGGGTTGATGATTTAGGGATAGGGTTTAGGTTTGAGGGATTAGGGTTTACGGTTGATGAATTAGGGTTTAATGTTTAGAGTTGAGTGTTGAGGGTTAAGGGTTGACGGTTGAGGGTTAAGGTTGAGGGATAGGGTTAATGGTCAAGGGATTAGGGTTAAATAAGAGTGTCGAGGGTAGAGGGATTAGGGTTTAAGGTATAGTATCGAGCCTGTTGAGGGTCTAGGAATAGGGATAGCATTTAGGGTTTAGGGATGAGGGATTAGAGTTGAGGGATGATGGATGACAGATTAGGGTTGAGGGTTGAGGGATTAGGGTTTAGGGACAAGGTTTAGGGTTCGGGTTGAGGGATTAGGGTTTAAGGTATAGTGTTGAGGGTTTAGGGATAGGGTTTAGGGTTAAGGGATTAGGATTTGATGTTGAGGGTTGAGGGTTTAGGGATAAGGGTTAGGGTTTAGGGTTGAGGGATTATGGTTTAAGGTATAGTGTTGAGGGTTTAGGGTTTAGGGATAGGATTTAGGGTTGAGGGATTAGGGTTTAGGGTTGACGAATTAGGGTTTAGGGTTGACAGATTAGGGTTTAATGTTGAGAGTTGAGGGTTGAGGGTTGAGGGTTTAGGGATAGGGTTGATGATCAAGGAATTAGGGTTAAAGTAGAATGTTGAGGGTAGAGGGATTAGGGATAGGGTTTAGGGTTGAAGGTTTAACGATTGAGGGTTAAGGCTTTATGGTTGAGGGTTAAGGGATTGGTTTTTAAAATATAGTGTTGAGCATCAAGAGTTTATGGATAGGTTTTAGGGTTTAATTTTTAAGGGTTAAGGGTTGAGGGATAGTGTTTAGGGTTTAGGGATAAGGGATTAGGGTTTAAGGTATAGTGTCGAGGGTTGAGGGTTTACGAATAGGGATAGAGTTTAGGGTTTAGGGATGAGGGATTAGGGTTGAGGGTTGAGGTATTAGGGTTGAGGGTTGAGGGATTACGGTTTAAGGTCTAGTGTCAAGGGTTAAGGGTTTATTAATAGTGTTTAGGGTTGAGGGTTGATGGATTAGGTTTTAGGGTTGATGGATTAGGGTTTAAGGTATAGTGTTGAGGGTTGAGGGTTTAGGGTTGACAGATTAGGGTTTAGGGTTGACGGATTAGTGTTTAATGTCAAGGTTAGCATTAGAGTGTCGAGGGTAGAGAGATTAGGGATAGGGTTTAGGGTTGAAGGTTTAAGAATTGAGGGTTGAGGCTTTAGGGATGAGGGTTTAAGGCTTAAGATATAGTGTCAAGTGTTGAGGGTATAGGGATAGGGTTTAAGTTTTAAGGGTTAAGGGATAGGGATTAGGGTTTAAGGTATAGTGTTGAGGGTTGATGATTTAGGGATAGGGTTTAGGTTTGAGGGATTAGGGTTTACGGTTGATGAATTAGGGTTTAATGTTTAGAGTTGAGTGTTGAGGGTTGAGGGTTGACGGTTGAGGGTTGAGGTTGAGGGATAGGGTTAATGGTCAAGGGATCAGGGTTAAATAAGAGTGTCGAGGGTAGAGGGATTAGGGTTTAAGGTATAGTATTGAGCCTGTTGAGGGTCTAGGAATAGGGATAGCATTTAGGGTTTAGGGATGAGGGATTAGAGTTGAGGGATAACAGATGACGGATTAGGGTTGAGGGTTGAGGGATTAGGGTTTAGGGACAAGGTTTAGGGTTCAGGTTGAGGGATTAGGGTTTAAAGTATAGTGTTGAGGGTTTAGGGATAGGGTTTAGGGTTGAGGGATTAGAGTGAAGGGTTGAGGGATTAGGATTTGATGTTGAGGGTTGAGGGTTTAGGGTTAGGGTTGAGAGTTGAGGGATCAGAGTTAAGGGTTGAGGGATTAGGGTTTGACGTCAAGGGTTGAGGGTTGAGGTTTGAGGGTCAAGGGTTTAAGGATAGGGTTGAGGTTCAAGGGATTAGGGTTAAAGTAGAGTGTGGAGGGTGTAAGGATTAGGGATAGGGTTGGAGGGTTTAGGGATAAGGGATTAGGGTTTAAGGTATAGTATCGAGTCTGTTGAGGGTTTAGGAATAGGGATAGCATTTAGGGTTTAGGGATGAGGGATTAGAGTTGAGGGATGATGGATTAGGGTTGAGGGTTGAGGGATTAGGGTTTAGGGATAAGGTTTAGGGTCGAGGGTTGAGGGATTAGGGTTTAAGGTATAGTTTTGAGGGTTGAGGGTTTAGGATTAGAGTTTAGGGTTGACAGATTAGCATTTAATGTCAAGGTTAGGGTTAGAGTGTCAAGGGTAGAGGGATTAGGGATAGGGTTTAGGGTTGAAGGTTTAAGAATTGAGGGTTGAGGCTTTAGGGATGAGGGTTTAAGGCTTAAGATATAGTGTCAAGTGTTGAGGGTATAGGGATAGGGTTTAAGTTTTAAGGGTTAAGGGATAGGGATTAGGGTTTAAGGTATAGTGTTGAGGGTTGATGATTTAGGGATAGGGTTTAGGTTTGAGGGATTAGGGTTTACGGTTGATGAATTAGGGTTTAATGTTTAGAGTTGAGTGTTGAGGGTTGAGGGTTGACGGTTGAGGGTTGAGGTTGAGGGATAGGGTTAATGGTCAAGGGATTAGGGTTAAATAAGAGTGTCGAGGGTAGAGGGATTAGGGTTTAAGGTATAGTATTGAGCCTGTTGAGGGTCTAGGAATAGGGATAGCATTTAGGGTTTAGGGATGAGGGATTAGAGTTGAGGGATGATGGATGACAGATTAGGGTTGAGGGTTGAGGGATTAGGGTTTAGGGACAAGGTTTAGGGTTCGGGTTGAGGGATTAGGGTTTAAGGTATAGTGTTGAGGGTTTAGGGATAGGGTTTAGGGTTTAGGGTTTAGAGTGAAGGGTTGAGGGATTAGGATTTGATGTTGAGGGTTGAGGGTTTAGGGTTAGGGTTGAGAGTTGAGGGATCAGAGTTAAGGGTTGAGGGATTAGGGTTTGACGTCAAGGGTTGAGGGTTGAGGTTTGAGGGTCAAGGGTTTAGGGATAGGGTTGAGGTTCAAGGGATTAGGGTTAAAGTAGAGTGTGGAGGGTGTAAGGATTAGGGATAGGGTTGGAGGGTTTAGGGATAAGGGATTAGGGTTTAAGGTATAGTATCGAGTCTGTTGAGGGTTTAGGAATAGGGATAGCATTTAGGGTTTAGGGATGAGGGATTAGAGTTGAGGGATGATGGATTAGGGTTGAGGGTTGAGGGATTAGGGTTTAGGGATAAGGTTTAGGGTCGAGGGTTGAGGGATTAGGGTTTAAGGTATAGTTTTGAGGGTTGAGGGTTTAGGATTAGAGTTTAGGGTTGACAGATTAGCATTTAATGTCAAGGTTAGGGTTAGAGTGTCAAGGGTAGAGGGATTAGGGATAGGGTTTAGGGTTGAAGGTTTAAGGATTAAGGGTTGAGGCTTTAAGGATGAGGGTTTAAGGCTTAAGATATAGTGTCAAGTGTTGAGGGTGTAGGGATAGGGTTTAAGTTTTAAGGGTTAAGGGTTGAGGGATAGGGAATAGGGTTTAAGGTATAGTGTTGAGGGTTGATGGTTTAGGGATAGGGTTTAGGTTTGAGGGATTAGGGTTTAGCGTTGATGAATTAGGGTTTAATGTTGAGAGTTGAGGGTTGAGGGTTGAGGTTGAGGGATAGGGTTAATGGTCAACGGATTAGGGTTAAATAAGAGTGTCAAGGGTAGAGGGATTAGGGTTTAAGGTATAGTATCGAGCCTGTTGAGGGTCTAGGAATAGGGATAGCGTTTAGGGTTTAGGGATGAGGGATTAGAGTTAAGGGATGACGGATGATGGATTAGGGTTGAGGGTTGACGGATTAGGGTTTAGGGACAAGGTTTAGGGTTAGGGTTGAGGGATTAGGGTTTAAGGTATAGTGTTGAGGGTTTAGGGATAGGGTTTAGGGTTGAGGGATTAGAGTGAAGGGTTGAGGGATTAGGATTTGACGTTGAGGGTTGAGGGTGTAGTGTTTAGGGTTTAGGGTTAGGGTTGAGAGTTGAGGGATCAGAGTTAAGGGTTGAGGGATTAGGGTTTGATGTCGAGGGTTGAGGGTTGAGGTTCGAGGGTCAAGGGTTTAGGGATAGGGTTGAGGTTCAAGGGATTAGTGTTAAAGTAGAGTGTGGAGGGTGTAAGGATTAGGGATAGGGTTGGAGGGTTTAGGGATAAAGGATTAGGGTTTAGGGTATAGTATCGAGTCTGTTGAGGGTTTAGGAATAGGGATAGCATTTAGGGTTTAGGGATGAGGGATTAGAGTTGAGGGATGAGGGATTAGGGTTGAGGGTTGAGGGATTAGGGTTCGGGGTTTAAGGGGGAGGTATATTGTTATGAAATAGGCAAATAATCTCCCATTGTTTACTGGCTCTATCCACAAGAACTACTAAACTATACCTTAAACCCTAATCCCTCAACCCTAAACTTTCAACCCTAAACCCTATCCCTAATCCCTCTACCCTCAACACTCTACCTTAACCCTAATCCCTCGACCCTTAACCCTAAACGCTATCCCTAAAGCCTCAACCCTAAACCCTAATCCCTCAAGGTCCTAAACTCTAATCCCTTATCCCTAAACTCTAAATCCTATCCCTAAATGCTCAACCCTTAACCTTAAACCTTAATCACTTAATCCTTATCCACCCCTCTCCTCCCCTATCTGGCTCACTCTCATCTCTACCCTCCTCTACCCTCGACACTATACATACATACATATAGGCATACATAGATACATACATACATATAGGCATACATAGATACATACATACATATAGGCATACATACATACATACATACATACATACATACATATAGGCATACATACATACATGATTAATAGCCTTAAACATAAAAAATTAAAGTTTAACATAACGCGCTCGCGTTATTTAAAACATGAAAAACAACACAAAATTTTGTGGAAAAGGTAAAATGCAAAGAAAAGAATAACGCGAGCGCGTTATAACGCGCTCACATTATAACGCGCTCGCGTTATAACTCGCTCGCGTTATGGCTTGGTTTTGACGAGCCTAAGGCTCGTCATTACCAAGCCATAACGCGAGCGCGTTATAACGCGCTCGCGTTTTGACCTTTTTTTTTTGAAACTAATTTGGCCACTTTTTGGCCCCCCATCTTTTTGCACTTACCCTAATCGTGAACCAATGTTGTTTTGTGCTTGATTTGTGTTGGAGAGTACTGCATATTGGAAGATTTGAAAATCAACTGTGAACACGCCTATGTCGGAAAAAAATCTTGGACAAATGGCTGAAAATTATTTGCTGATTTTTTGAAAAAGCAAAGTGTGAGCTAAAAAGGTTGGCACATGGGTTTTGTAGACAATTCTGTTTTGAAGCAACCCAAATTGTCAAATTTTGAAAAAGCGAAGATTTTCTTGAAAAAGTAGGAAAAAATATTTTCCAAAAAAAAAGCAAAACTCCAATCTTCAAGAGGATAATAATCTGGATGGACCCATCTCGATGAAAATTGAAAAAGCTCTAGTCGGATTTCTAAAAAATGATCCCCTTGAAACGAGGACCCTGAAAAAGCAAGCCTCTCTTCTTCCTCAACCCGAAACTATGAAGAACGCTAAAAAATCACTTGGTTTGGGTCTTCGAATCTTCGTTGAAAGAAAAATAAAAATCTTCCTCTAGATGCAACCTGCAAAAGATAATGAAATAAATAAGCCAATTGCTTGTCTTTATAAATCTTTAGGGTGAAAAATTAGCTTTATTTGTGTGAGAATAAAACTTCACCCTCATCCATGAAGAAAGCAACTTATAAAGCATAAATCCAAGTGGATGTCTTCGAATAGGAAGAATCCCTATTTTGTAGCTACCTCTTGCTTCATGTGCAAGATGATGAAAAATATCTTCTTTTGATGATGTCATCGAACACGCGAGTTGGAAGAAGTGCTAGCAAATTTTACTTTGTTTTCGACACTTCAACACTTGTTTTAACTTAAATATGGCATGTCTCTGACTTCAACAAGGTAGAAAAATGTCACCATTAACTAAAAAAGTTGACTGATCCTGACATTCTGGTGATTGATCAGCTAAGATTCTATCCCCTGCCTCCGACTGACAATCTAACATCGTTTGACCAAGTTTGACCTTTTGAAAACTACCCACGGGCGAAGATTGGTAATAAAGCATGTTAGAAAATACTGTGATCATGAAATTATTCTAACACTGCTCAAGTTGGGCACCCCAAGTCACCTGGGGTGCCTGGTTTCCCAACACTTAGCCATTTTTTCAAAATTTTCAACTTCTTCAATTTCTTGGTTTGCGTGCATGTTCCGGTGGCACAGGACCCCTGTTTGGCTATCGATTTCTGTTAAATGGGATGAAAATGAGTTTGATGATCTTGAAAATAGGCAGGCTTGATGAAAATTGAGTTGATTGTACCTTCCGTTTGCCTCAAAAAATGTGCCAAACTAATTTGATCTGAACCGGAACGCGCTGACGGAAGGAGATTCACGTTTTTCAAGAAAATCATCAAAAATAAACTAACTCTGGAGAGTTTGGCCACCCCAAGGTACCTGGGGCGACTGGTTTGCCAACACTTGGAAAATTTTCTAAAAATTTTCAATTTTGTACCTTTTCTCAATTTCTGTGCCCACATGTCCTGTTTAATCTTCAATTTTGATCGTTCTGATGACTGTCAAGGTAGGACAGAGGGTGATCTGAGTCATCTGAACATATTTGTGATGAAATCCTAGCTTTGACTGACTTTTGACCAAGTTTGACCAACCGGGAAAGAGCTGACGGAACCATTTTCAACGTTTCTTGAAAAATGTGAAAAAAACTAACACAGGAGAAGTTGGGTGCCCCAAGCCACCTGGGGCACCTGGTTTCACTAAATTTAGTCAAATTTATGATTTTCCAACTTTTTAATTCACCTTGGATCCATCTTGCATCGTTTTGCGTGCATCATCGAGTTGACGATTGTTTGTCAGTTCTGTGTCATTGGAACAACATTGAAAACTTGTCGACGAGCTCTGGCAGGTGAACTTTCCTCTATTGATAACTTTCAAACTCATTTTTTGCCTTCTAAAAAAGTAGAAATGACCCAGTAGAGAAAACTTGGTCGTTTGAAGATTTCGTCTGAACTGCGCCGATCGTGAAGCAAAATCAACCAATGAGAATCGAGTACGACAACTGAGTTGGAGATTCTATTTTTAAAAGATTTCTATTTTTAGAAATTTTTACCAGTATCCATATCTCAAGAAATCCAAAAAACCTAACTCGATGTCTATCTTTAGAAATTTCTATTTTTAGAAATTTTGCTTTTTTGACTTTTTGACGAAAAATTTTCTAGACTTGTTTCAAAATGCCTTAATGAAGCAAAAATTTTGGTTGGGTACAACATGACCATTAATTATAACTCTTCTTCCATATTGTATATATGAGTGGAAACATAAATGATCCACCCATGTTTATGGCTTCCTTTGGTTGTGAGGAGTGCCTAACATTAAAATCTTGAATTTGAGTAGTCTAGAAGTAGTCTAAGATGTTGTGCAATATATCAATAGGTATGTTTTAGCATGGAACCTATGAGTAAATGGCCAAAGGGAACACATGGTGCACCACTCCATCCTTGACAACAATTGCTTGTTAGACACATTAGAAATCCTCATTTCCAACCCCTTTGTGGACTACACAAAGTTAGTAAATCATGTTCAATGCCCCACAAATGTAGTAAACAATTATGTTTGTGAAGAAAGAAATCATCAATGGTATGCCACTAGAAAGCTCCTTGGAATTTACAAACTACATTTTCTTTGGTTGCAAATGATAGTGGCCACACAACATTTAAGGCTGCCCAAAATGATGCTAGGTTAAACACCCATAACTCAACAATTATTTCAATTGAGCCTATGCAAATGTTGATTTGCAACCTATTCTTTCTCGCCATGTGGTGCTCAAATACATTGCCAAGTATGATGCAAAAATAGAGTGTCAATTTGAAACCTATCACCAAAATTTGAAATGCTTCTCAAGAAATGTTGACCTAAAACTAGGTCATCTTCTACTACATTTCACAAGTTCCTAACTAAGAGTATTGTTGATCATGATATCATTGCATAAGAGTCCTTCCAGTTGTTAAAACTACCACTTAAATCCTTGAATGTGAGTAGGGAAATCTTTTGCCATGCACCTTTAGCTCAAGAACATACTATAACTACCTCAAAATTCATTGGTAGATATATGGGGTGACTTATAACATTGTAATCATTGTTACTAATTCAATCTAGGAGAAACTATAATTCTTCAAAACAAATGGACAAAAAGAGAGATACCAAACATTGTTTGTGTCTTTTTGTGTTTCACAACTATTCCATCTAAAGACACGAACATGTTTAATTCTTTTTGTTGGAGTGAGATTCTACTATACTTGCCTTTTCCCTACATTCTTGTTAAAATTGGGTTGAGGGTGATCCCACAATAGTGTACATACCACTTTTTGGCCTAAGTGGGACAATGAAATTGACATTTTAAACTAAATTTTTACTTTTTGTCAATTATAGAAAGCAAACCATTAATAATTTGAAGATAATGTGAACTATTGATATTTGAGATTTTGTGTGTAGATTCTAAATATATTTTAAAAAAAAATTAAAAATAATTTCTCATTTTTTAAGCATTTCTTAGCAACTTGTTTTTTATATTTTATAGTATTTTTAATGAGTGATATTGTTTTGTAATGCATCGTTTTTTTTAGAAATAAGATAACTTCATAATTTCTTAAACATAGATCATTAACACTAATATCTATTACATGCAAAAATTTTATAATTTTTAGTTCCATATTTTATTTAATATTAATTTTTTTAATTCAGATTAATTATAATTTAGAGTAATCTTATTCCATAAGGCATAAGTTTTTGAATATATGAATTTTTTTGTTAAAACAAGGACATTAATATGGAGTGTGCACGTTTTTTTTTAAATTCTATCTTTTTAAATTTTTCCATGTGCATCAAATAGAGATCTTTATGTTTACTAAAAAACCTATTCTCACTAGAAAATAGAAAATAAATATAATAATTAAATAAAATGTATTAGAAATTATACTTTTTGGAAAGCTTACTCTAAGGGCTACGATCCTACAAAATCTCATGTCATGGTGACTCTGTTTGATGGTCCAACCCTTGCCACAAAACACAAATTTCTTCTAAAAACTCTATGAGCAATAGGAGGATGGCACCAAGAAGACCTTTGAATGAAGGTAGCTTCATTTGAAGGTCCCTCAAATAAAGGATTTTGAACATAATTAAAAAAGGCCTTCATTCAAAGGTAATCACCTTCATTCAAACCCCCCTTCTGTGATGAAATAAATCATAGAAATCTAGAAAATATTTTTGAATTTATATTCCTTCTTTACTTATGAAATTTGAAAGATGTTTTATTGGTTTGGGGAAGACAAATTTTGTATATTTTGTGGTACATTTGTAACATATAAAGCATTCAACTTTGAATAGCAAAACTCAATAAGGTGGAATATATAGTTAAAAAGTATTTGTCTCCTATTGTACTTAAAGGGGTATGATACAACTCTTGTGATATTGGATTGAATCCAATTGGTCTCCTATATTACATATCTTTATAAGTATGTATCAAAGAGACTAAGAAGAACCAGTGTTGGAGAAAAACTATCCGCCTCTAACCATTTTGAATGTTTACATTGACTAAAACTCTAGTTGCCATGACTTAGTTTAATAATTTGATGTAATTATATTTTGTAAGAGATGTTGACTATACCAATTGTAAAGTTACAAAGATGGTAATCCATGACATATATAAACTAGAAAAAATGTTTTCTATAAATTTATTACAAATATTATAATATTATTTAAAAAAATTGTGGTGATTTTAAAATTATCAGCATACCCATTGAACCTTTCAATTCACAACAACTAGAATATGCAATACATTGAGCCAAATATGTTGGGTAACCATTTATGTTGACGAGTTTTAGCATAGTTAGTTTGAGGAGTGAGAGACTAGTTTCTCATGATGTCATAAAAACTATCACCATATCCATTGAACCTTTGAATTCACATCATCTAGAATATACAATACATTGAGCCAAATAAGTTGGGTAACCATTTCTGTCAACGAGGTTGGTTTGAGGAGTGGGTGCCTAGATTCTCATGCTGTCATGAAAAACCCATCCCAGCAACAAGGTAGTTAAAAATACCCACACCACCCCAAGACAAACACAAAAGCGTGTTAGCTGAATACATGCAACGAATCTCTTTAGTCATTGTCGACTTGCATGTATTGACAGAAACGTGGTGAAGACTTTGAGCAATGGTTTCTAGAAGTTTAGATGTTATACGCCACTACTGCTATTTTCCACTTCAAGACAATAAAATAATCTCAACAATTAAAATGTCATGGAAGAAACTTTGGCTGCAAGTTTCTCGTGTTTGAGTCTTTATATGCTTTTGCCTAAGATCATCTCAATCAATCTGCTCTGCTCTCTAGTTGTGCACTTGGCATAGTTTACCAAGAAAAAGAAAAAAATCATCTTGTTTTCTTTCTTAGTTCTGCAGTTATATCATGTCTTCAGAAATTTCAGGGTGGGAATTGGCATTAGCCATGAAGAGGCCGTTGAAGACAGAGCTTTATGAGCTTCATACCATTTATGAGGAGGAGGAGAACATTGAAGATACACCATTATTATCATCCAGTGACAGCAGGCATAAATCCCAATTTGAGAGGTTTTCACATATTGCAAGATTCATCGCAGTTATGGCGTCATTTCTTTTTCTTCTGGTTCGTCCTTTTCTCAAAGCAAACTCTATTGTGTTGAGTTAGTAGAGAGACTGTGTATATTGGTGAACAGAAAAGAATCTGTTAAGATTTCGCTTCAATGAGTTTCTTTTAGTGGTTGTGGGAGATTTAATTTTGTATTCCAGAATTTGTAGAAATTGCACCCTATTTGAAGCTTTGAAAGATTTTGTCACTCAAGGCATACAAAAGGATTCCTGAAAATTTGTAATCCTTGCCATATGTAGAGAGAAATATGATATATGTGAGAAACAATTGCTGGATTTTGTCTTTGCCTTTTGCCTTTTGGATATATATCACAAGTTGGTTGTAAATAAATTTTAGCACTGTATTTAGTACTGGACATATATCCAACATGACCAACCAAACTGAGTAATCTCACCAGTCTCTTCTCCTTCTACATAACAAAGCTATAATTACTAGCATTTCTATGAATGAGTAGCAACAGCAAACAACACAAACAAAAGCAATGAAACAAAATATTAGAGTAAACTTCTTGCTTGTAAAGGCCACTGTTTGAATCAAACATTTGAAAGAAAACTCATACACAACTGAACAGCTTTGGATGTTGATGTTTCACCTGTCTACAAATAAAAGAAGTCTATACAGAGGGAAATGAAGTGGCAAAACATGTTGATAGTGTGGGTAACAATATCTCATAATTTTAAGTTGAAGCTCTTATCCCTTTAATTTATTATAATTTTTATTACTGACTTTTCCAGCTCCCCTTAAAATAATGAGCAGTCCCATAAATTATTTGAAATTTATAGCGTGTGCTTTTTTAGTGTTTGTTGAAATATTGAGTTTTAAGTTTTAAAATATCAAATGAAACCTTTTTGAAAACGTGGATTTCATTCAGCTTTCTTATTATATAAAATTTTGATATTATCAAGTGCTTCCTTATTTCCTAATATTTAAATATTTTGTGACAATTATATATGTGAATTTATAGAATTTTACCACAAATTATGCCACAAAAGATACTGCTTGTATTATGCTCATCCTAGAGAAGAAATATGTGACTGTCATCATATACAATGTATAGAGCAACAACTATCACAAATAATAGACCCATCAACTACACACTCAATAGTTGATCCTTCAAACCAAAACAAGAATATAACACAAGTTTCTATAAGTTCCCAACCTCAACACCCTTACATTCAGGATGAAGTAATGGCCTCACATCTTACATTGAGAACAAAAAAAAGAGTAATAGCCTCTACCATGCAACTCATAAATATCACATAATGCAACAACAAGTACAAACATTTCATACATGCTTCACACTATTGAAACTAAAAATGAGGAAATAAGGGTACCAAACATCGAAACTTACACTAATCAAGATCAATTTAAAAATGAACCCACGTACTCATCACCTTTTATAATAAAATAGATGTCATGAGCTACAAATCATCAAACATTACAAGCCAAAAATGGGAATGATAAAATTATTAATTGGTCCCAACTAGGCTTATCCCCCATAAATGAATACAATATTGAGGGCCTCTTAGACATGGAATTTCCCATTGTTTCTAATTGGCAACTCACTACACATGTAAGCATGAATGAGGGAAGTCCAAGAACATGAATATGCCTTACACTTAATGCAATTTCATGACAATAATTTTGGAAGACATCTAAAAATTTTCTATTTTATCTTAAATCTTATGATGTGACAAAATAGCTAAGCACTTGTTGTAGTGTTTGTAAATAAAGATGTAGAAGATGACATGTCAACCACTATCGAAAACCTTCATGTCTAATTAGAGTTCTACCTAACCATCAATTAGTTGAGTAACTAATGTGTTTTGGCTCTTCTTTGCCATCTCAATTTGATATTATAGAAAATCCTCAATCATTGATTGAAAATGATGATGTAATTTCAAATGTAAATACAGATGTTGTACCAATTGGTCAATTGTTTAATGATAAAAAATTATCTAATGAATCAAGTTTTCCATTGAGAACACCTCCTAGAATTTTTTGTAAAAAACCTATTTTTAATTGAAATTGAAAAGAACATTCTAAAATCAATGCGTAATCAGATTCCTTAATGTACTTGTAGAATAAATGTTAATAAAATATGATTTTTTTTGAAAACTTAAGTGAAATGAGAAAATATCAAGTTTTTGTTGAAATGATGCAAAATCTTAAGTTTAGACCCATCATGAAGATGCTTGGTCTAAGAACATCAAATACTAATAGTGAAAAATCTATTGTAAAAAATCTAAGATCAATGCATATCAAAGTGTGGGTTTGACCTCACACACCAAAGATAGCAATACTACATGACGTGTCATTACATCAACTATAGTAAGTAATCAAACAAATAAATCTCGCTTGATAAGGAAAACAAATAAAGCACTAAAAATAAGTAGAAAAACACTAATGAAAGCCATTGGGAGGCATGAAAGAGTTGAGGACCCAAATAGAAATTAACTATGGTCATTCTCTAGTAGATTCCCATAAAAAGATAAAGTCAGTGTTGAAGCCTTAAAATTCCTAATTGAAGAATTTTAGAAAAATAACACAAGAGTATTCTCTAATCAAAGAGATGTTGTAAAAATGAGAATTGGTTGTCTAAACCATAAGCCACATTCAAAGAATTTTTTGGAGATGACTTAAACACAAAATTTCTTCAAATTTGTAGAGACTTATCCTCAATAAAAATTAGTCAAAGGTATTTTGAAATGGAAATTTTTTTTATGTCAAAATAAATAACACATGCACAACTTGTTGTTGTAGAGTCTACATTGAATTTTCTATGTATTATGATGTTTTTTGACATATATGTGTATCTTTGCATACTAATGATATTATGTATGAGTGTATGATAGAAGCTTCAACTAAATCGATAAGATATTTCACTTCAAGCATTTTTTTGTGAAAGAGTATCTATGGACAATTTTTTGTTATAAGAAAACATGTTTGGATAAAACATTTGATAGTTGCGGTGGTTTGTAATGTTTGAGAAATTATGTACACATGGAGAATACAAATGTAATTGGAAATGAATTTGTAAGTTTTGTAAAATATAAGTCAATGGCATACACTCTGAAAGATGGTAAAGAGGCGAAAAATGTGAATTGGTGAGTAAAAAAATACTAGTATTTGAATTTATGCCTATTTTTCAAGAAAAGATAGTGTATGAGTATGAAGGGCATACACATAGAGCTTGATGGTTGGACTTAAAATTCAAGTTATGTAAAGACACATTTCTTCTTCATCGTACGATCGTATCAAATGTAAATTTTGCAAATAATTATACACTACAACCATAGAATGAGGTTCAATCATAGTATTTACACTAACAAATTATGTATATATTCGTGTAAGTACAACTCAACTAGCTACAACTTCTCTTGAGGCTCTACAACTTTTTCCTTTTTCTCTCTAACCATCCTTGTTGTTTTAGAAATCTCTTACAAGTTTGTATAAGAAAGTTCAATTTCTATGCTAGTGTTAATTCTATCATATCTTACATGGATTGGTATTTTTAACATCTCATATATAATATATTAAATAAAATTTATAATGTTATGACACAATTACAATTTAGATTCATTATTTTATAGCATCATAGTATTGTCAATTATAAAGAGCATTATTGCCAATATAGAAAGTCTAGTACTTGTCTGTATGGTATGGATGGCCTACTTGTGATCAAAAGGCTATACTATTGTCTTCATATACCAATTGCCTAACTACAATTGGCAGTCCCTACAAATTGTAAAATTTATGGTCTAGTAGATTATGACAACTGTCTATAAGTTGGTGTTTTCTAAGATTTGCATCAAAATAGGATAAGTAAGCTAAGGTCTTAGATTATTATGGGAATGTTTATGGTTTATTGTAATAACCTATGTATCTAGATTTCTAGTTGATAAGTGGGCAATGAGTGACTATTGTAATAGGTGTTGGATCATATACAATTTTTCTTTTCAAGAAACAAGATCATTCTTTGGACATGCAAGAACTAGAGTTAGTTGATAATTGTTTCTATCTATCTTTCTATGTTGCATTAGTCTTTATTTATGCATACTTTGAATTTCACCACATGCCTTTTGTATATTCATATTTTTCTTGTGGATTAATTGAAACAATGTATTCCAATAATAAATAGGATGAGATTTAACAAAGTCCATACAACATAACAATAAAATGGAGATATGGTTTTTTTAAGAAGGCTAGGACACATGTAGAATATTAAAATAGTAGAAATACTTGATAATACACATGTAGAAGATGACCTTATTGATAAGAATTCAAATAAAATGGTATCATAGAAGTTAAATGATAATTTTTCATAATACTATAACGTATCATGATTTTACTTTGGTTTTGTACAAATGTGTTGCAACACATTTGAGAAAGTATATGTTTTTAGGGATTTTCAAATTCCCAAAGAAACTCTATTAGATAATATTTTCTCAAGATGTCTTTGTCTAAAAAGAAAAACTTCACACCCTTTTCTAAATATTTTTAGCTAATTAGGTTGCATGGAGCTATTTTTTTGGCCTATACAAACAATAACAAAGAGTTTAAAGATACATTTCAATTATATGTTATGAGTTGAATAACTCTTTGTATGTTCAGGAAATATGCTTATAGGTGTTGAGAGAATATGTCCTATTTTGTGGGTAGCTTTCTAGACTCATTCATGTTTATCAAAATATTTTTAATTGTGTGAACTTTTTTATTTATGTGAATATTTGAATTATATCACATTCTTTTCCTAAGTAGTTTAGTTGCTTGAGTAAGCCCTTCGTTTTATAATCTGTTGTTTAAATTTTCTTTAACTCTATTACATGATTTAACCTCTAATAAACAAGTCATTCACTTATATGTCTAAACACTATCTTTTAATACAATTATAAAGTTAATATCTTCACACTTAGTGCAATAGGTACCAAGTTGCTGTATTTGTGCAAAGTCATGCTTGCCATACCACTTGTTGAACCAATACATGCCTACCAATGAAGGATAAAAACGGAATTTGTAATGCATATCTAACTTCACTCTACATGCATAATAGGTTCACAATCTTTCATAAAGAGATATTTGAAAAACCTTTTCTTTCACAAGACTGTTGGTATAGTTGAGTGACATTGGTCATCATTTTAATTTCATCTTCACACAAATAGATTGTTGTCACCATTAATTCTAAAGTTCTTCTTCCATATTGTATATATGAGTGGAAAGATAGATGGTCCACCCATATTTATGGCTTCCTTTGTTTGTGAGGAGTGCCTAACATTGAAACCTTGAATTTGAGTAGTCTAGAAGTAGTATAATATGTTTTGCAATACATCAATAGGTATGTTTTAGCATGGAACTTGTGAGTAAATGGCCAAAGGGAACACATGGTACACCACTCCATCCTTGACAACAATTGCTTGTCGGTTACATTAGAAATCCTCACTTCCAACCCCTTTGTGGATTACACAAAGTTAGTAAATCATATTCAACACCAACAAGTGTAGTGAACAATCATGTTTGTGAAGAAAGGGATAATCATTGGTTTGTCATTAGAAAGCTCCTTGGAATTTACAAACAACATTTTCTTTTGTTGCAAATGATAGTGGCCACAAAACATTTAGGTCTGCCCAAAATGATGCTAGGTTGAACACCTATAACTCAACAATTATTTCAATTTAGCATGCAAATGTTGATTTGCAACCTATTCTTTCTCACCATGTGGTTCTCAAATACATTGCCAAGTATGATGCAAAAATAGAGTGTCAGTCTAAAACCTATCACCTAATTTTGAAATGCTTCTCAAGAAATGTTGACCTAAAAAGGTCATCTTCTACTACATGTCACAAGTTCATAACTAAGAGTATTGTTAATCATGACATCATTGCATAAGAGTCCTTCCAGTTGTTAAAACTAGCACTTAAAATCCTTGAATGTGAATAGGAAAATCTTGTGCCATGTACCTTTAGCTCAAGAACATACTATAACTACCTCAAAATTCATTGATAGATATATGAAGTAACCTATAGCATGTAATCATTATTACTAATTCAATCTAGGAGAAACTAGAATTCTTCAAAAACCTACACAACCTGCAAGTGGACAAAAAGAGAGATACCAAACATTGTTTATCTTTTTGTGTTTCATAGTTATTCCATCTAAAGATACGAACATGTTTAACTCTTTTTGTTGGAGCAAGATTCTAGTATACTTGCCTTTCCACAACATTCTTGTTAAAATTGGGTTGAGGGTGATCCCATAATAGTGTGCATACCACTTTTTGGCTTAAGTGGGACAATGAAATTGACATTTTAAACTAAATTTTTTCTTTTTGTCAATTATAGCAAGCAAACCATTAATGATTTGAAGATAATGTGAACTATTGATATTTGAGATTTTATGTGTAGATTCTAAATATATATATTTTTTAAATTCTCATTTTTAAGCATTTCTTAGCAACTTGTTTTTTATACTGAGTGATATTATTCTATAATGCATAGTTTTTTTAGAAAGAAGATAAATTCATAATTTCTTAAACATAAATCATTAACACTGATATCTAGTACATGCATAATTTTACATAATTTTTAGTTGCATATTTTATTTAATATTAATTTTTAATTCAAATTAATTATATAATTTAGAGTAATCTTATTCCATAACACATACGTTTTTTAATATATGCATTTTTTAAAATTCTACCTTTTTTAATTTTTCCATGTGCATCAAATAGAGATCTTTATGTTTACTAAAAAACCTATTCTAACTAGAAATAGAAAATAAATATAATAATTAAATAAAATATATTAGAAATTGTACTTTTTGGAAAGTTTACTCTAAGGGCTGTTATAATACAAAATTTCATGTCATAGTGACTCTGTTTGATGGTCCAACCCTTGCCGCAAAACAGAAATTTATTCTAAAAACTCTATGAGCAATAGGAGGATGGCACCAAAAAAACCTTTGAATGAAGGTAGCTTCATTCGAAGGTCCCTCGAATAAAGGATTTTGAACATGATGAAGAAAAGGCCTTCATTCAAAGGTAATCAACTTCATTCAAACCTCCCTTCTATGATGAAAAAAATCATAGAAATCTAGAAAAAAAATTTGAATTTATATTCTTGCTTTACTTGCAAAATTTGAAAGAAGTTTTATTGGTTTGGGGGAGACAAATTTTATATATTTTTTGGTACATTTGTAACCTATAAAGCATCGAACTTGTGAATAGCAAAATCTTGAACATGTTTTAAGAGAAAATTTCACTCAATAAGGTGGAATATATAGTTAAAAATCATGTCTCCTATATTACACAAAGGAGTATGATATAACTCGTGTGGATTGAATCCAATTGGTCTCTTAAATTACATATCTTTATAAGTATGCATCAAGGAGACTAAAGGAACTAGTGTTTGAAAAAAACTATCCACCTCTAACCATTTTGGATGTTTACATTGACTAAAACTCTGTCATGCTTTGTTTAATAATTTAATGTAATTTTAATTTGTAAAAGATTTTAGTTAGATACTAATTGTAAAATTGCAAGGATGGCAATCCTGATTAAAAACTATCACTATACCCATTAAACCTTTGAATTCACATCATCTAGAATATGCAATACATTGAGCCAAATATGTTGGGTAACCATTTCTATCCACGAGTTTTAACATGGTTTGAGTGGGTGACTAGATTCTCATGATGTCATGAAAACCCCATCCCAGCAACAAGGTAGTTAAAAATACACCCACACCACCCCAAGACAAACACAGAAAGCGTGTTAGCTGAATACATGCAACGAATCTCTTTTGTCATTGTCGACTTGCATGTAACGACAGAAACGTGGAGAAGACTTTGAGCAATGGTCTCTAGAAGTTTAGATGTTATACGCCACTACTGCTTTTTTCAACTTCAAGACAATAAAAAAATCTCAACAATTAAATTGTCATGGGAAAAACTTTCCCTGCAAGTTTCTCGTGTGTGCGTCTTTATATGCTTTTGCCTAAGATCATCTCAATCAATCTGCTCTGCTGTCTCGTTGTACACTTGGCATACTTTACCAAGAAAAAGAAAAAAATCATCTGGTTTTCTTTCTTACTTCTGCAGTCATATCATGTCTTCAGAAATTTCAGGGTGGGAATTGGCATTAGCCATGAAGAGGCCAGTGAAGACAGAGCTTTATGAGCTTCATACCATTTATGAGGAGGAGGAAGAGGAGGAGAACATTGAAGATACCCCATTATTATCATCCACTAACAGCAGACATAAATACCAATTTGAGAGGTTTTCACATATTGCAAGATTCATCGCAGTTATGGTGTCATTTCTTCTTCTTCTGGTTCGTCCTTTTCTCAAAGCAACCTCTATTGTATTGAGTTAGTAGAGAGACTGTGTATATTGGTGAACAGAAAAGAATCTGTTAAGATTTCGCTTTAATGGGTTTTATTTACTGGTTTTACTATTTTTTATTGTGAATGAGGTGTAAAATTACTATTGACTGTTTGACCATTGAAATGAATGATATTTAAGTAGAGTGGTGGGAGATTGTTTTTTGTATTCCAGA
The DNA here is from genome assembly GCA_027924645.1 of Cunninghamia lanceolata. Lineage (NCBI taxonomy): Eukaryota > Viridiplantae > Streptophyta > Pinopsida > Cupressales > Cupressaceae > Cunninghamia > Cunninghamia lanceolata. The sequence continues at coordinate 1,049,905 of BSBN01000184.1, read as the reverse complement.
ATTTGTAAAAATTGCACCCGTATTTGAAACTTTGAAAGATTTTTTCAATCAGAACATACGAAAGGATTCGTGAAAATTTGTAATCCTTGCAATATATAGAGAGAAATATGACATACTTTGATATGTGAAAAACAATTGCTGGATTTTGTCTTTTGCCTTTTGGATATATATCACAAAAGCAATGAAACCAAATATTAGAGTAAACTTCTTGCTTGTAAAGGCCATTGTTTGAATCAAACATTTGAAAGAAAACTCATACACAACTGAATAGCTTTGGATGTTGATGTTTCACTTGTCTACAAATAAAAGAAGTCTATACAGAGGGAAATGAAGTGGCAAAACATGTTGATAGTGTGGGTAACAATATCTCATAATTTTAAGTTGAAGCTCTTATCCCTTTAATTTATTATAATTTTTATTACTGACTCTTCCAGCTCCCCTTAAAACAATGAGCAGTCCCATTAATTATTTGAAATGTGTAGTGTGTGCTTATAAGAGTTGGTTGAAATATTGAGTTTTATGTTTTAAAATATTAAAGGAAACCTTTTTGAAAACGTGGATTTCATTCAGATTTCTTATTATATAAATTTTTGATATTAGCAAGTGCTTCGTCATTTCCTAATATTTAAATATTTGGTGACTATTATATATGTGAATTTATAGGATTTCATCACAAAATATGCCATAAAAGATACTGTTTGTATTATGCTCATCCTAGAGAGGAAATATGTGACTTCATCGTATGCAATGTATAGAGCAACAACTACACACTCAATAGTTGATCCTTCAAATCAAAACAAGAGTATAACACAAACTTTTATAAGTTCCCAACCTCAACTCATATAGAATTCCCAACCTCAACACCTTACATTTAGGATGAAGTAATGACCTCACATCTTACATCGAGAACAAAAAAAGAGTAATAGCATCTATCTTGCAACTCATAAAGATCACTTAATGCAACAACAAGTACAAACATTTCGTACATGCTTCACACTATTGAAACTAAAAATGAGGAAATAAGGGTATCAAACATCGAAACTAACACTAATCAAGATCAATCTAAAAATGAATCCACATACTCATCACCTTTTATAACAAGGGACACATTGCGTCATGTTCCTGCCTTTAGATGTTTGATTTGCTAGTTGATGTTAAAACTAATATTGGTAGCAATTGAATTAGTAGAAAAATTCAACATGGAATTTCAAAGCAAATAAAGAGGGAGAAATTATAAATGCCAAATTTTGAATACAAATAGAAATAATAGTTTTATCATGAACCTTTAGTCAAAAAGTAGGCAAAAGTGGAGGCCCCACAAAGCCCACTATGCACCATCAAATAATAGTAAACGAACACATATGCAATAACTTTGTTCATTTGATATTGATTTGTTTGTCATGTGACTGTAGAAGTGCTTTGTACAATATAGTTCAAACAATTATGAGTGTAATTGCTGATGTCATCATAATAAGACTATTGGACACTATTAGCCAATAGAATATCAACAAAATCATTTTATTATATTAAAATAGAAATTGAAAACCAAAAAACTTTAAAAAAGTTAGTCAAACTAATTTAATTCTGCAATCCCATTGGATAATTGAATAAAAACTAATAGAATTGCATGAATGCATTAGTAGTCCTGCCTATGGCAGGAACTAATAAAATAGATGTCATGAGCTACAAATCATCAAAGAAATATTACAAGTAAAAAATGAGAATGATAAAATTATTAATTGGCCCCAACTAGGCTTATTCCCCCATGAATCAATACAATATTGAGGGCCTCTTAGACATGGAATTTCCCATTGTTTCTAATTGGCAACACACTACACATGTAAGCATGAATTAGGGAAGTCCAAGTACATGAATATGCCTTACACTTAATACAATTTTGTGACAATAGATTTGGAAGGCATCTTAAATTTTGCTATTTTATCTTAAATCTTATGATGTGACATCATAGCTAAGCACTTGTTGTAGTGTTTGTAAAGAAAAATGTAGAAGATGACATGTCAACCACTATTGAAAACCTTCATGTCCAATTACAATTTTACCTAACCAACAATTAGTTGAGTATCTAATGTGTTTTTGGCTCTTCTTTACATGGGACAAGATCATATTGGAACAAGTGTTGTGGTTGACTAACAAATACGATTAAATAAATAGGTTCGCCCATTCTATTCTTCACATTAAGTGTTGTAGATACAAAATGCCCAGATTTTCACAAAATATTTTCAACCAATATAAGATCTATACCAAACTATAATAAACATCATAGGGCGATATCATAATGGTGTGTCTCACTTTTTGGCTTAAATGGGCCACACAAATCAACATTTTTAAAAAAATTCATTTTCTTTTGAACAATTATAGAAAGTAAACTAAAAAAAAGTTGAATATAATATAAACTAATGATTTGTGACATTTCTTGTGCAGATTTTATTTATAATTCTTTAAAAAAATGTAATTAAGTGTTAATAAAGTGTTTAGATCACACTTTATAATATTTTTCCATAACAAATAACTTGAGTTAGAAATAAAATATCCTCATAATTTTTAAACATATATTATTAGCATTGATATCTGGGGTACACATATTTTTCTAAAAAAAAATTGTTCTATATTTATTTTATTAATAAATTTTTAAATGAGAACTTGATATTAATTTCGACACATATTTTCCCATAACGTAAAGCTCTTTCCACATACCTCAATTAATTATGTTTTTGGTTGAAAGAAGGACATCAATATTAAAGGCGCTCTTATTTTTTAGATTATTTTGTTTCACCTTCTGGCCTAAGTGGGACATTGAAATCAACATATTTAACCACAATTTAATTGTATGTCAATTACAGAAAGCAAACTATTAATAATTCAGAGATGATGTGAACTAGTGAATTTTTAGATTTTGTGTGTAGATTCTAAATATTATATTTTAAATTTTTTAAAAATAATTTATGTCATTTTTAAAAAATAATTTATGTCATTTAAAAATAATAATTTATGTCATTTTTTAGGCATTTTTAATAGCTTTTTTTAATACTTTATGTTATTTTTAATAAGTGAAATTTATTTCATAATACATAATTTTTATTTAAAATAAGATAAAATCATGATTTTTTAAACATAGATCACTAACACTAATATCTAGTGCATGCATATTTTTTCATAATTTTTTACTTCATAACAACTAGAATCATGAGCATTGAATATCCCATACATACCATCTAGCACCTAGAGGTCACTCCCACTTCACTAAAATCTTAAAGATTTCTACCCATCCTATGCATGTGCAACACACGATCCAAACACTTTGGAATAAATGTATTTCCCCTGCCTCCCCATATACATATGGGTTATTCCTACCTAATGACTACACTAGATTTCACTTATATTGTAACAACTTGTATAGATACTTTCATTCTCATTCAAGGCCACTAGTCGTAGTATAAATAGAAGTAGTTGTTCCAGTCGATTCAAACTTTGATTCTACAGTTTATTTGAATAGTCAATTCTATTGAAGCTAAATGAGTACTTACAGTCCCAACATACTCATGAGTTCCATATCCCTAGCCAACAACATAAGTAGCAGAGACAACAGTAGCCACAGTTGATGGTTTGTAGAATGGGCCCATAACAAGACTATATTTTTTCATACTGTTTTATTTCATATTTTATTTATTACTAATTTTTTAATTTACATTAATTGTAATTTAGAGTGATTTTATTCCATAACCATAAATTATTTGTATATATCATTTTTTTAAATGAAACAAGGACATCAATATGAAATGTGCAAATATTGTTTAGAAATTTTTTCCATTTTTAAAATGTTTCCACATCCATCAAACAAGACCCTTATGTTTGGTAAAAAAACCTATGTTCACTAAAAAAATAGAAAAAATCATCTAATTAAATAAAGTATATTACAAGTTATACTTTTTAAAAATCTTACTTCAAGGCCTATAATCCTGCAAAATTTTATGTCATGGTGTCTCCATTTGATGGTCCAACCCCTACTTCAAAACATAAATTTTCTCTTTAAACTCTATGAGCAACAATGGGATGACATCAAAGGTACCATCATTTGAAGGTACCTTTGAATGAAGCTCCTTCATTCAAAGGTCCCTTTCATAGAGCATTTTAAGCATTAAATATTTAAAATTTTTAAAAAGGCTTTCATTTGAAGGTCATTTTGACATCAATTTCAAATAAAGGTCCTTCATTCAAATGTATATATTCATTCAAAGGCATTTTATAATTTTTGGCACCTTGGTCTCATTTATCTACCCCATCCCACAATCAGAACACATTGTTGTGAGATCACCTAAGCACAAACATAGGTCTAAACAAAGAAGAATACTAACAAGTTAAAAGCATATGAATAAAAACAAATACCATCTATGGAATTTCAATCATACTATGTAAATTGATTATAGTCATAAAGAGTATGTGGATAGTTATCTAAAGAGATAGATAAAAGAAATACTATAGAAATGAATTAATTGGAGTTATCATCATCAATGGGCCTTAGCATGCTTAATGTGCATTTAAAAGAACTTGAAATGTTTGGGTGATGTGGTTTTGACTACAAAAACAAATGGAATGAACATAGCATTCCCCGATAAATTTACATGATAATATAATTTAATTCATAAACACAAACAAGATGTATGAAGAATATGACCACTCCCCCTTAAACTCGTACGACCCAACCTATATATTGTCACTAAAACAACACACACTTGCCATCATTGTGAAATGCTATGTATATCATTCCTTAAAGTAAACGCTATATATGATCATTCAAGGAACTATAGGCACTATAAAATTCTACCTAATTAGTTACATAAGGAATACACTTTAAAGCTAAGAAATGTTGCATTTAACCTACATGCCTCAACTATACATGCAACCATCAAGATTCAAATTAAAGAACTACTTGACCTTTACAAGGACAATCATTGATAATGTTTTAAAAAGACATAAAAAATATACAATGCATCTTCATTGATGAGATGAGCTTCATTAAGCAAAACCTACTAGTAAAGATAGATAGTAGATATTACACATTTCCTCACCAATAACAAGTATGTTTTGGTGCCAAATCTATAATTTTATGACCTAGTGACCTTGTCCATCAACCACTTGTTATGGATAGACTAATCTATTAATCACACTTGATTGTAAATATGCTATGGTAAAAATTTACTAGAATCATTACATTACAAATAGTATTTAGACAAAAAGGCAACACTCCAACTCAAGCCTAATTTTGTCAAACATTACAAAACATATGCAATGAAAAATCAATACACCAAGGTTGGGAAGTAGTAATTAACTACACAAAAAAGTTACTAACAATATTTGATCAAGAAGATTTGGACCTCTCAATGTACCTATTTTCTACAAATCATCTAGTGACATTCCACAACATATAGATGCCAAAACTAGTAAGTCTTCCAATTGCACTTAGCATTGCAATACACATAAGAAAAATTAGATATTAATACTAATGATGACCAACATCCACAAGAACTACTATTATGCATAAGCCAATGAGTCATGTTAATGACAAACATATGGATTCAAGCTTACTTTGTCAATGGATCTCTGAGAGAGGTCATAGATATTGTTTACACAATTGAATCGAAACCACTAGATTTGCCTTTGTATGTCATAATAAGATTTAATAACTACAATGGTCTAATATGGGACAAAAAATAAAAATTAAAAACCTACAATATCTATATCATGAGGCAACCATAAACAACTACTGGTACTATCTATGGCATAGGCAACTACTATACATAAATCCCAAGGCCTAACACTAAGTAAAGCCACAATTGTTATTAGTAAAACTAAAACAAAAGACCTAACATCTAAAACCACATCTAGAGTTAAAACAATAAAAACCACATCTTTGATTGTTACTCTAGAACAAGAATCAAAACCTACAACATTATTAAAAAGAAAGAAGAAGTTTGTCTACAATTAATCTCTTTATAACATAGGTAGGTATGTAAAATTCATTCCAACCTCTTTCACATAGCATTTCAATTTATTTGTTTCAATCTTCTCTTTATCACATATGATTTAGAAAATATTCATTTGTAACTAAATCATTACAAAATGTGTGATGTATAGGTGGGTATTTGACAATCATAAACCAATACAACAAAAGATTTATCCTCATTGGGATTTTATTTTATTTCCTTTATTTATATATATTTTAAAAAATTAACTTCTCAATGTTTACAATATAGCCTTAGAATAATATCAAATACAAATTTATGATTTGAGATAAATAGCAATCTATTCCAATGCTTAGGAACAATAAGAATTTCAAAGAAGAAGCTCTAGTCACTTGCTAGTTTATCAAAAGCTCAAGAGAACCTAAAAGCTCAAGGTGTTACGAAAGAAACATTCAAAGGATTATTTAAAAGGATATATAATAGGAACATATTATAAATCTAATGCATCTATTTGTAGAATATATTGTATCTGTATCAAACTTGTAAATAAAATAATAGATTTCCACCTCTATTTGTGATCATTTTGTATATAATTTAAAAATTAAAAACCTCATAAAAATAATTCCTATACATTATTGTTTAGGGTGAAAAGGGGGGGGGATGTTTTGGTTTATGTTTCAAAGGTAAATCCTCCATTCTCACCAAATATTCAAGGGCATATGAACCGAGTTGAATCTCCACTAAGCGAGAGCAATCACCTATTAGGTTGGGCTACCACTTGGAACGATGCGGAAGTTTCGATGTATTAAACAATATCTCAATTTAATGCTCAATTACACTTAAAACCCTAAATAAGCAAAACAGTAAGGAAATTAATGAATTACAACAAATCCTTTTAGACTAAGGTGAAGGACAGAGATTATTAACTTACTATTTTTTGAAGTTCAGAAAGTGGAATAGTCGGGGACACTGGGACTAGCACCCTAGTCCAAGGTATAGTTTTCATCACAGAATTTGGATCTACTTCCGACACGGATCTACACTATATCTTTTGTTTCTACCCTGAGAAAAGTGGAGGACATAGGAACTAATGCCCTTGTCTTGAAATGTTCACCTCTGTCCTTTTTCTTTCAGATCTTGAATCCCTGTTGTCTACAACCTCTTTTCTGTAACTCCACTATGTGAAACTCAGTACCTGTAACCTGCAATCACAAAGGAGCATGGGAGGGGGTTGTGGTGTTTAGAGGCTTACCTCGGTCAAGCCCCAGAGAGACATTCAATTCTTCTGAACACCGTTGTCAGATAAGAGTGCATATCCCTGTAGGATAGAGGCAAAATCCAAACGATAAATAATCAAAAACACAATAGATATCACCTTGTAGTGTAGATCTCACATAAATGAAGGCTCTTCAATCACATGAGAAGATGAAGTCAAATTTGCAATCACAAACACAATAACAATGCTCTGCTCTGCAACAATGAATATCTTGAAATCACAAAACTGCATAAAGTTCGCAATCATCTTCTCTAGTTTACAAATGAAAACCTAAACATGCTTATATATGCAACTACAAATATTCTCGCTAAGAATTTTGTAATTCAAACTTGATGTCGGCGTAGGACCTAAATAATGGTCATAAAATTGACATTGAAACTTAGGGCAGACCTAAAATAGGGCAAGACTAGGGTGCTAGCACCCAAGTCCACCCCCTTATTTTTGTTCAGGGATCATCAAAATAACACCCCCTAGGTCCTATTTGCCATAAGATTTCAGGGTTTTCTCATCGGGAGTCAAAATTATCATGCAAGATGCTCTAAATGCATTCTAAGGACCCGGGAGCTAAACCTTAAGAGGGAAAAGCCCCCAAGGGGACATTTTCTGACATAACAATTATATCTCACATATTACTATTAAATGTTGATAAACATGGTGAAACTACTGCAATAAAAGCTTTCCCAATAGTATGTAAATCTAAAATTTAATTGCTTAAGAGTGGATTACCCATTAAAGATTATAAGTGAAAGCATAAATAAGAAAATAGAACAAAATCAACAAACCATAAACTTGCAACACATAACATGAAATTTATGTGGAGAAACTCTTTAAGAAAAAATTCCACCAAAGAAAGAGGACAAATATGTATTAATATTCAATGAACATGATACAATGTCAACACACTTCCATCAACTTTGATAACATTTTGATAGCACTTATGTAGCTGTGAATATATGATAGAGAAACTATCTCACACCTCCAATACATAGGCAAAGTGAGATGGAAAACCATAAATGGTTTAACCAAAAAAATGGATACCAAAATGATGGTATCTTGCAAAAACCTAATGTCCTTCTTAGGGAGCATCTTCTAAGAATAGTAAACATAATCAATGACATCACATGGGCACAATCAATGTATCCTGAAATAGCATATGTAACCAAAAGAAATCTTTGACTCATAACTCCTTAATGGCTCACATCCTCAATTGTAGCACTCCATTATGGAGAAGACAATTCATGTAGGTCCCATCCATTATGACAAGATTCTCTGCTCCTCAATCCTAGCACCTAGAATTGGGAAATGGCATTTAGTGGGTCCAAAGTCAAATTTAACCACCATCATAGTACTTCACCTCCATTATGAATGAATATGACAACTAATATCAAGAATTCTAAGAGAATGTTAAATATAAATAATTTTTCCAGTTACGCCCTAGGCGTCCAAGTACACCTTCCAATAGTGTTGGAGACACATAAAATATGCATAGGATTTGCAAGGATATTGCCACCTTAATCCTAAAATTCTTCCACTTGACATTATACATTATAAATACATCCATATTAAACATAAATGAATTAAGTATAGGATCCAAGGCCCATGGCCTTCTTGCACCAATAGAACTTCTCTATGCTCACTTGTGAAGGAATCTGTAATATTTTCCTCAATTTCAACCTTTTGCAATAAGAACTTACCATTTTCTACCATCTTCCACATAAAGTGATACTAAACATCAACATGCTTAGTACAAGCATGGTACATGGGATTCCTAGCCAAATAGATAGCACTCTAATTGTCACAACCAATTCTAACAACCTTGCAATCAAAACCAATACCTGCACAAAGTCTCTATAACCATATTGCCTCCTCAGAGGCATGTGTATCAGTCATATATTTTTCTTTAGTGGGGGAAAAAGCAAATATAGGCTACCTCCTCATCCAACTCACTACACCACCAAACAAAGAAAACACGTAGCTACTAGTGGACCTTTGACTATCCAAGTCACCTACCCAATCTACATCCACAAAGCCCTATATGTCCAATGCCTTATCCACATCATCAATACCATGATAACTCAAATAATAATTATAATTCCATCACAAATATCTAAAAACCCTCTTAACATAAGTCCAATGCTCCTTACTAGAGTTAGACACAAACCTACTCAAAATTCCCATTGCTTGGGGAATATTTGGTCTAGTGCAAACCATTACATACATCAAGCCACCAACATCACTAGAATAAGAAAAATTAGAAACATTCTCAAAATTATCATCTGATTTGGGACACATATCTAATTAAAGCTTAGCGCCAATAGGAAATGAAATACTAACAAGTTTGCAATCATGCGTACTAAACCATTGCAAAATGGTACCAACATACTTACTCTAACTTAACCAAAACTTTTTATGTAACTAATCCCTACTAATCTCTATACCAAGAATGTATTTTGCAACCCCCAAATATTTCATATCAAATGAGATAGAAAGCTAAGTTTTGAGCTCCCTAATCATCACCTTCATGTTACCAATAAACATGTCATCCACATACAAAATAATGATTTGAATTTGATCATCAATAATTTTAACATGAACACAATGATCCTCGTCACTCCTAACAAAGCCCAAAATTAATGTAAAGTCATAAAAATTTTGGTACCACATCATGTTGCAAGTATGTGCTATCGGTGTTGTCATTGATGTCAACAAGCTTATGTCGTCACTGGTGTCAACTGTGTCAAGAGTATGAGTAGTTTGTGTTGAGCAGAGATCAGAGATAAGGTTGAGCAGAGTTGAGGATGTTGCAATGATATGAGCTATTTGATTAAGTTGCCTTAGGTGATTTGGTTTCTTTTTAGAAGTGATGAAGATGTTAGGAATATATTTCTGATGGCTGGTTTTCAAGTGCTTTTGAGAAAAATTGATTAATAAAGGAAACAGTGTGTTGAAGATGTGTTCTAACTTAATAGAGTAATGTTCTGGTTTTGCTCTGCATTTCTTCCTTATTGAAGATCTACCTTTGCGGATTGAATATGTTGTTTAGAGGTGTTCAAAGATGTTATGTTTCAGATTTTGTGCTCTGGTTCGTTGTACAGAGAAAGTTGTGTTCACCAGTGTGTGGACTATGTTTTTGGGTTGTGCGGAGGTGTTTGGGAGAAACTGTTTTGCTCCTCATTTCCCCACAAATTTGTTTCTAGCTTTGTGGTTCTAGATTTATGCTTATAAGGCTTATATCTTTCTTTAGTTCAAGTGGTTCGTGGTTTGGTGCTTTGCAAGTTCATTTCTTGAGTTGCAGTTGATGACAGAGTAATCTAAGTGCTCCAGTGTGAACTTTCTTCAGGTGAAAGATGTTGCAAAGGATTTTGTTGGTTTTCAGGTGCTTTTGGACGTTTCTAGATCATGTTCAATCTTGGTACATGATCCACATGTCATCTTTTGGTTTTGAGGAAGCGTGCATTTAAAAGTTCATACTAATAACACAAGTTTGACCGACTTGGTTGTTTACACTAATTGCGGTTGTGATTCGGTGATTGTGAAAGCGTGACGAAGCATGTATGTATGGATTTAGGTTCGTGCTAAGATGTGAAGTGGTATGCATTCATTCTTTTCCTCCGTGGGAATGTTTTGGTCTAGACCTAATTTGAATTTTCTGGGTTAAGATGTGTTGCCGACTGTTACCTTTTAATTCATCCTTATTCAATTTTTTTTTTTGTGAACCTTCCCTAAGCAAAGTCAACCCGCCATCTTTCCTTATTGGTTATATGTTTATTTCTGAAGTCAGATCCTTGTCTTTAAAAGTTCATTCGCCTGTCATCTTATATGTGAAATTACTGAAGGATTGAACCTTTGAACTTGAACCCTTTTCAAGGTTCAAGAGTTCAACGGTTCAAGAGTTCAATACTCAATGCTTCTTAAGGAGTCGTGTACACTCAGTCCCCTTGTGTAATTCAATCGATGTCTTTGAACCTTCCAGTTGAACCTCATAGCGGAGTTCAACGGTTCAACAGTTCAACGGTTCAATGTTTCTCAAAAAGTTGTGAACTGTTTGTCTCTTTGTGTCGCTCAATTTGTATTTTTGAACCTTCTAGTTGAACTTCATTTCAAAGGTTCAAAGGTTCAAAGGTTCAACGTTCCGTGATTTTAGTCCCACTTTTCCTGAAGTCTTCTTTAAGTCAAAGTTTGCGGGAGATTTTTAAAGAAGTAAATCATTTAGAGGGAAATATGTCTGGAACATTTTATGAAATGGAAAGTTCTAACTTTGAAGAGGCTATGAGTAATCATTACACATTAAGTTTGTGTGAAAGAACTACTTGCAATTAATGCACTTGTCAGAATTTGTGTCCTATCAAGCAAGTTCAGCACAAGTTAATTGATCCAGTAATTATTCGACCTGATTTCATGCCTTTTATCAAGAAAGGACAGGCCATTTTTAACAGTTAACACACAGGGTGATGCAAAGGAGAGCAACGCTAGAGGTATAAAAATTTTTTTACCTAGTTTCACAGTAATTTCTGAGCCATTGAAGGTGAGTTCGACTTTTCCTATAGTTGATTCCATTACTTTGTTGGAAAGGAGAATCATTTTGAGTTTCTGGTATTATTAGAGAAGTTCAAAGCATTTTTCATTATATCTATCCAATCTGTAACCATGAAATCTACTTGTTGTGGTTCTGAAAATGGCCCTAGTCTTGTTTGTTCTCTTCTTGAATTCAGGGATACCTCTCTAGCTCAATATGATTTAGAAGATTTTAAGGAGAGGGTTAAAAATCCTATGGCAACTCCTATGATGAAGAAAATAGTAGAAAGCGGTTTAGTCAAAGCTGTAGCCTTTCCCATGGTGGTACAATGCCCCAAATTAGTTTTGGAATGCATGAGCAGATATGACCCCCAAAATAGGTGTATTAGAATTGCAGATGGCAATGTGTTACTACCAGTCAATAGACAAACCCTACTGGCTGTGATGAAAATTTTGCCTAAAGAGCCATTTTCTGACCTTAATATTACTTCTTCTTACAACTATTTTTCATTGAAGAAATCAAACTACAGGAGTATAATTGCAAGGAATTAGCTATTGAAATTTCAAAAGGGAGGATCAAGACTGCCCAAACCACTAACAAGAGAACACATGATACCGGAAGTAAAGGATATTATGGTATTGCTACATAGGCTAAGGGGTAACTCCCAGGCATTTTATTCGGAGGACTGGATGTATTTCTTCATTCAGGTGATCCTCCAAGGAGAACAATATTTGGATTGGGCAGAAATCATAACCGACTGTTTACATCTGGGTTTGAGTAATTATTTGGGGAATAAGGATTTTTATATGTCTTCATTATTTTTTTACTACCTAGCGTCTACAAGAGAATGGAGAGGGTTGCCTCATGCATCCTTGGTCAAAAATAGAAAAATTTATGATTATTGTTCACATTTGTAGATGCAAAATTGTTATGAAAACTATGGAAGGGTTAATGATGTTTTTACTGGCAGGATGACTTATGAATTGAGAGGCAATGTTAACAAGAGGATGTCTGATGAAGCCATGCAGCTAATCAGTATTTATGGTAGTTTCTTCATCCAGTTTCCCAAATTTACTTATATCAGAGTTGGTGGTTTTGATGGTGAACCAGTGAAGCTACCCAGATATGTTTTTGACCGCTTTGTATTGATAGAAGTTTGCAGACAATTAGCCCATGTAGATAAGAAATTTCCAATGAATAAAGAATCTGGTATATCATTTCCTGTTGAACTTGGACATTATTCATGCCATTCAATTTCTGATGCTTTAAATTTAGAGGTGGACCTGAAAAAGTTCAATTTTTAGTACTATAATGCCAGACCACAGTTTGACAGCAAAGGCTTTGCTAAGGACAATCTAGATTCTGGAACAGGATTTTCACATATTCCCTAGATAGAAGACTATTGGGAGGATTGTCCAGATGAGTTTGAGGTTAGAAGAAAGCTTTGGTGCAGGTTCTCCTTGGGACAAATAGTTACACTCAATTTGAGTATGAATATCTCTAGAATAATTGATGATGAAGAATAGGTGATTGATCCTCATTTTGAACAAATAAAATAGCTACCTATTCTAGAAATTGATTGGGATAGAGGTGAAGAGGATCGGATTGAAGTCAAAACCCTTCCAGTGATAAGGAGAACTGAGAAATGGTTAAGGGAATGCAGACTGAAGGAGTTTCAAATTGAAGATTCCCAGCGATGTGCACCAATTGGTGAATCACCATCTCCAATAAGTTCTTCTAATCGGCCTATTACTATCTATGATGCAGGTACTCCTGAGCCAAGAATTGGAAAGGGTTCTATTATCAAAAAGTCTAAGAAAACCCTTGCAACTATTCTACCTTCTCGTACCACCAGATTAAGGACCAAAAGCAGGAAGAAGAAGAAGATTGCAGAAAGAATAATTATGGATTTAAACTCTGAAGAAGATTCTGGGGAAGCAATGGGCGACAAAGAATTTGATTCACCAATGGTGGAAGAGACCAGTGCAAACCAACAAGTAGAGGTTGCTTCCGATTCTGCCAACCTGATGATGATATCAAATGTGCCTTCTGAACAACTGAATCCTAGTAAAGAAGTTTCAGCCCTTGCACCAAAATGGTTGGAAAGCTCAATTAGTGATAAAAGAAAAATAGTTCCATTTTCATTGCCATTGGAGGACATGGTTAGCAAGTGCCTAGGGAAGACTCCTAAATCCAAAAGGATGAAAACCACATCCATGGTAGACATTAACCCTAATTCAGGGAACTGGAGTGCAGAAATAGCCCAGCCGACAACTGATGAAGAAGTTCAAGATCCCATAGTTCAATATTTCACAATAGAAAAAATAGATCTTGGGACTACATCATGCGCCACGAACGTACACCATCTGAAAGCATCTACCAAGAGGATAGTCAGCCGTACCTGGAAGGATGAAAAAGATAAAAGGGAGTTGAAACAAACTGTACGATCAATGGTAGAATATATTGATGCCATTCATAATCCAAATCCACTACCTATTTCTCAACTACCTCTATCTTTTGACCCAAAATCCCCAGCCAATCAGAAAATACTAGATCAGATACACAAAAACAAAATGGTGACCAGAGTGTTTGATGATTGGTTGGATGGTATCATCCAAAAGGGTATAGAGTACATTAATGAATTAAAAGGTGTATATGATGAAACTATGGCTACTATCGAAGAGTTGAAAACACAGAATGCTTCATGGGTAAAAGATGAAGGGAAGTGGATGAATGTGATGAATCAAATTGATGAAGTTCAGAAATATGGGGTAACAAAGTTCTTATTAGAAAAGAATTTGACAAGTCTGAACGATGATACACTGTATGTAAGCAAGAGAAATATCGAATGGAGAAACTCAGCATCTAGGCAAGGGCGAATTGAATTTACAAAAATGATTAAAGAAATAACTGAGTTCACTCAATCTTGACAGCATGATCTGGAATGTATTAATGTGAAATATATTAAAGATGATGGGGAGCTGGAAAAGGATATTGATACTATGGTTCAATCCTTCGGAGAAAAAATTAGTTTTGTTAAAGAAAATGATAACCTATTAATTGAAGATTTTTCTTGGATATCAAAGGTAGAATCACTTCTTCACCTTTGTGTCGATGCACTCTCGGAGCATGCGGAGAAAGTGGCGAAGATTCGAAGAGAGAAAGATGTTTGGAAAGCAAGGGTTAAACACATTGGCATTCCTAACTTCTCAAAAATCCAGGAATTTGTTACCGCATTTCAGGAGTGGAAGGCTCAACGTGTCTCCTCAGCTGAACAGAGTAAATCCAAAGATTCTAATCCACCGCCCCAACCATGATCTTGCTTGCATAATATCTTTATTTAGTTATTTAGTTGGAATTATGTTCAAAAACTTTATCTTTCAATGAGCTTTTATGAAACTAAAATCTCGTGTGGGTCAGAGTTGGTTTTAACTCTGGGTTTAAAAGAACAGTTAATGAGGGTAACTATAGATATGTTTTTAGTTGTTAAAAGTGAGATATAAAAGTGAAGGAGAAGATACAAGGAATTTTTGGAGCTGAATTATTTGTTGTTTTACAATATATATGATGTTTGTTTGAAACATTTTTCATCTATGAATGAAAAGGAGAAATGATTACTGCAGTCTTAAATCTGTGTTTAAGTTATTTGAAATCAGGTTTCTGTGTGAACTCTTCTTTTATGTGGTAATTGTTCTTTCATTAGATAACTCATCATATATATTTTATCATTTATTGATTCAGCAATATACATATTTATATATCCAATCATTATTGAAGATGGAATCTGTGTATTCTATTATTGAATGATGTTATAAAGAAGAGAGATATCACATTCATAGGATAATGATGTATGAATGTTAGTTTGCCTTTAATGCTTTCTGTTTAAAAGCGTATCTGAATGATTAGAGTAATTTGAATTCATTAAAGATTTTAAAGGGAGTTGTACTTTAATTCAGAGGGGAATTATTCTTGATAGTTCACCCATTTGTTGTTTAACTTATTTGTTCTTGAAAGAAAGGGATATAGAGTCAGAACAAAACATTTTTAGACCAGGACAAATCTGTTAGCCAATAGTTTTTGGTGACTCTACTTGGGATCGAAGTCATTTGTTGAAAGATTAGTCACCTTAATATGAAGCAACGATGGTGCTTCCACATGAAAATATAATTCCTGTTTTACAACCTAATATTGGTTTTCAAGACGAACAGGAAGATATAATTGGTCAGTTAAATACTCTTGCATGGTGCAATCGCCAAAATGTTGATGATTACAAAAGGGCAAGCCGAGTATTAGAAAAGGAAGAAGAATTAGCCGATAATTTAAGATTGTTGTTACTCAGACAAAGAAGGAGGCAAGTAGAAAATGCAGTAAGAAATCAAGCCCCTGAAGTCTGAAGAGGTCAAGAACAGCCTAGAAACCAATAATTACCTATCTAATTACAATATCATAAACTAGATTCCAGAAGATACACAAGGTCTTTGAGGAGAGAGGGAGTTGAAGATCCTACTTTTCAAATGCTGCAAAGCCTAAATTTTCCCTATATTCCTACTCCTATTAGAAGAGCTAGAAGTAGACCTCTCAGGCCTCCTAAACCCTCTACATCCTCTATCTGTCAAGCCTTAACGCTTTCTGGTACTGTCATTCCTTCTTCTATAAGCTTTCTACCAATGGCTCAACCTTGGGGAGCAGCTATAGGACCTCTAAATTTAGGAGCTAACCTGAATCCTCTGCCTAAAAATGCAAGGGAAAACTTAGCTAAATTTAATGGAGATGGAAGACAATCGCCAGATGAGCATCTGAGTGCCTTTGTTGTAGCATGTGGTGTGTTAGGAGTGCAACATCAAGATGTAGCCATAAGGCTTTTTGTCCAAACCCTAACTGATACTGCAGCACAATGGTTCTATCATCTGTCTAACTCTTCAATTACAAAATGGAATGATATGAAAATTGCTTTTGAAAATAGATTCAAAAGCGCAGAAGATGAACATTCCCTTCTTGCTCCATTGACTCAGCTCAAGAAAGAAATTCACGAGCCTATGAGGGAATTTATAGCCAAATTTAATAGAATTGTGCACAAAATCCCAAATGCTAAGAGGCCAACTCCTGAGAATCAAAAATGTTTCTTTATCAATTCTATGCCCCCTGATATTAGTTTCCATCTTAGAAGAGGTGTAGTTGCCGACTTAGCAGTCACACAAACCTTGGCAGTTGGGTTAGAGGATGATCTTCTTATGGCTGGAAAATGGAAGAGAGAAGTCCAAGTACCTAATGCTCATCCCTCATCCTCTACAGATCCTGTGGTTCAAAGGCTAGTTAATGATATGATCACTTTGAAAAGACAGATGCCTAAGGTTGGTACTTCATTTCAACAACCATATCAAGATATTGACATGAGAAATTTTAATCAACAGACAAATACTGGTAGGACATTACCACTTACATCAGCACAACCAAGGTTAACTATTGAAGCTCCTCCTAGAAGAGGGAATATGTGTGCCTTTCATTTGACTACTAATCATGATGGAAATTCTTGTTCAGAGATGCTTAGATATGCTCAAATGGCTGCTACTCAAGATGTATTGGGAGAGATTACCGAAGAAGAAAGGAACTTTGAGGAACCTGGCGACTCTGAAATACACTTCCTAGAATATGAATCAAATTCAGAAAGAGGCAGTGAAATATTGGTTACTCTTGAAGATCCTTCATGTGCTGTGCTTACCAGAAGTCAGAAGAATCCGAGATTTTGTAATACTCAAGAAGTGCCTGTTAAAGGTAAGGAACCTCTTATTAGAACATTGGATGCTAATTTGAAGACCCAAGAAATTAAATTGTTAGATAGAAATGATCATGAAACTTCTTTTGATATTCTAGAATTTTGTAAGTCTGCAAAGATTCAAATATCCCCTGCTGAATACCTCAAGTTAAAACCTAAAGAACTTGATAAATTGGTTAAATATGTCAAAGGTGGTCCTACACAAATTGAACCCGAAAGTCAACTAAATGTTAATGCTGAGTCTCCCATTGCCCAATTGTTTGCTTCTCCACCTGAATCACCCACGCACACTCCTAAAATGGCCCTCAATTCATCTAATGATACTTCTTATATGGCCGATATGAAACCCAACCCGTTTTATGTTTCTTTATTCATAAATGGCCATAAACTCAGTAATTGTATCATAGACTCAGGTGCTTCTGATAATATTATGCCTTCTTCTGTAGCCAAAACCCTAGGTCTATCCCTTACAAAAACATTTGGTAGGTGTTACTCCATGGATGGCAAACAAATTTCTTTGCTCGGATAAATTAAAGATGCACGAGTCACTCTTGCAGCCTATCCTGATAAAAGAGTGAAGTTGAATATCTTGGTAGCAGATATTCCTACTAGTTATGGGATGTTGTTGAGCAGGACTTTTTGCAAAGATTTAGGTGGGCAGATTAAATTGGATTGGTCAGAAGCTACAATTCTAGTGGGAAAACATAAAGTTAAGCTAGAACCTGAACCTAAATGCAAGTTTATTGTATACCCTTCTGATGATCCTAAGTCTCAGATTCTATTTGAAGAATGTGAATTTGGTAACTATTTTCTCTCTTCTAAAGATATGAAGGAAGAATCCGTCCCAAAGTCTATTCATTCAGATGATCTATGGACCATGGAATTTGATGATAGTTGTGCTACTGTTGGTTCAGGAGCAGGGGTTGTTTTGATCTCTCCTGAAGGTAAAATTTTTCCTTACTCTTTCAAGTTAGAATTTAAAAATACTAATAACACTGCAGAGTATGAGGCTCTATTGCTTGGGTTAAATGAAGCCAAAGGAAAAGGTATAAAGATACTTAGAGAAAAAGGAGATGCTGAATTAATTGTTAAGCAAGTGAGGCATTTTTTTAGTTAAAAATGAAAGATTAAGACATTACAGGAATAGAGTCTGGGATGAGAGAATATTTTGATGCCTTTTCTATTGAGGCAATTCCCAGAGATCAAAACACACGGGCAGATTCCCTAGCAGTGTCAGCTTCTCTTCTTCTCCCACACCCCAATTTCAAAAAGGATTCATATAGAATAGAACTGGTCTACCATCCTAATGTCCCAGATAATACTGAAAATTGGCAAGTTTTTGAGAATGATAGGCAGATCAGAAAGTTCTTGGAGAATGCTGAGATGTTCCTGGGGACTTATTTTGAAGGTTCTAAAGTAGAATGTAAAGAATTCAGTCCTGATCTAGGGATCAATTCAAAGGATGATGTAATTCAGTTAAAGGGAAATAAAATCCCCAAAGGACTAGTCTCTCTAGAACATTTGTTCACTCGACAAGATGAATATACCAAAGGCAAACTTGTTCAAAATCCTGACAAATTGGGGGATTATGAGAAAATAAACATTGGAAGTAAAACTGATCCTAAATGGATCTCTATTGGTAGGTGTTGTTCGCCAGAGGAGAAAAATAAATTGATTAATCTACTGATTAAGTATAAGGATGTCTTTGCTTGGTGCTATGATGACCTGAAAGATTTTAGGAGTGGACAATTTCAGCATCCTATTCCTTTGAAAACAAATGCAACCCCATTCAGGTAGAAGTTGAGGAACTATAACCCAAAGGTTGCTGAGGCTATCTTTAAGGAGATCGACAAAATGTTGAAGGCTAGGATTATTTATCCAATTCATCACTCCACCTGGGTGGAAAACATTGTCCTTGTACGCAAAAAGAATGGAGAAATAAGAATCTGTGTTGATTTTAGGAATCTGAACCAAGCCAGTTTGAAAGATAATTATCCCTTACCTGTGATGGATCACATTTTACAAACAGTTGCTAGATCTAAGATGATGTCCATGTTAGATGGGTTCTCAGGTTATAATCAAATAAGTGTGGCTGCAGTCGATCAACATAAAACTGCTTTCACTACACCCCGAGGAACTTTTGCTTATAATCGTATGCCCTTTGGTTTGATTAATGCTGGTGCAACTTTTCAACGGGCGATGGATTCATCCTTTAGGGATCTGAAAGATAGAATTATTGTCATTTATCTTGATGATTTGACTATTCTCTCTAGAAGAAGAGAAGATCATCTAAAAGATTTAGAGATCATTTTGCAAAGGTGTCGAAGTCATGGGATATCTCTTAATCCTAAGAAGTCAGTTTTCTGTGTAATAGAAGGTAAGTTGTTGGGACACTTAGTTTCAAAGGATGGAATCAAGATTCATCCAGAAAGGGTTAGAGCAATACAACAGCTAAGTCTTCCTTCTAATAGGATTGGAGTTAAGTCTTTCTTTGGCCAGATTAACTTCCTCAGAAGGTTCATTCCTGATTTTGCTAAGATTACAAAACATATTGTAGGAATGATGAGTGAAAAACAGGCATTCAGATGGAACGAGACTACTAAGAAAGCATTTGAAGATATTAAAGAAGTAATTGCACAAACACCTATTTTGGTAAACCCTGATTTCCAAAAAGATTTTATTATTTATTCTTATGCTTTAGAACATACCATGTCTGGTATCTTACTACAGAAGAATGAATTGAATGTAGAAGCCCCAATTGCCTTTATGAGTGTTCCTCTCAAGAAGCATGAACATAAATATTCTTTAACTGAGAAGCAAGCTTTCGCTGTGGTAAAGGCTGTCAAACAATTTAGATATTACATACTACATTCTCATTTGATTGTATTTGTGCCTAGTTCGGCTGTAAAGAGCATTATGACTCAATAGGATGTTGGGATGAACAATAGAGCAACATGGGTTGCTAAGATTCAAGAATATGACTTGGAGGTTAGGCCAACCAAATTAGTTAGAGGTCAAGGCCTGTGCAAATTGATTTCTGAAAATAAGGAAGAAGAAGAACTTCCTACTGTCCTATTGGTAAGTTTACAAGATCCTGTGCAAATTGATTGTTGAAAATAACAAAGAAGAAGAAGAACTTCCCACTGTCCTATTGGTAAGTTTACACAAGATCCATGGTTCCTAAATGTGGCACACTATCTTACTTATGGAGACTGTCCCAGTCACTTCTCCCCAAAGGAGAAAAGAAATATGAGGTTAAAAGCAGCAAAATATGTCATTTGGGGTGATGTCTTATATAAAAAGGGACTAGATGGAACCTTTCTGAGATGTGTAGATAAGGAACAACAGCACAAGCTTTTGGAAGTTTTTCATAATGAAGCTTGCAGTGGACACTTCTCTTCTTCGGTCACAGCCTTCAAAATATTTAGAAATTGTTATTATTGGCCGGGTATGTTTAAAGATGCATACAGATGGGTAGCTAACTGTGAAAAATTCAAAATGTTTTCAGGAAGGCCACAACTTGCAGCATTACCTCTGAGGCCTGTCATTATTGAAGAACCTTTCAAACAATGGGGATTAGACTTTATTGGGCCTCTCTCACCTCCTTCAAGTGCCAGACATACATACATTCTTACAGTAATAGACTATTTTACAAAATGGGTTGAAGCAGTCCCTGTGAAGAGAACCACTTCAAAAATAGTGTGCAATTTTCTCAGAGAGAATATACTGGTGCATTTTGGTGTCCCTCAGAAACTTGTAGTAGATAACGCCACCAGCTTTTCCTCAGTTGAACTTACTTCTTTTTGCTATGAGCATAGTATATCTCTCTCTCACTCATCAGATTACTACCCTCAAGGAAACAGACAAGCTGAGTCCAGTAATAAAAATTTGATAGCCATCATGAGAAAATTGGTGAGTGAGAATCCCAAAGATTGGCATAAAAGATTGTATGAAGCAATCTGGGCTGACAGGGTAACCCCAAAAAGGGCAATAGGAATGGCACCTTTTGAGCTAGTTTATGGAATAGGAGCTCAGTTATCATTACCTCTGGAATTATCTGCGGCTAAATTATAAAATGTCATTAAAGATCAATACTTTCAAGATTCCTTAGAGAAAAGAGTTATGTACTTAACCAGGATTGAAGAAGAAAGGAATGAACTGGTTTATCAGATTACTGCTCACCAAGCCCAGGTTAAGAAGATTTTTGATCAAAAAACAAGGCCCAGAAAATTCACGGAAGGAGACGAAGTGCTGCTGTGGGATAGGAGGAGAGAACCTAAAGGGGCACATGGCAAATTTGATTCACTCTGGAAAGGACCTTTCAAAATTCATCAGGTATTGGGTCCTAATTCTTTCAAATTGGAATATCTGGATGGATCTGTTTTACCCCTGTCTTATAATGGACAGGATCTTAAATTGTATCGACTGTAAAATAGGTGTCCTCTATTTTGTACATAGTCTTTCCTTTTTTGTCGTGTGTTGTCGTTTTCCTTTTCCAATTTTGGTTTGCCTTGTTTCTTTTCCTTTGGCACCTGTGTTTCAGTTTGTGCATAACCAAAGTTTCTGAGTTCTCTGCATTTTGTTATAAAATGCAGTCCCCAGTAAGAGCCAATGTTACCTTTTAATTCACCCTTATTCAATTTTTTTTTTGTGAACCTTCCCTAAGAAAAGTCGACTTGCCATCTTTCCTTATTAGTTATATGTTTGTTTCTGAAGTTAGCTCCTTGCCTTTAAAAGTTCATTCACCTGTCGTCTTATATGTGAAATTATTGAAGGATTGAACCTTTGAACTTGAACCCTTTTCAAGGTTCAAGAGTTCAACAGTTCAAGAGTTCAATACTCAATGCTTCTTAAGGAGTCGTGTACACTCAGTCCCCTTGTGTAATTCAATCGGTGTCTTTGAACCTTCCGGTTGAACCTCATAGTAGAGTTCAACGGTTCAACGGTTCAATGTTTCTCAAAAAGTCATGAACTGTTTGTCTCTTTGTGTCGCTCAATTTGTATTTTTGAACCTTCTAGTTGAACCTCATTTCAAAGGTTCAAAGGTTCAACGTTCCATGATTTTAGTCCCACTTTTCGCGAAGTCTTCTTTAAGTCAAAGTTTACGGGAGATTTTTAAAGAAGTAAATCATTTAGAGGGAAATATATCTAGAACATTTTATGAAATGGAAAGTTCTAACTTCGAAGAGGCTATGAGTAATCATTACACATTAAGGTCATTTGAAAGAACTACTTGCAATTAATGCACCTGTCAGAATTTACGTCCTATCAACCAAGTTCAGCACAAGTTAATTGATCCAGTAATTATTTGACCTGATTTCATGCCTTTTATCGAGAAAGGACAGGCCATTTTTAACAGTAAACACTCAGGGTGATGCAAAGGGAGAGCAGCGCTGGAGGTATAAGTTTTTTTGCCCATTTTCATAGTAATTTCTGAGCCATTGAAGGTGAGTTCAACTTTTCCTATAGCTAATTCCATTACTTTGTTGGAAAGGAGAATCATTTTGAGTTTCTGGTATTATTAGAGAAGTTGAAAGCATTTTTCATTATATCTATCCAATCTGTAGCCATGAAATCTGCTTGTTGTGGTTCAAAACACGGCTCTAGTCTTGTTTGTTCTCTTCCTGAATTCGGGGATACCTCTCTAGCTCAATATGATTTAGAAGACTTTAAGGAGAGGGTTAAAAATCCTATGGCAACTCCTATGATGAAGAAAATAGCAGAAAGCGATTTAGTCGAAGTTGCAGCCTTTCCCATGGTGGTACAATGCCCCAAATTAGTTTTGGAATGCATGAGCAGATATGACCCCCAAAATAGGTGTATCAGAACTGTAGATGGCAATGTGTTACTACCAGTCAATAGACAAACCCTAATGGCTATGATGAAAATTCCCTAAAGAGACATATTCTGATCTTAATATTACTTCTTCTTACAACTATTTTTCATTGAAGAAATCAAACTACAGGAGTATAATTGCAAGGAATTGGCTATTGAAATTTCAAAAGGGAGGATCAGGACTGCCCAGACCACTAACAAGAGAACAAATGATACCGAAAGTAAAGGATATTATGGTATTGCTACACAGGCTAAGGGGTAACTCCTAGGCATTTTATTGGAAGGACTGCATGTATTTCTTCATTCAAGTGATCCTCCAAGAAGAACAGTATTTGGATTGGGTGGAAATCATAGCCAACTGTTTGCTTCTAGGTTTGAGTAATTATTTGGGGAATAAGGATTTTTATATGTCTTCATATCTTTTTTACTGCCTAGCATCTACAAGAGAATGGAGAGGGTTGCCTCATGCATCCTTGGTCGAAAACAACAAAATTTATGATTATTATTCACATTTGCAGATGCAAAATTGTTATGAAAACTATGGAAGGGTTAATGATGTTTTTACTGGCAGGATGACTTATGAATTGAGAGGCAATGTTAACAAGAGGATGTCTGATGAAGCCATGCAGCTAATCAATATTTATGGTAGTTTCTTCATCTAGTTTCCTAAATTTACTTATATCAGAGTTGGTGGTTTTGATGGCGAACCAGTGAAGCTACCCAAATATGTTTTTGACCACTTTGTATTGATAGAAGTTTGCAGACAATTAGCCCATGTAGATAAGAAGTTTCCAATTAAGAAAGAATCTGGTATATCATTTCCTATTGAACTTGGACACTATTCATGCTAGTCAATTTCTAACGCTTTAAATTTAGAGGTGGACCTAAAAAAGTTCAATTTTTAGTACTATAATGCTAGACCGCAGTTTGACAGCAAAGGCTTTACTAGGGACAATCTAGATTTTGGAACGGGATTTTCACATATTCCCCAGATAGAGGACTATTGGGAGGATTGTTCAGATGAGTTTGAGGTTAGAAGAAAGCTTTGGTGCAAGTTCTCCTTGGGGCAAATAGTTACACTCAATCTGAGTATGAATATCTCTGGAATAATTGATGATGAAGAACAGGTGATTGATCCTCATTTTGAACAAATAAAACAGCTACCTATTCCAGAAATTGATTGGGATAGAGGTGAAGAGGATCCAATTGATGTCAAAACCCTTCCAGTGATAAGGAGAACTGAGAAATGGTTAAGGGAATGCAGACTGAAGGAGTTTCAAATTGAAGATTCCCAGCAATGTGCACCAATTGGTGAATCACCATCTCCAATAAGTTCTTCTAATCAGCCTATTACTATCTGTGATGCAGGTACTCCCGAGCCAAGAATTGGAAATGGTTCTATTATCAAAAAGTCCAAGAAAACCCTTGCAACTATTCTACCTTCTCGTACCACCAGATTAAGGACCAAAAGCAGGAAGAAGAAGGAGATTGCAGAAAGAATAATTGTGGACTTAAACTTTGAAGAAGATTCTGGGGAAGCAATGGGCAATAAAGAATTTGATTCACCAATGGCGGAAGAGACCAGTGCAAACCAACAAGCAGAGGTTGCTTCAGATTCTACCAACCTGATGATGATATCAAATGTGCCTTCCGAACAACTAAATCCTGGTAAAGAAGTTCCGGCCCTTGCACCAAAATGGTTGGAAAGCTCAATTAGTGATAAAAGAAAAATAGTTCCATTTTCATTGCCATTGGAGGACATGGTTAGCAAGTGCCTAAGGAAGACTCCTAAATCCAAAAGGCTGAAAACCACATCCAGGGTAGAGATTGACCCTAATACAGGGAACTGGAGTGTAGAAATAGCCCACCCGGCAACTGATGAAGAACTTCAAGATCCCACAATTCAAGATTTCATAATAGAAAAAATAGATCTTGGGCTTGCATCACTCATCGCGGACATACACCATCTGGAAGCATCTACCAAGAGGATAGTCAGTCATACCTGGAAGGATGAAAAAGATAAAAGGGAGTTGAAAATAACTGTGCGATCATTGGCAGAATATATTGATGCCATTCATAATCCAAATCCACTACCTGTCTCTCAACTACCTCTATTTTTGACCCAAAATCTCTAGCTAATCAGAAAATGCTAGATCAGATACACAGAAACAAAATGGTGACCAGAGTGTTTGACGATTGGTTGGATGGTATCATCCAGAACGGTACAGAGTACATTAATGAATTAAAAAGTATATATGATGAAACTATGGCTACTATCGAAGAGTTGAAAACACAGAATGCTTCATGGGTAAAAGATGAAGGGAAGTGGATGAATGTGATGAATCAAATTGATGAAGTTCAGAAATATGGGGTAACAAAGTTCTTATCAGAAAATAATGTGACAAGTCTGAACGATGATACACTGTATGTAAGCAAGAGAAATATCGAATGGAGAAACTCAGTATCTAGGCAAGGGCGAATTAAATTTACAAAAATGATTAAAGAAATAACTGAGTTCACTCAATCTTTACAACATGATCTAGAATGTATTGATGTGAAATATATTAAAGATGATGGGAAGCCAGAAAAGGATATCGATACTGTGGTTCAATCCTTCAAAGAAAAAATTAGTTTTGTTAAAGAAAATGATAACCTATTAATTGAAGATTTTTCTCAGATATCAAAGGTAGAATCACTTCTTCACCTCTGTGTCAATGCACTCCCTGAGCATGTGGAGAAAGTGGCAGAGATTCAAAGAGAAAAAGACGTTTGGAAAGCAAGGGTTAAACACATTGGCATTCCTAACTTCTTGAAAATCCAGGAATTTGTTACCGCATTTCAAGAGTGGAAGGTTCAACATGTCTCCTCAGCCAAACAAATTAAATCCAGAGATTCTAATCCACCGCCCCAGCCATGATCTTGCTCTCATAATATCTTTATTCAGTTATTTAGTTGGAATTATGTTCAAAAACTTTATCTTTCAATGAACTTTTATGAAACTAAAATCCCGTGTGGGTCAGAGTTGGTTTTAACTCTGGGTTTAAAAGAATGGTTAATGAGGGTAACTATATATATGTTTTTAGTTGTTAAAAGTGAGATATAAAAGTGAAGGAGAAGATACAAGGAATTTTTGGAGCTGAATTATTTGTTGTTTTACAATATATATGATGTTTGTCTGAAACATTTTTCATCTATGAATTAAAAGGAGAAATGATTACTGCAGTCTTAAATATGTGTGTTTAAGTTACTTGAAATTAGGTTTCTGTGTGAACTCTTCTTTCATGTGGTAATTGTTCTTTCATTAGTTAACTCATCATATATGTTTTAATCATTTATTGATTCAGCAATATACATATTTATATATCCGATCATTATTGAAGATGGAATCTGTGTATTCTATTATCGAATGATGTTATAAAGAAGAGAGATATCACATTCATAGCATGATGATGTATGAATGTTAGTTTGCCTTTAATGCTTTTTGGTTAAAAGCGTATCTGAATGATTAGAGTAATTTGAATTCATTGAAGATTTTAAAGGGAGCTGTACCTTAATTCAGAGGGGAATTATTCTTGATAGTTCACCCATTTGTTGTTTAACTTATTTGTTCTTGAAAGAAAGGGTTATAGAGTGAGAACAAAACATTTTTAGACCATGACAAATCTATTAGCCAACACCGACCTTGGAGAATATGTTCAAGGTTGATGATGGCATAAATAAGTGTCAAGGATTTGTGACTAGATGTATGCATGATGGATATGATGTTTGTGAGGTGAATTTGATTAGTTTAGTGAGAGCTTTCATGTGTTAGGCTACTGGATGCAGTGAGCAGAAGGTGCCTACTATTTTTCAATGTTTCTGCGGAGGTGATGTTTGTGTTGTGAATATTGAGCTTCATTGGAACTGTACTCCATGCATCTAGGTTAGATGCAATTATATCAGTTCATCCCTGGCAGTGAGCCTCCTCTTCTATCTCTTTCTTCTAGACAACTTGAGTCCTTTGGTAGTAAGCCTTTCTTTCTTTCTTCTAGACAATGAGCCCTGGGTAGTGAGTCCTTTGGCAATGAGACTTTTGTAATTCAGTTTTTCTACTACTTTATATTGTGAGCTAATCCTCACCGTGGTTTTTCTCTTCTTGGCTTTTCCACGTAAAATCTGGTGTTGTCTTTTGTTTGGTGTTGTGATGATTCAGTTTTTGTTATTTTCTTTTCATGCTTAATCATCATAACAAGATTAAAGGTTAATGTGGATTTGAATGTTTGTGAGGGTTTGAAGTTTATGATACAACTGATTCACCCCCCTTCTCAATTGTCTTGTGCATTCAACAATTGGTATCAGAGCAAGGTTCCTTAGAAGAAAGCTTTATAGCTTGAGGAAGATCTTGGAGGTTGAATACATGGCAGATAGAAAGTTTCCCACTCCTCCGAAAGAGATTCCTATTGTTGGACATTTAGAAGATGAGTGCTTGATTGCCAATAATGAAGAACTCGACGTTGCTTTTGAGGACCTAGGGAGGTTTGAAGAAGAAATCAAAGATCTGAAGGAGAATGTTAAAAAAGCATATGGATGTATTAGAAAATTAAGAGAGCAAGTCAATAAGTTCAAAGAAAGAAATAAGGAGGTCAGTGAAAAATTGAGGCTAGAAACTAAATCTATGAATGGTCTGAAAGTGCAAGTTGAAGAAAAGGCAATGATTAAGGAATAATTGAACTTAATGGTGAAAGGAAAATTTGAAGAATGTATAAGGCTTGAACAAGAAGTTGTGAATTTGAAATCAGATCTGGAGAAGGCAAAGAATTATGAAGAAAAATTCAAGATAAGTTCTACAATGTTTGATGAGATGATTGCAAGTCAGAAAATTCCCAATGATAAAGAGGGTTTAGGATTTGGTGAAAGATCAAAATTAGATCAGACTTCAAATCAGAGGAAAAATGGCAAGCAGATCCAGAATCAAAAGAATAAAGCTAGAAGACCTCCGGTCAGACAACCAAATGCTCAAAGGTATCCATCTTTCAATGGTTTTTGTCATTTATGCAATAAGTATGGACACAAAGCAATAGAATGTAGAAGTAGAAGGAAGCAAAATGTTCCATCCTTCTCTGGTCAATGCTTCACATGTAATAAAGTTGGTCATAGAGCTGTTGTATGTGGAAGTAAAGTGAGTCAGAACTCTACTAGGTGTTTTGCATGCAATAAGATGGGACATAGAGCTAACGAGTGCAGAAGTCAAATGAGAAATGGCTATGGTAAGGATAGAATAGTTAAATATTTCAATGGCTACTGTTATACATGCAATAAATTTGGGCATAAAGCTAACCAATGTAGATCCAGAATGAATGGAAGGAATACTAGTCATAGGAATGTTGTGTGCTACAATTGCAATAGATCTGGACATACCTCTAAGTTCTGCAGAAACAGAAGCATGAAGAAGGATAATCCAGCAAAGAAGAAAAAACCAATACAAAAGGTTGATCTAACAAAGACTAAGAAGGAGATGAGTAAGATTTGGATTAAGAAGGATGTAATAGAGGCTAAGGAGGTGCCTATACCAGCCTTTAATGTAGATGTTTCTTCTGAAAACTAAGATGGGATCTTTGGCTCAGGGGGAGATTTTGAGGAAATCTTTCCCCTGCCAAAGAACTAGTGTTGATGCCTCATCTCGAAGATATAAGTTGTGTACTTAATCCATTAGTGAAGATTGCAGTGGAAAATTAAAACTCCCAAGTATGTACAAAGACATCACACTGAAGACCAGATCATTGGTGATAAAAGCAAAGGTATACTGACAAGAAGGAGAGCTACTGAAGAACAGGTAAATCTATGTTTACTTTCTAAAGTTGAACCTAAAATAGTGGTTGAGGCATGTAAGGATGAGTATTGGATCAAGGCTATGGAAGAAGAACTAATGCAGATTTAGAAGAATCTGACTTGGGAACTTGTCCCAAGAACAGAGAAAAAAAATGTAATTGGAACTAAGTGGGTATTCCAGAACAAATTGAATGAGAATGGAGAAGTCGTAAGGAACAAGGCAAGGTTTGTGTGTAAAGGCTACTCACAAGTGGAAGGAATAGACTATGAGGAAACTTATGCTCCAGTGGCAAGAATGGAGGCCATTAGGATGTTTTTGTCTTTTGCATCACATAATGATTTCAAAGTATATCAAATGGATGTGAAGTCTGCTTTCTTGAATGGTGAATTGGAAGAGGAAGTGTACATAGAACAACTAGAAGGATTTTAGTTGTCAGATAAGCTAGATATGTTTTGTAGGTTGAAGAAGGCACTTTATGGATTGAAGAAAGCTCCCAGAGCTTAGTATGCAAGGTTAGACAAGTATTTATTACAACAACCTGATTCAATAAAGGTAATGTAGATAGCAATCTGTACATCAAAATAAGTGAAGATCAAATTATGATTGTGGAAGTGTATGTAGATGATATAATTTTTGGTGGAAATGAAGGTATGTGTAAGAGTTTTGCAGATGAAATGCAAAAAGAATTTGAAATGTCAATGTGTGGGGAAATGAACTTTTTCCTTGGGTTATAGATCAATCAGACAGATAAGGGTATTTTTGTTTCTCAGTTAAAGTATGTAAAAGAGTTGTTAAAGAAGTTTGGAATGGAAGATTCTAAACTAGTTTGTACTCCTATATATGCTTATTGGTTGTAAGTTGAGCAAGAATGATGAATCTCCTAAGGTTGATCAGAGCAAGTACAAACCAATGATTGGAGAATTATTGTATCTAACTGCTACTAGACCAGCTATTATGCATGCGGTCTGTCTTGTGGCTAGATTTCAAGAAGATCCTAGAGAGTCACATGTGATGGCAGTACAGAGGATTCTAAGATATTTAAAGGGCACTCTAGATCATGGCTTGTGGTATCCAAAAGATATTGACTTTACTCTAAGTGCGTATACAGATGCAAATTAGGCTGGTTGTGTAGATGACAGAAAAAGTACAAGTGGTGGTGCATTCTTTCTTGGATGAAAATTGGTGTCTTGGCTAAGTAAGAAACAAGATTCAATGTCTTTATCTACTGCAGAGGTAGAGTATATTGCTACAGCATCATGTTGCACACAGGTGTTGTGGATGAAACAAACCTTGAAGGATATCAAAGTTGTGTATGATGAGCCAATTTCTATTTTCTATGATAATACAAGTACTATTAACATTTCAAAGAATCCAATGATGCATTCAAGGACAAAGCATATTTCAATTAGGTATCACTTTCTGAGAGAGAAGGTTGTAGAGAATGAAGTGGAGCTCAACAGTATGTGCCTACAAAGGATCAGGTTGCTGACATATTCACTAAGGCTCTTCCTAAGGATACATTTAAGTATCTCTGGGCAAAGTTAGGGGTTATTGCCCCTCCTTTGAACTAGATGCATAAGGAGATGCATCAGTCTAGTAGACTTCAAGATTCATTGTTTTTTGGACTGATGTTGGAGGCTACTTCTCAGGGGGAGCAAGTAGTGGTCATGATGATTGTTGCAGACAGGGGGAGTAAGAGTTGATACAGTTTGGTATGCACTCCTAAGGGGGAGTATTCAGAGCAGTGAAAAGAAAAGTTCATGTAACATGTTAAGAGTGAAAGACGAGGTGTGTCACCCTTTTCCATTGATGTCAAAGGGGGAGAGAGAGAAATGTGAAAAAGAAAAGAATCAATGATCAAGGAGAGAGAGCAAGATGTGTAAAAGAAAGGGGGAGAGTAAGAAATAAAAGAAGTCTGGTGCAGAGCTGTGTCTTGATGGTTTTTCACATTATGTGATGCCATCAATGACAAAGGGGGAGATTGTTGCAAGTATGTGCTATAAGTGTTGTCATTGATGTCAACAAGCTTGTGTTGTCATTGGTGTCAAATGTGTCAAGAGTATGAGTAGTTTGTCTTGAGCAGAGGTTAGAGATAAGGTTGAGCAGAGTTGAGGATGTTGCAATGATATGAGCTATTTGATTAAGTTGCCATAGATGATTTGGTTTCTTTGTAGAAGTGATGAAGATGTTAGGAATATGTTTTTGATGGTTGGTTTTCAAGTGCTTTTGAGAAAATTTGATTAATAAAGGAAACAGTGTGTTGAAGATGTGTTCTAACTTAACATAGTAATGTTTTGGTTTTCCTCTGCATTTCTTCCTTATTGAAGATATGCCTTTGTAGATTGAATATGTTGTTTAGAGGTGTTCAGAGATGTTATGTTTCAAATTTTGTGCTCTAGTTCGTTGTGTAGAGAAATTTGTGTTCACCAGTGTGTGGACTGTGTTTCTATGTTGTGTAGAGGTGTTTGGGAGAAACTGTTTTGCTCCACATTTCTCTGCAGATTTGTTTCTAGCTTTGCGGTTCTGGATTTATACTTATAAGGCTTATATATTTCTTCAATTCAAGTAGTTCATGGATTTGTGCTTCGCAAGTTTATTTCTTGAGTTACAGTTGATGACAAAGTAATCTAAGTGCTCCGGTGTGAACTTTCTTCAGGTGAAAGATGTTGCAAAGGATTTTGTTGGTTTTTAGGTGCTTGTGGATGTCTCTAGATCATGTTCAAGCTTGGTGCATGATCTGCATGTCATCTTTTGGTTTTGAGGAAGCGTGCACTTAAAAGTTCATAGTGTTAACACAAGTTTGGTCGACTTGGTTATTTATACCAATTGCGGTTGTGCTTTGGTGATTGTGAAAGTGTGATGAAGTGTGTATGCATGTATTTAGGTTCATGGTAAGATGTGAAGTGGTCCACATTCATTCCTTTCCTCTGTGGGAATGTTTTGGTCCAGACCTAATTTGAATTTCTGGGTTAAGATGTGTCTCCGACCTTGGAGAATATGTTCAAGGTTGATGACGATATAAATAAGTGTCAAGGATTTGTGACTGGATGTATGTGTGATGGATATGATGTTTGTGATGCGAATTTGATCGATGCAGTGAGAGATTTCATGTGTTATGCTACTAGATGCAGTGAGCAGAAGGTGTCTACTATTTTTTAGTGTTTTTGTGAAGGTGATGTTTGTGTTGTGGTGAATATTGAGCTTCATTGGAAATGTACTCCATGCATAGGTTAGATGCAATTATATCAGTTCATCCCTGGCAGTGAGCCTCCTCTTCTATCTCTTTCTTCTAGACAGTGAGTCCTTTGGCGTGATCCTTTCTTTCTTTCTTCTAGGAAGTGAGCCCTTTGGCAGAGAGCCTCTGGTAGTGATCCTTTTGTAATTCGGTGTTTCTACTACTTTATATTGTGAGCTAATCCTCACCGTGGTTTTCACCTTCTTGGGTTTTCCACGTAAAATCTGGTGTTGTCTTGTATTTACAGTGTTGTTATGATTATGTTTCTGTTATTTTCTTTTCATGCTTAATCATCATAACAAGCTTAAAGGTTAATGTGGATCTAAATGTTTGTGATGGTTTAAAGTTTATGATACAACTGATTGACTCCCTCCTCTTAGTTGTCTTGTGCATTCAACACATCTTGGGTGATTTTTTCAAACCATACAACGATCACTTCAACCTACAAACCAAATGTTCCTTCCCCTTCACAACAAAGCCATTAGGTTGTCCCATATAAATCTCCTCCTCAATATCCCCATGTAAGAAAGTAGTCTTAACATCCATTTTCTCAATCTTAAAATTAAAAGTTACAATAATAGATAAGAGGAATCTAATAGAAGTTAACTTAGCAATATGAGAGAAAATTTCATTAAAATTGACTCCCTCTCTCTAGGAGTAGCCCTTGATCACTAGTTTGGCCTTATACTACTCTAACCATCCATCTACTCTAATTTTCTTCTTATACACCCACTTGCAACCAATGGGATTTCTTTCCTTGAGCAAATTCATAAGATCTCAAGTATCATAACTATCTAGGGCCATCATCTCAGGTCCTACATAGCTTACATCCAAGACTTACTATGCTCTGTAGAGAGAGCCTCTCTAAAAGTTCTAGGTTCAATGTCAATACTCAATAAAGAAAATACATAATGTAAATTTGGTGGGATATACATGTCAACTAGATTTCGTCATCTTATGGATCTACTCAAGGTAGGAGTAAGGGGCTCTACCTAATTTTCTACATGTACATTTTGTACATCCTCATCTAAAATCTTATCTGAACCTTCTAGGTACGTGCATGGAAATGGGGGACAAATTAGTGGCCAACCTTGATATATTTAGCAAAGTGAATTTCCATTATGAAAAACATAAATCATGTGTTTTAACCCGTACACATTTTTAATGCCTTGAATTCAATTTTTTTATGATCCATGCCCATTTAGGTTGGATTTCCAAGTCTAAGGGTTGGACATCTCTTGTGGCTCCTAAATTCATGTTTTTAACATAAAATAACTTGAATTCAAACTTCAACCTCATTAGGTTTACAATTTTTGCAATAAAATTTTACAAACCCACCACCAAAATAAAGAGCTACTTCTTATATTTCTATCCATACTTTTTTTTAATATTTTGAATAAGTTAAGGTGTTTATTTATATTTTCTTTGAAGAGTGTCTTCATATTCCTCCAGTATGTATGTATTGATTTTTTTTATAACATTTGACTTGCTTATCCAAATTTAAAAAAAATATATAGGATTCTTCTATGCTTCATTCTATACATATTCAACAAAAAAATTATAGTTTCAGTTAGTTTTGTGCTAGTTATGTGATGCACATGCTCAATGATGTAATTTTTAGGATGCATCCACTTCAAAAAATCACAAATAAAATATATAACTTGTACTCACTCATAGTTATATTTTTACCAAATAGTTTGTAAAAATACCTAATGTAGAAAAATAAATAATGCCCCTCAATTTTGGTTTGAGATAGATATTGGTTTTCTATGGTTTTAGATAGTTTTGATACAGTTAGCAGTTTTATATTGCACTTTGACAGTTGGGATATTTGAGATGTTAGACTTATGTTTGATGCTTATCATGATCATGATGACATTATTGATATTTCAGCTCATGATGTGTTTCAACATGGTTAGTTGATGACTAGATGGATTATGCAGATGGATATAATCTTGTTTACGTAGTTTAATGTTATCTAACTTCTAGTTAGGGATGCATATGTTATTGTCATGATTTCAAAGAAGGGACAGTGTAGTATTGCTCACTCCGAGCACCCTACTATGCTACGAATCCCTAACTATGTGTGTGTTATGTAGGTATATATATATATATATTTGTATGCAACACATTGTTTTGATACAGGTTGCAGGTACCGGGCCTCGACTCCACCTGACCTAGCAGGTCTGAGCAGGCCCTTGCACCAATGGATAACGTGGATGGAGATAACATGAAGTTTATTCCCTAGTTTATTTCCCATTTTCAGTTTGTGTCATGGGTCTTGGAATCGCTCTGAGGTTTTGGTCTTGGTTCTTGGTCGTCATGTGGTTGTTGAGGTATTGTCAAGATTTGATTGTTAAGCCTATGTGTGTTTTGGTAATGCATTATTGAAATTATTGTCCACCTTGTTTAATAAATAATAATAATAAAGTAAATAATGTTATTTGTAATCATGTGATATTATGTTAGTGTCTATAAAAAAAAATTATTTATTGTGTTATTATAAAATATCTTATTCTGTAATATAGGATTAATGGATTTTGTCGAGTTGTCATATCTAATTAGCCTATGCTTATATAGAATAAGAAGAAATCTCGAGTGCTCTTGGAAATTAAATGCAATATTTATTTTTGTGGAAAAATGGGGAAATTATGGAGAGAGTGGATGGTCAGGTAACGGGAAAGAATTGATGGCATTTTACTATTTTATTCTGCTGAGCACATAAGTGTGGGGGCTCTCTGGTTTTGAAAGGAGGGGGAATCCGAAAAGAAGGTAGGAAACAGAGGGAAGAAGATCATCAAGCTCTACAATTTTTGTGCCTTGGCTTTGTGAACAGTATGTATATTAAACTCTATTTGTTTTGTTGGAAAAAGGTTTTTGATCTGCATTGAAGACTATGAATTTTATGTGTTTTATGTGTGATACTCATTATTTTTCTCAAACAAGGGCATGATTCCTTTCAACTGAGCATTTTTATTTACTGGGCATAATCCGCCTATGTTAATTTGTGCATGGTTATCAAACCTAGTTGGAGATAAGTCTATACCTTTCTACACTTATCTATAGCACAGGCTAGGAAGTGTTGAAACGCCTCCTAGTAGCCTCGGTGTACTCTCCTCAACCTATAATCTTATGTGATCCATAGGCTTCAAAGATGTACATCCCTGCATACTCAGAGATCTAAATGGCAACCTAGTAAAGTTTAGATCATCCCGTGAGGCAATTATGTCACAAAATGATCATATGTAAACTTTAAACAATGTAAACTTGGAGATTTTAGCTGTAGGCCATCTCCCAAGCTGAGGTCTGACACAACAAATTACACTCTGCCGAATGCTTCTGCGCAAGTGTTGTCTTTGCTTCTGTTTGATGATCATCTATGTGTATTGTTTCCTTGATTGTCGCTTGTATTGCTTGGAAGTCTCATGCAAGCCTTTTTATTACACCATCGTAGGTGGAATCTGCAACCTTCACTATTGCAAATGGCCCATTCAACAAATCATTTGATGCTTATATTTCCCAAGTGTGGTGGTAGCTAAGGCTATTTTTATGATGCTGAACTAAGAGGTCTGTTGGTCAGCATCTCCTATGCGATGTGCATGTTTCCCTAAATCGCCCTTTTGTTTGTCATTATTCTTTCAAGTTTATATATATTTAGCATCGACCCATTCACTGTAATCTCTTTTTAGAAATTTGGGCTTACTTTATGGTCTCAGCGCATGCAAAATATGTGAAATAACTTTTGTTATCAAAATTAGGAATTTAAGTCTGCATTTTGTTCTTACATGCATTAAAGCCTGCCAAAACTACTCTCGATTCGTTCTGATCTATGCCATGTAACTTTTGATTCTTTCCATTTTGTTGTCACTTGTATCTATCAACACCACCATATCTATTGTTTGTGCCCTTCATTACTCCTCACCTGCATGTTTATGCCTTTTATGCTCTAGGTGAATCCGTATCTGCCCTTGATTGCCGCGTATTGTCAGCATATCTACATTATTCATCGAGCTGACCCTTATACTCCTTACAAGAACTCACCGTATCTACATTTATTCTCTATTATGATCAAGGCAAGATTTCATCCATTCAAGCATCTCATTGATTCCTTATAATCTGTGAAGACTGTTAAATTGTCATGCTTTTAGAAATCATTGTTAATGGTTTTTTTTTTTTAGAAATTGTCAAATGCTATCATAGTTTCTCTTTAGTCATGTAATGTGATCTTTGTTGGAATTGATTAGATATGGAAAGTTTCTGAATGATCATTTAATGATTCAAGGAATCGTTTGTTTAGACTATATTTCTAGTAGGTCAAATTTTGTTTTACTATTGCTTCGTTGGAAATGATTGATGGGTCATTTTACGAATTAGCTTAAGTAGAACTATTATGGAATATATTTAGGAAGTCTAACTTGGATTTAGAGTCTTCTCATGGTATTACAATCATGCGTATTAATTT
This sequence comes from Cunninghamia lanceolata, assembly GCA_027924645.1. NCBI lineage: Eukaryota > Viridiplantae > Streptophyta > Pinopsida > Cupressales > Cupressaceae > Cunninghamia > Cunninghamia lanceolata. Next base: position 1,013,018 of record BSBN01000184.1, on the reverse strand, counting down.
AATATTGATTAAAGCTAAGTTTGATAGGAGTTTCTAATTGTAGATAGATATATATATAATTTACATTTTAGTTTAATTAAATTAAGCAATATGTTTCTTATTACTTGAGAAATTCATCAAGCTTGTAATCAAAAGTAAGTTTAGAATAAAAATATAATTATATATTTATGTTGTTTCTTTTATCATTTTAATGGATGATTATGTTAGAATATTATATTTGCAATTGAAACAGTTATTTACCTTATTCTATTCTAATCAACCCATCTTAATGATAAGAATAAAGAAGGAAACATTGTCAAAATAAACTGTTAGTTAATATTTGTAATGTACTATTTCATAGTACAATTAACTCATCTAGAGAAGAAATTGTAAAGAAATTAAGTTAGAGGTTAAAGGTGATGTAGTTTTGATGGTAATGCTTGTTGTTAAACCGGTATTAGATTATTAGAAAATGAAAGTTAGTATATTTAAATGTTAGTATAGTTATTTTCTCATAAAGCTTGTGTTGATAGAATATTTGGGTTTAACCGAATTGAATAAGGTCGTTAAATTTGAACAATAGATATTGTTAAACTATAGTTTCTTCTTTCAGTGAATTAAATTGTGTTTTGACTAGAGTCTAGGTTTATGTCGTAAAGTTATAATTCTGGGGCCTAGGATGTTATAGTTCATGCAATTTTGTATGTGTTCTAATTTATATGTGTGGTTAGTATAATGTGTTATTGGCAATGAATGATTTCCTTGAATTCTGAGGGAAAGAGTTATATAATGGTTCATTATGTTATTCTTTGGTCTCGAGTCATATTGATTCTAAAGGAATGTCCTAGACGTCCAACCCTTGTTTCCATATTGGGAGATGAACTTATGTATAGTGGTAAAGATGTTCAAATTACCGACTCCAGAGGCTTAACTACTTGGTTTTCAACTTGTTGCTTGTGTCATACTGTTCCAATGATGTATTGTTTTGAGTTTTGAAGTGGATAAGGGAACTATTATTGTTGTGGTCAAAGTTTGAATGGCTTATGTAATGGATCGAAATGTAAGAAATGGATGTCTTGTAGACCCTTGTCCCTACATGTTATTGGTTTTGGATGGATGGTTAGAGGTTGCTAGTTGTAGGGAGGAGAGTGGCTTTCATGGTGGGGCCAGTGCCCAAAGTGGTCGCCTGGGTAACCCCATGGAAGAAGTAAGAAAGTGATAACTTAATAATTTATTTAGGAGGGATGAGGTAGTAAATTACATAACAAGATAAGTAAGATGCCTCACCCATGCCTTGAGTGCTCTCACAGGCTAAGGATGGGTTGAGAAGGCCTGGTTGGCAAGGCCGACCTCCTTGTCTCCATGAGAGGATATGTCAGCTCCGCATGTGTCACCCTATGGGGCCGGTGCCTAGAAAGAGGCTGCCAGGGTAACCATAGATGGGGGCCGGCTTCTAGTGAGAGATAGCCTGGGTAACCCATGCTAGGACCATGCGATGACACTCTCCTTACTGCAGTCCAGTTGCTTCCTTTTTATCTTTTATTGTTACCTCTAGAGTACAGATTTGTCTTAGTGATTTGTCTTGTTCTGACGAGTACTGTCTTATCTGTGTAGTCTGGTTAATCTATTTTGTCTGTGTCGAGTTTGTATCTTTTCATTTGAATTTGTTGTATGTATCCTTTGACTTAGTGGAACCTCATTATTATCTCCTAGCTCAAAGGGGTGGACCTTAGGGTTCCACGTGGTTGGGTGGCAGAGCTATCCATTGGTCTTCTTGGATGTTATGGTTCGAGATCAGTGCAGAAGTGTTCCAGTTCCATATTTGTTCTACACCTTCAGAGTTGTAGTATACATTCATAATTGTATTTTTTTCTAAACCGATGTGATCGATCTTGTAATCTTGTATTGAACCTTTGTAATTATTCATCTCTGCAAATGTATAATGTATTACCCTTCTGTTGTATTATGATGTATATCACTTGTAATGTTATAATTTTATCTGATGCAGTTATGTTCCCTAGAGGTGTTAGTTGTTCATTTCAATTAATGTTGTTAATAGTGTAATCACATTTATTGATTAATGCAATTTCTTGCTTCAAAAAAATATATTTCTGTAAAATTGGCACTTGTTGTCTAACACTCTAGGGTTGCTTGACAGGGCATCACACTTCATTCTATACATATTCAACAAAAAAATTATAGTTTCAATTAGTTTTGTGCTAGTTATGTGATGCACATGCTCAATGATGTAATTTTTAGGATGCATCCACTTCAAAAAATCACAAATAAAATATACAACTTGTACTCACTCATAGTTATATTTTTACCAACTAGTTTGTAAAAATACCTAATGTAGAAAAATAAATAAGGGGTGCAAACTAGACATTATGTTATATCTTAGTGATAAAAATAGAAACAATTTTGTGTGCGCTCAACATTTCATCCCCTTAACCTTAACCATTTTCTAAAATGTTTAGTATTTTAGAAACTAGATTCATAGTACTACAATTTTTGTTCTTATCATATCTTAAAATTTGGACTGTACACATGTTGAATTACCTGCCCAAGTTCAACTTTGGTTGATTCAGAAAAAAAAAATGGCCACTTTTGACCCCCTTTTGTCCCTGATTTCCATGCACTTACCCTTCTTCCTCTCCATCCTCTGATCCATCAACTTGTTCTTCCACATGTGCATCTTCCTGCTTCTCAACCTTAGTCTCAAAATGCATTATTTTGTTAGAAATGAAGGCAAACCACTACAATATAGAAATATCCAATTATATTTCAAATCTGAAATTTAATCCATAAAATGCCAAATGGAGATTAAAGCATGTAAAATCAGCAACAAGGAAATTAACAAACATATAAGAATCTCACAACATAGTGTTTACGTGGAGAAAACCCTTTTAAGTAAAAAATCCACTGAAAAGGAGAGCAAGTTGTATTATCTTTGAAAAAGATTACAATACATTCACTTCCTTCAATTTGCATCCAATTTGACTGCACCTATGTACCTGTGAACAATCAAATCATACTCTACACTCTTGAAGCTTTTATTAAATAGAAAATACAAGTTACAAAAGAGCACATAGAATGTGGCACCTAATATAGGAAAAATCCAATGCCATATTTGGGGAATCTAGTCAACATGCTATTATTAGCCTCTTACAAGCATATGGCATCTAAGATATGCAAATCCAAACACCCACCTTGGGAATAGTCAAGAATAGGCTAGAAATAGCCTCTTACATCTTCTTACAGATTATCATAAGATGTTATACAAAGAAAGTCCAATAATAGTTGATTCCTTACAACATGTAAGACACTAATAATAGAAGATGTTCTTACACATGTCATAAGTTATTATTAAACTTAGATTCCCACCTTTCACCTATAGTAACTCCTAAGATAAAACTAACTTTTTACCGTCACTGTAAATAAATATTTATTGTTGTCAATGAATCCCAAATCCCTTATGAATGCATTTACAAACAATATTAGAAAAATTAAAAGACAAGATTTGCAAGGTTAATGGCACCTTAATCCTAACAAAGTTTTTATGTCCTTTTTCTTTTAGTTGTTCAAAACCTAAAAAAGATCTAAACTCCCTAAAAATCACATCTCTACAATAAATGATTTTGTAGGTTAGTGGATTTGAAAGTTTATAACCTTTTAAATTCTCACCATATCCTATGAAGATGCATTTCTAAGCTGTTGGATCCAAATTAGATTACTTTTCTTGAGGCACGTGAACATAAGCCTCACAACCAAATACCCTTAAATATGAAATAGAAGGATTCTTACCTATCCACACTCTCTTTGGAGGAGTTGTTAGTTGGATGAGTAAGTAGCAACATATAGTTGTATTGTCCACTACAAAAGAAAAGTAGATGACTATGGTCCATGCATGTAAAGAGGTAATGTGGCTATAGAGATCATGTTTAGGTATTGGATTTAAGTGCAAACATCTCAAGATCAAATGTGATAGTCAAAGTGATATCTATTTGGTGAAGAACTCAATGTAGCATGATCATACAAAGCATGTTGATGTTTAGTATCACATCTATAAGAGAGTTGAGGATGCTAGAGTCATGATACAAAAGGTTGACACTTTGGTTAATATTGTAGAGAGGCCATGGGCCTTGCCTTTTCTAGCACTTGATTTATTTTTAGTTTCCCTTTATGTATTTGCAATGTAAATGTCAAGTGTGAGAATGCTAGGATTAGGTTTTCCATTCACCTTGAAAATACTAAGGCTTGTAAATCATATTTAATTATGTAGACATTGATAAATGATGTACGATCTCCATACATAATGGAGTGGGTAAAGTGGGATGCCCATGTGAGGGTGGGGACATTATTTATTTATTATTTATTCCATAGGATACTTGGGATATTATGTAAGAATGTGTCAACTAGGGATATTACACTGAAAAGGTCAAAATTTGGAGTTATAGAGCATATTCACAATTTGGTGGTTACGACAATATATTGAATACCCTCATAGTGTCTAGATTTGGGAAAGTGGTCAGTTTTTCTATTATGATGGAATATATGATGTGTAAAAGAGGTGTAAGATGTGTAAGAGGGGTTACTATTCTAGGTTGCTTGACCATGACTATGGGGCGTTTGATTTTTTCTGACTCATGGTTTTGACTCATATTTTTGGGATGTCATTTGATGGTTTCTTGTTTTTGACTTTTTATGTTTATTGGAGGCTTGAGATAGAGGTTCATAAGGTTTTTTTGTAGGTACTCTTATGCTACCAAATTATTGTTAGAGAGATAAGTGATTATATTGGTGTACACATTTGATTGTGATTAATACAAGCTTGGGTCTCTTTGGTGGTGGAGTTTTTTCCTACAAGGGTTTCTCATATATATAGTGTTCATATGGTTTTCATTTTTATGTTTGATTCTCCATTGTTAATTAATCTTATTGGCTTGATCACATGCTCAATTAGATTGAATCACTATCTTTTTAATATTATCATTGTGTTATTTACCATGTTATTCAACATGAGAGACATAATTAGTAATAATATGCCCATTTGATTTTGTGTGTACTAGAAAGGGGCACACACAAATAAAGGAGAGAGAAAAATAAATAAAATTGAGCATGATAATATGGGTATAGAAAACTGAGCATAGACATTATAAACTAAGTATAAAATACCAAGTATAACAATGATAATATGAGTATGAAAAATTGAGTATAATATGATAATCTTTAAGTATGAAAAACTATGTATAATCATGAGAATCTAATTATAAATATGAGAGAAGGAAGTTAGAGATACATAATTGAGATACTTACAAGTTTGTGTGTGTGTGTGTGTGTGTGTGTGTGTGTGTGTGTGTGTGTGTGTGTGTTACTATATGGATGTAAGATGAAGATGAAAGATGCCACCATTTTTCTCCCCCAATTTGAGAAAATACAAATGCATGTAACCTACAAAATAAAATAAAAAACCTTGCCCCCTAAGTGACAAGATCAAGTGGAAAGCATACAAGAAATAAAATAGAACATGTAATAAGAAATAGAAAGAAACTTATGTCAAAGGGAACTACAAGATGGATCACCTGAATTGTTTCCCATAATGTAACCATCTTGTTTAATATTGTGATGCACAAGCAAAGTAGGCTCCACTAATGTCTCATTATAAACATTTAGATCTGTCATGTAATGATGATAATTTGGATGTAGTCTTTGGAGAAATCACCTTCATTTACTTTTTAGATGTATCCTTATATAATTATATGTTTCTTTTTTAATCTTTGCCTCATTTTAACTCTCATTATGTACCTATGTAAGCATACCACCATATATATTACTCCAATGATGTTTATTTGTGTGCATATCTTGCCTTAATTTTTACCATGTGTGTCATATGATGTGAAATGCACTACTAGTTGTCTTATCACTAGCCTTGGAAGAATCCTTTGTAATATCATGATGAGGTGTTGAAGATATATGTCCATTTAACCATCAATATCCTCAACTTGTATCACATGCTTATCAATAAGACCTTGTATTTTATGCTTGATTAAAATGCATCTACCCACAGTATGTGCATGCATCTAATGATAGTCATATAAAATTAATTAGCATTAAAGTACATTGGAACATGAATAGATGTATCAATGGGTTTTAATGAGAGGCAACTTGATAAGTTGTTCTTGTAAAATTTATTTTTAACACTACTAAACCTCCTTTTGTTCTTTTCTTGTGATTGAATGATGTTCTCATAATGATGATTCTAAACACATTAAAAGATTAAACACTATTTGGACTCCCCCTGACCTTGGTTGGTTCAAATTAAATTTTGATGGAGCTACTAAGTCTAATGGTAAGGCTAGTGGTGGAGGAGTTATAAGGAATGATAGAGGAGCTCTTATTGCTGCTTATGCTGGAGGAATTGGTAACCAAACTAATAATTTTGATGAAGCCTCTACTCTGTTATGGGGTCTTAAGTTGTCTATAGCTCTTGGTAGATCCACAAGCTTCATGTTCAGGGTGATTTCAAAATTATTATAGAGGTTTTTTCTAAAACTTCAGAGTGTGGATGGCAACTTAAGGATATAGTGCTTGATATTCAAACCCTTTCATAGGCTATTCCTGTCATTTCCTTCTCTCACATTTATAGAGAGGGTAACACTGTTGCTGACGGCCTGGCAAATTGTGGTCAGCAATTTCAAAATTGGCGATGTTGGCACCAAATCCATAATATCTCACGTCAAATTAGGGATATCATTCAAAAAGAACAAGTTACTATATGATGATTACTCATCATCTCACCTAGATTATCTACGTGGCTAGTTCTTTAATTAAGGGCATGCTGATTAGACAGTCTAGTAATGATGAGAGTGAGCTTAGATAGCTTTGCATTCATGTGAAAGATAGCTGATTAATATGGAAAGATTATGTAAGGACCTCGGGTTATCGTCATAATGATTGCCCTAATTCTATCCGTGCCCTCTTTATTGCCGATTATACCCACAGCACTGTGATCAAAGTCTCTCGATTTTCCCACAGTATTTATAGAAGTTTTTTGGAAAACAACTCTACCTTTTCCTTTTCTAGACTCATTCAGCTTCACTGGTTTTTCATTATGGGTGGCGACAGAATTCGAACTAAACCCAACAATTGTAGAGAATTTAAAGAGAATGCTTTGGTCCCGTATTACTGTAAAGAAGGAGGAGTCACCCCTTTCCTTGAATGTTTGAATGGACATGATGAAAACTTGTCTATTCAATTTGCTCAGTCTTGGGATAATCGCAAGGTGCAAATTGGGAATGTCAGTTTTGTGGTTTCTGAGAATGATATTGCTATGGCTATGGGTCTTTCTCCAAAGGGTACGAAGATGTTGAAAAAGTCTAGGGTTTCTGATGCTCAGAATCAAAAACTATTTCTTGGTGAAGGAGAGGAATTGGTGCCTTACCATGGTGGTTTTGAGAGAGCCCGTCTTCCTAAACCATGAGCTAACATGTGCTACATGGTGATGAAGTATTTCACCCTTGAGGGCCATTTTACCAGGTTTTATCACTATCATCTCCCTTTGTTAAATCATTTTAGAAGGAATGCCACTATTAACTTCCCTTTCTACTTGCTTTTTTCTCTTGAGCACTTTGTGCAACATGTTAAGAAGACTATGCTAAAGAAGCTTGATGAGAAACCTATACCCTTGCATCAAGGCTCATTCATAGATTATACCAGTTCCACTTAGCTCTTTCTCCTCCTTCCTCTCTTTAGCCCTCTGGTCAAGATACCCCTACTGCCTCTGTGAAAACTAGTCTTGCTACTCCTAAAAGGCTTCTTGTAGGTGATCCTTGTTCTGGTACTTCCAAGTCTATGGCCAGGAGTGTTCAAAACCCTCCTTCCAAATTCAAATTGAAAGCTAAAAGACGTATTGCAGATGTTGACACGGAGTCTAACCCTTTGAAAGAAGATATTGGGGATTTTGGGACCCAAAATGAGCAGAATAAAGATAGGGAGGGACCCTCACGAAGTTTCAAAAAAGTTAAACTGGAGGGTAAGTATGTTGTTGTTAGGTGGTCCGATCGTATTGCTGGCAAACGGGCTCCCAAGCTGAAACTGATTGACTATTCTGAAAGCAATTCTGAAGCCTCTACCCATGAGGAGGAAGATCCCAAGAGTGATGTTCAGGAGATTGATATTGAAGATTCCGGTGGTAAAGAAGAAATTGATGGGCAAGATTTTTTTGTGGAGGCCTTTGATACTGAAGATAATATTGGGGTTCATAATTTTGTCCCCATTGGTGACTGTGTGGATGTGGGAGATATTACTACTCAAATGAAGATGACTGATACTGTTGATAACACTGGGGAAGATGCCCACTCTGTTCCCATTGTTGTGCCTGTTGATCCTGATCTGTTTCAAAAGGATGGTAATAATGTTCAAGAGGGTAGAGAGGAAGACAATATTGAGGAAGTTAATGATGTTGATGATCTGTCTCAGCTAAAGGAGCGAGTGGAGTTCCTAGAAAAAAAGGATCTTTTCTCTTGGTAATTTCATTACTAGCATGTTATGCAAGACTGATATGGCCAATCTCTCTCTGCTGAGGGAACATGAGGTTCTCATTCATGGTGCTGATAATGACAGGGTCAAAGAATTTGACAAAATGTTGGAGTTTCTTTCTAAGGTAGAGGAGGATATCCCTTCCTAGTCTTTCTATGCTTTCTGTTAGCTGGCTTTTTACTGTTAGTTCCTTTTTGTTGTATTTTGGCTGTATGTAAGTTGTCGGTGGTGGTTCTAGCTCTTTTTGTTTTCTGAACCTCTTTTGCCCTTTTTGGGTTTTGTTCTATAAGGGATCGGCCCCTGGTTTGCCACCTTATATTATCAAAAACATAATTTGTAATCTTGTTCTCATGTTATTTCTCATGTTAGATGGTAGGATAAGTATATGGAACAAGTGATAATCATGTACAATAGATGATGCCTCACAAGAAGATATAAAATAGTCCATAGAGGAATTATTGTGAACATCCAAAACTATAGTATCATAGCCACTTGATGTGGAAAGATTAATATCCCCTTGCAAAGACAAGCATTATGGATAAAAATGTAATGATCCATTAAAGCATATACAAGATCCATGAATGAAGTGTAAGAAGTGTAATATGAATTAAGCCATAATAAAACTTCATCAACTAAAGTTTCTTTAAATGCATGCATTAAAACATAGCATCATCAATAACATAAGAAGAATTTTAAGTTTTTAACACGAAACATGCACCTTTAATATATTCATTTATATCACCACTAAATGCATCAATCATTGGGTATCTAATCATATTATCATTATAAAGCATAGGATCAAAAACATGATGAGAAATATAAATATTTTCAGCATGTACATATCACTAGTATTTTCTACTTGAGATGAATGGTCATCATTTTCAACACCATGTGCTAAGGAAGGATAAGGATCATCATCAAGAAAGCAAGCATCATGAAGATCCTCATTAGATAAATCATGAAGAGATAAGAAGGAAACAACATCATCGTTAAGTTTAAGAGAATCTTGACAAATGAGTCATTAACCTTAGATATATTCATAAAATTTAGGGACAAAAAATTAGATGTATGTAGCATAGGTTCGCAAAAAATATATGGATTAGAAACATGCACTATTCTAGCATCACACAATGAAGCATCACAAACATCAATTGATTCATCATGAGTTAGTTCAAAAATATCATCATGAGACAAGGCAACATCATGTGAGGAAGGAAATAAAAATACATATCAAGTAAGCAAACATTAGATATATCTCATCATTAGGTTGATCATGTCAAAATGAGGGAAATCTACTCAGATATTAAGCATCATCAGAAGTCATGGAAAGAGTATTATTATCATTAGGCTCATGCAAATCACTATCACTAATCATAAGAGAAGAATAGTTGATGTGAATCTTGTAAACAAGTGAAGTGGGTGCATCTAGAAGAGGGAAGAAGAGGTAATGAAAAGCTACACGAAGGATCAAAAATCACATAAATAATGGAATTTAACACTTCCATGAATATGCACCACTAGATCTATGTAATATAAGTATATGATTTCATCAAGGACTGAAGGATTAAATGTAGCAAATTATAAGAAGACATCAAAATCCTTGAGACATGCATGAATAGAATCCAAAGGTAAGGGTTAATAGGAATCCATGGTGAAGGGTATATAAATTAGAAAATAATGGATGGTAGAATTTAGATTTGAGACTCAAAAGTCAGAAGATCTAACCCTAAAGGCTAAGCGTGGAAGTTATGGGTTCACCAAAATTATGTAATAAATATCTATAGTAACCAATTGAATATGGAAATCAATATACTAGTTACCCTAGATATAAATTGAAAATGGAAAACAATATATTAGAAGGTTGCATATTTTCTTCACATTTGGTTTGAACAATTTAAAAATAAAAAATGTACAGATATATTTACACACCCTTTAATATATCGAGATTGATTAAATGTAATAAAGTAAGCAATAATCAAACTAACTTAGATAAAGGAGCTGAGTTTAGACATGTACCTACATCTAATAAATTTGGAACTAAAATAGAGATAAAATAATTGAAATAAATGAGTGCTTTGAAGTTAAATAGGAGACTAGCTTGATTGTCACAGAGGGTAGATACCTAGATTTTGAGACTGAATTGATGGGATGAATGAGTTGTGACATGCATGTGCTCTACAAAATATAAAACTACATATAGAATTGAGGTTATGAGAGTGATCTAGAACCTCCTAAGTACCACCTTGAACCTATACGCTCAAAATCGTGACTCTAATTGCCTGGGGCTATCGGGTCAGATTTCAGCACACACATGGATCCTTCCCTCCTTGCCACGGGGTGATCCGCCATGTCACTCTCACTCACATGGAAGTAGCTAGTCGAGAGGAGGTGAGACACAGTGGGGTCTGGCTCATTGGAGAGCTGGACTTCGTGGAGAGGGGTTAGCAAGTACTGTGGTCTTTGTTGTTGTGTGCCTAGTTGAATATTTTGCTTGGTTGAAGTTGTAGTTGAGATAACCCTATGACCCGAAGGGTCACTAGTTTCTCTTCTCCTATTTGGGTTTCTTAGATTCCACCTCTGTGTGGGTAAATGATTATGTTCGTTTATGTCCTCTTGTCTTTGTATTTGTTGAATGAATTCTTGTTGTATCTGGCGTTGTCTAGTTTCTTCTAACAATAAGAGGATGAACGGATCTCCTTGTGGTAGAACAAATGTTTCTTGTTGTGGTCTTGGATGGATATGTTGGATCTCGTCACGGATAGCCCTCACCCACTCTCCTCTCACTCCTAGGCACATTCGTGAGCCAAGATAGAGGTAGTTGTATGATTGCTAACCTTAACTAGATCTAGGGTTTTGACCTAGGGTTTAGTTGACCTAGGGTTTGACTTTGTTTTTACCTCATGATGGTATTGAGGGTCTGAATGGATCGTTTAACTGTGGCTACCTCATGATGGTATTGATGGTTTGCAATCGTGTCTATTCTAGGGCTTCTATATGCATGCAAACTAAATGATATGCAAAACATTTTTTTGTGCTTTTTTAGTATTTTGGAAATAAAAAGTGCTTTTAATCTATAAAAAGGAAATATGTATACAATCTAATATGATTTCCCTAATGCAAAGTTAATCTATGTTTTTTGGGTTTTCGATGATTTTGAAGTAATCTAATCTAAAGAAAGGAAAATGCTTCTTCTAATAATCTAGATCTAGAAATATGAAAACAACTAATCTAACATGCAAGATCTAATTATCAAGGAAAAAGCAATGTTTTACTATTCCTAAGAGCAAATTTGGTTTTCTAATTACTATTAATTGAACAAAACAATGAAGGAACCTGAGAGAAACGAAGATTGCGAGACTCCACTACCCTCAGAAATCCTTGATATTGGCAACCTCGAGTCCTTTTGAAGCAGCGGGAGATCCTCCTGGCGACAAAACGACACAAAGAAGTAAAAAGAAGCTTTGATGAAGCTTGTATGAGCTCAATGAGAGATTTGGTTGAGCACAATGGTATAGAATGAAGCAGCGTAACATTTCTTGATTGAACAAATAAAGCAAAAGGCACCTTCGTCCTGTAAGAGCATTTGAATGCTAAGTTGGAGAGCAAAAACTAGCAAGAGCTGTGTGCACAATGAATTTGCCTCCCTTTGTGCTTGAGGGAGGGGCATATTTATAGGTTTGAGGAATGGGATTGATTGAGAAGTGAACTCATTTGATTGATGAATTAATAAGGATGATTGGGTAGTTAACAAGGATGATTACCTAGTGAACTCAGCTAACTATGGAGTGATAAATCAATTATAGCTTATCACTGAAGAGGAAATGGAGGTGAGGGAATGCATGAGATTGATTGAAGAGTTAATTTGAGATCAAATAGAGCTAATTATGCATGTGTCGGTGCATGAAATAGTTAACTCTATATTAGGCATCAAAAACCATGCAAACTGGAAGAAAACGGGTGAAAACAGAGCAAAAACGAGTGAGAAACTCGAGTTTTTCCGTGGCCAAAAAAATGGCAGGGTTGCCCCTTTTACCAGTAGGGTTGCCCCTAGGCGACCCTAGGTCGCTTGAGGGAGATCCGGGCTGGACAAGGTCTGATGCAGAAATTTAGGTTGGGAGATGAAAGAAGAGAAGAAAAGGAGGGGTTCTGCCTCCAGAAACAGGTCAGTCATGTACAAGAATCCAAATCTCCACTTGTACTTGCAGGATCTCTCGGGGGAGATCTGGAAATAATAGGGGGAGATTTGGATTGGTTAGGCAAAATTGAAAATCAAAATTGGGAGATGAATAGGGAGACCTCTAGAAGGCTTCTAGGAGGTGCACAGGATGAAAAACATAGGGGAAAGGTGAGAACTCACCTACAAGACACTCACAAGGCTTAGGAGCAAGGTCGAAAGCTCAAAAAATGCAAGTCGACAAGTGTTGCAACAAGTGTCGAAAAGCGTCGCAAATGGGGAGAGAGAGAAATCGACAAAGAGGAATCAACACAAGACAAAAAAGAGGACATGTTATCAAGAGGTTTGCTACTTAAAGGACATTTATTTCATGCTTACATGTACGTGAGAAGGATTTGAATCATCATAGGGGTCCTCGTGGAGGTTGTGCATGATTTTTGTACTTACATATTTGCCCCCTTGGGGACGGTAGTGTACATGAAAGGTAGGTACCGTTCCCAAACTAGGCATTACCTATTATCTATTTTCCCGCAATTGTACCTGCAATAACTAGTATTAGTTCAGCATTTAAATATATCAAAATGAATAATGAAAACTGAAATGACGAACTTACGATGGATCGTTCAAGTTCAACTAGTTGTTTTCCTTTGTCGATTTGAACCTATAGGGATGAAAGCATGCAAAACGATGCACAAAAGAGATGCATAAAAACAAAGGACTAATCTAAAAATGCATAAATGAAACTAAGCTAAGGGCAAACAAAGAAAGTCAAACTGTGAGATCGGAGTGAAACGACGATGAAATCATTCGTTTGAGCAATGGTTAGAAAGATATCATCGAGGAGATCACAAAGATGGCCGCCTCTTCTTCAGTCGCAGAGAATCAGCTATGCAATTAGTGAGTCCCCTTCTCTAAACCCTAGTTTGAATTTTGTGAAAATTCTCTTGAAATTATCTGTTTTTGATGATTTTCTCTATTGCATTGTATTTGTCTGATTGTTTAGAGCAAGATTGGTTTTTCATTTTCTGAAATCGGCCGAAAAATGAAGTTTTTAGAGCAGTTTTTGGTTGAGGGATCTTCCTCTAGGGTCACCCCTTTTGTCAGGCAGGGTCACCCGGGGGAGATCATGAAAAACACCTAGGTCGCCCAGGGGCGACCCTGTTGGGCTGATTTTGACTGAATTTACATGTTGTTTAACACTTGTTTCACTCTGATCCGACATGTTTTGATTACTGTATTCACTTGTTTATTGCAATTTTGAAGGTTATACGCTTTTTTTTTTGTGTAAGGTTTTTCTACAGTTTTATGATTTTTAGAGATTTTTACAAGTTTACGAGATCTAATCTAAAGTTCTCCTATGATTTTGTAGGACGTGCGTATTCGATGGAATGCCTTCCGAGAGCAGGGATGGCTCTCAGGGATGTTTTCTTCATTGAGTACTAAGGATCATGCTATTCTGAAGAGGGCAGGCCTAGCTATAACTTGCCATGTGCTTGTAATTCATCATGTATCTCATATATGCTGTGACATTTTGACTTACTGGGGTGCAGACAGAAACACATTTAGGTTCCCGTAGATCTCCGGAGAGTGGACCATCACTCTTTATGATGTGTATCTCATACTCGGGGTTCCTATGAGAGGACAGCCTTTGGTTCTTCTAGCTAGCGAGTCCTTCGAGGACAAGGCTTCTTGGGCTGCGTTCATGGGGGTTAATCACCCTAGGGATCAGATGAGAGTCCATCTCACATATGTGCCACGCCTCCGCATTCCACTTTTGAGGAGATTCTTGATTGGTTTGATTGCATCAAGGCTATCAGGAGACAAAGCCTTGGCTCGTCTGAGATGGTGTTGGGCCCATCATTCATGATATCGAGGAGGGCACAGTTTACGCATGGGGACCGGACATCTTGGCCATGGTTTACAAAGACTTCTATCATATTTCCTGACGAGGTGCTCTATCTTTTATCCAATCTTCTTTGATCATGACATGGATATTTGAGCACATGAGGCCCTATCAGAAGCTCATTCTACTTCTACATAGACGTTTACTGAGAATAGCGAGGTGGATGCATGTTGGTCACTTTGATGCTTCTTTACCCATTGTTTCTACTCTTACCGATGAGGACATGATCTTTGATCCTTATTGTGACATGGAGGGATCCTAGGCCCGTGATGACGAGGTCAGGGAGCACTATCGCAGAGTATCCAAGCTTTCAGACCATAATGGTCTAGTTGAGGCCCATCGGGTTGATCGTGTTTCTCAGCAGTTTGGTGAGGACATTCCTGCGGACTTGCCCCTAGTGTCCACATGCTATAGGACAGTCTAGGAGATGGGTGAGATTGGACAGAGGACAATCATTTGGGCTCCTTTGACTCCTAGAGTCTTCATTACTAGAGCTTTGAAACGAGGACATAGAGGAGGAAGGGGGACTCAGGACCCTTCCCGATCTCTTATTATGACTGTGGACTCAGAGTCTACTGACGAGGACTACGTTCCAGATGATGATGATTCATTAGATGAGGTCCTTCCCGAGGATGAGGATTTTGAAGATATTGATGATTCAGATGACGCTCCTGATATCCCCGAGGGTCCTCCTATTGTTCCTCAACCTCTTCATTCGGATGAGGTGATGCAACAATTTGACCCTGATTGGCAACCTAGTGATCCACGTAAGTTTAATCTATTTACTTTTTGTACTCTTGTCCTTTCTCTTTTCATGGGAAAATGACTTGCTCTTCTTTTGATTCGCTCTTCTAGGTAACGTCAGAGAGTGGAGGGACTTTGTTCGTGAGATTAATGTTGGATTAGCTTCTCCCTTCA
Organism: Cunninghamia lanceolata; assembly: GCA_027924645.1. Lineage (NCBI taxonomy): Eukaryota > Viridiplantae > Streptophyta > Pinopsida > Cupressales > Cupressaceae > Cunninghamia > Cunninghamia lanceolata. Next base: position 997,506 of record BSBN01000184.1, on the reverse strand, counting down.
CTAAAATGACTTGTGATCACCTTTTAGATGATCCTGGTGTGCCCCCTGATGTGGGGTGACACACTGACATTTTTGCTCTTGTCTATCATGGATGCTAGATGAATACAGAGTTGAAGACATAGGTTGACACCCTTAAGGGTGAGAATCAAGTACTTCGAGAGATGGCTCGCCTTAATGTTGGACATCGTGATGCTAGTATGGCGGGACCTTCACAGTCACATGCTCATAGTAGAGCACCTCACTCTCATAGGTCTCATGGAGCGACAAGTGGTATTCGTAGATGGAGGAGCCGAAGTCCTGAGGGTTCCATTGGAGGGAACTGCCCTTGACTTCCTTTCTTGAAATCATGCCCCCTTGCATGGGGAGCCTCTACTTCTCTTGAGAGCATTTTGTCCTAGCTCTTTGATACTCTTGTATATGTAAACTTCAGATGTATCTATGAAAGTTTATCCTTTTATGGTTTTCACCTATCGATCTTGTACTCATCTCTTATGCATGTTTGGAGGTTTGGGAACTTTTTGATTATGTTTGATCTTTTCAACTCTTTTAACAATGCAAGTATGATAACAATGACATATTTTTGTAATTTTTTGTGACATATATATGAGATGCAGTTCACGATATGATAATGTAGGAATGCAAGAAATGATGAAATGAAACATTTACTTCTACTGAATGTCATGAGATATGACATTTGACTTTATTGCTTTGAGACTCTTTTTCTAATTTTTGGCATCAATGCAATGTGGGATAGACAATGTGACTACTCTTAAATCTGATTTTTGATTTAGGGGATTGCGAGTTGTTCTGATATAAGAAAACCTATTCAAGGCTATGAGATAGGATTTAGGGAAACTCAAGTGGGGAGTGGTAATGAAAATGGAGTGTTTCTAATTTTGGGCTTTGCTAAAGGCTAAACACTGATCCTTATCTAGATAAGACAAGATGACAAGCTTTCAACTTAGACGAGTAGCAAATTTTATTGGTGTTCGCTAGACTTAGATCATAGATGGCAAGCAAGGTAGACCCGGGGTAAAGGATAAATGGGAAAGAACAATGGTCCCTAGGTAGAAGATGATCCTAGAGACTACTAGACTCTTCGGTTTTGCTCAGCTGGTGCATGTGTGTGCTTTGTACCTTTCTTTCTCTGGTAGAATGTCACCCTTGAGGCTTCAAGCTTAGACCGATCTCCACCCAAGAGTACGGACATTCAACAATCTTCTCTCTTTCACTCTTTTTTTGTATCTCTCTTTTTTTTCTTTTTTCACTTTTTTTGTATTTTCCTCACTTGATTTTTCTCATTTTTTTGGATTTTTGACTTTTCTAGAAATGAATGCTTTTTGGAACTTTTATATGCAATGCTTTGATCTCTCAATTCTCATTTTTTGACACTCTTATTTTGATCACTCATTTTTTTAATTTACTCAAATCGTAGATTGCTTCCTTTAGAATTTTGATCTTCCTAACGTTTTTGGCCAAGAAAGATAAGGGGTTGAGCGCCACCTAAAGTTTTTGTAATCTGGTTGGACTTCTCTAATACAAGGGAAGAATTGGGAAGGTCTACTTACAAGCTTCCTTTGAACACTATAGGTTTGAATACTCACTTTGTTTAGACCTAACCTCTTGACTCATAAGACTGGGATCAGTGTAAAGCTAAGAGCTAGGCTTTGATTAGAATCATTGGGAATGAAGGGGATAATGGTGATTGTGAAAATGGGGAATCTCAAGGTCCTGAAAGGATGACGTATATCTGGCAATATTAAACTCCTTACTAAAAAGAAAATAGTACAAGAGAAAGTCACTGACAGTAATGCAAGATGAACAGAATGATATAGAAATGTAAGAAACAAATAGTTTTTGACATTTTGATTTTTTTATAATTTTTTTGTATTTTATGTTTTCTTGATTTTTTTGGTGTTTTAGACATAATATTTCTTGAGGTGAAAGGCATTGACTGTTTCGCCAAATTCCTTTCCCTCTATTGTGTGCAAGAGATAGGCACCATTTCTGACATCTTCTTTAACCATGTAAGCACCTATCCAATTGGGTCTAAATTTTCGTCCTTCACCCGCTGTTTTATCGATCAGATTGTCTATCCTTAGCACTAGATCTCCCACTTGAAAGGGTCTTGGGACGACCTTTTTGCTATATTGCTTTTTCATTCTTGCTAGATAAGAATCATGTCTTTGGACAGCTCTCAAGCATGTTTCGTCCATCATTTCTAATTCGGCCAGCCTTACTGCTCTATACTCTTCATTGTCCAATAATCCTTGTAACGATACCCTCAGGCTAGGCAATTCTACTTCCAATGTGTTGGTACCTGCATGAATATTCAGGTTTCAAGCAATTAATTTTGCAGGCACCTTCCCAAAAAATCCAAAAAAGTTCTAAGTCAGGGTTTCTGTCACCCTAATATTCTTGTGGGGGGTCATATTTCATATGCGACCTAATATTCTGAGGGGGGGTCATCTTAGTGAGGATCACCCTGATGTCATGATATCACCCCGATGTTACTTTATCGCCTCATGTTCACTTGATCACCCCGAGGTGCGGACATCAATTTTACATAGGGGTTGATATCTACCTGTCTTGCGACCTGATTTTCTTGCGGGGGGTGATATTCCAAACATCAGTCATCTTACGAATATCACCCTACTTTGTCAATATGACGATGATGTCATCAGGATCCGGTGGGATGCATCATGTGGTCTCCAGCATGATATTATCAGCAGATATGTGGGGGTCCTGCCGATCACCTATGAGGACATGTTCAAGTGTGGAAGGATCATCGGTGAGGTATTTGGTATGAATATGATGAGGAGGATTTTTCTCCAATGCATCAGGTTGCGCTGATGAGGTTGGTCATCAGGGTGATTTTTCCCTTGGGGTGATATTTTATATTGGGTGATTTTTCTTATCGGGTGATATTTCATATCAGGGTGATATGAAATATCGAGGTGATATTGCATGTCAGGATGTCATTCAGGAGGTTCGCCGATGGCACGAGTCATGATGATGGGGTCTTGGCGGATGGTTCGTTGGTCATGCAAGGTAAAATTGTGTGACATCATATGTGCTCATGACCTAGTTTATAAAGTGTTGAGGAGGTCGTTGCGGGGTGAATGTGGGATAAGTAGTTCCCACATGATTTGAAAAAGTCAGGTCATGATTTTTGGCGGGAAAATTTTAGAGTGCACAGTCTACTGCATTTCCTAAGGCTGCGGGTTGGTATGCCTTTAATGGCGGATGTTACAGGGTATGGGCGAAGGCATGGACAGATCAAGTACCCGATTGAAGTTGAAAATCCCCAAGTGGCGGCACAGGGCTCGAGTTCAACCACTACCTGCCTCCTCTCCCACCTGCTGCATTCAATGTGTTGAGCGCCATTTTCTCATGATGCAATGTATCTAGTGAAATTTTGAGTCAACCATGTACTTTCATTGCTAAGTACACCTTCCTACTGTATATAGCAGAATGTGTTTCTCATTTGTAGGGGTTGGAGGTTTTTTGGGTTTTCTACTCTTACTCTGAACACAAGGTGTTCACATTTTGAAAGGCATTTTCTTGTTGCAGATTTGGCCCTTAGTCTGGTGTGTCAGTCTTTCTTGTTTGTAAATGATAAATTCATGTATGATGATCTTCCATGCAGATTGAATTTAAATGAAAACACCTGGTTTGTGTGTTATTTATGACTATCTCATGTATGTTACTTGTTTTCCTCTCAAGCAAGGTTGTCAAGGGCTTCCAAGCTTGTCAGTATATACTTGCTGTATTGTGTGTCTAGTTTTGGCATCTACTCAAGGGGTGGATTAAATAGGCTTTGATCAGATACAAAGGGAAATGGATTGCATCATAGGATTGTTAAGCATGATCATAGATAATACCTTTTCTTGGATATATTGCTGTTAGGCAGTAATACTTTTCCGCAGTCCTCTGGATATGAATTCATGTTGTCATAGGGAAACATTTGCATTCATGGGTTTGACTCTGCTGCCTAGATAAGGTACTGGTCTGGGAATCTGTTTGTTCAAAAGGTCTAGGAAAATCCCATAACTCCAAACATAAAATCCATCTTTTCATATCTTCCATCCTGTTAGTATGTAGGAGTAGGATTAGGACCCCTGCATACTCTCATCCACAACCAGATAAATATGTCCAAGAATGTTGCCAACCTTGTGATGTATCATGCACATCTTGGTCCACACATGAGAGTGTTCTGCCTATTGTTGTCAAGCTAAATCTTTCTGTCATTGGGTTAATCAATGTTACATCTTTAGCTATAGGGATACCCCCCTTGGTGCGGCAGAACCAGAAGTCAAGGGGAGGCAGCTCACGCAACCTCCTGTATCTGTTGGCCAAATCTACCTGAGCATTGGAGCTGGCAAACCGTTTGTTGTTTTGGGAACCAACACAATGGTAATACCGGACCCAAAAGTGAGGGCGTAAGGGGTGGTTCCAATTGGGGTCCTAACGCTTGTTCGGTATGCCCACAGAGCTGGGTATAACTATAAATGTCAGTCTCTCTTAGAATCTTTCACAATTTTGACCAGTATTGCTTTCAGAGTTTTGTGGGTAGCTTCTGCTTGTCCATTCCCCTGAGGATAGTAGATTGAGGGAGAATTGTGATTGATGTGAAACATTTCACATAACTCTCTTACTTGTGGGTTTTTAAATGATGATGCGTTATCTGTTACTATCACTTGGGGAATTCAAACCAACAGATGATTTGATTCAATATGAATTTAGTTATTATAGCACCTGACACTGTGGTGAGAGGCATCGCCTCCACCCACTTTGTGAAGTATTCTGTCAAGGTAATGATGAACAGATGTCATCCATTGATGGGGGAGATATCTTTCCCACCAGATCTAATCCCCATGTGGAAAAGGGCCAAGGGGTAATGATCGGTTGTAAATATTTTGTTGGTATGTGGTGAACATGAGTGTAGGCCTGACATTTCAGACACCTCTTTACGAACTTAATCGCATCCCCTTGTAAACAGGGCCAAAAGTATCCCATTCTATGAATTTTTCTTGCCATGGCGTGACCACCAAAATGTCCTCCATAGATTCCACTATGACACTCTTCTAATATCTTTCGTGCTTCTTCTTTGTCAATGCATCGAAGAAACATTCCTTCTAGGGCCCTTCGATAGAGCACATCATCTATTAAAACATATCTTGCGGTGAGGATGCGTCGTTGTCTTTTTCCCAAAGGGGTCATGTTTTTTGGGTAAGTCTTGTTTGTGAGATAGTTCACAATATCTCTGTACCAATACGAGGCTACATACTTCTCAAGATCTACCACACAAATTTCTTCATCAGGGAAATCTTCATTCACGGGTTCCTCTTAGGGAACCGGGTTATCTACTAACCAATCCACTATTATCTGTCCCTTGACTACTTTTTGGTTGATGTAGGTTAGCTCAAATTCACTAACAAGGTTACGAATCAGCCGACTCTTCTTGAGAGCATGGGCTGATTTGAGAAAGTCCTCAGTTGCTCTGATCGTATCATGACTTTAGTTTCCTGATTCAATAGTAATGTCGTAGCCTTCGGGTTGCAAAGACTATGGAAAGACATTATTTTTCAGCTTGGGTATAGTTCTTCTCTTATTCCAACAAGGTTTGACTTATGAAATAGATGGCTCTTTCTCTTCCACCTTCATCTTCTTGATCTAGCATGCATGCTACAGAGATATTGGTTACTCTGAAGTATAAGATGAAGGGTTTGTCATGTTTCGGTGGCATCAATGTGGGTGGGGTTAATAGGAATTTCTTGACTTGCTCAAATGTGTTTTCATAGTCCATGGTCTAGGTTATGCCAACTTGTTTTTTTAATAGCTGATTGATTGGATGAATTTTGAAAGTCATGTCTGGTATGAATCATCTGATCGCGCCCAACTATCCCAAAAAGACTCTTACTACTCTCTCATTTGTTGGTGGGGTTGCATTTAAGACTACTTTGACCTTAGCTGGGTCGACATCTATGCCTCTTCGTGAGACAATGAATCTAACAATTTTCCTGTCGTGACTCCGAAAACACATTGTTTAGGGTTTAGCCTTACTTTATACTCTCAAAACCTATTGAATATTTTGTGTAGGTCCTCCACATGTTTTGACCTTTGTTATGATTTAGTCAGAAGTTCATCAACGTATGTTTCAACTATCTTGTGGATGTAATCATGAAAGATGTGTGGCATTGCCCTCTAGTAGGTAGCTCCTGCATTCTTCAATCTGAATGGCATGACTACGTAGTAGAACATCCCCTAGTGCGTAGTGAATGTTGTTTTTTTTGGGTCAACTTTTGCAATTTTGATCTGGTTGTATCCTGAAAATCAATCCATGAGGGAAAGGGCCTTGTATCCCGCCATTGAATCGACAATTTGATCAATGGATGGTAAAGGAAAATCATCCTTAGGGAAAGCTTGATTGATGTCTCTAAAATCAAGACATCCAAATTTTTCCATTTTTATTCAAAACTAGGACAATGTTTGACACCCAGTTTGAATAAACCACTGGTTTGATGAAACTGACATTTAACAATTTTTTTAGTTCTTCCTTCACCATTTCAGCTACTTGTGGCTTTATGGGCCTTGGTTTTTGTTTCACGGGTTTTGCATCTGGCTTTGTCACTAAGTTATGCACCACAACCTTTGGATCTAACCCTGGCATGTCTGAATATGCCCATGCGAATATATCAGAATATTCGATGAGGAACTTTGTGTACTCCTCCAATTCTTCGTCATTTAGTTCTCCTCTTAGTTTTAACATCATAGGTTTTTTGGGTGTTCCAACATTGATGTCGATTGTATCTCTAGTTAGGGATGGGTGTCCTTCCTCAAAACTTTGAGGGGCAGGCAGTAAATCTGGGTTTGCTTCAATCTGAAGGATTTCTTTCTCATTCCCAAAATAGTCCTCTGGATGAGGGAGGAGCATGTATCCTTTTTTTTGGTGCACTCTTGGAAGTTTGTCATAAGCATGTAGATATTCCAAGATGGCTTCGTCATTCTCGACATAATCTCGAGTTGGTTTCTCTTCTTGACCCATGGCGTAATTTAGGATACTTGGTAATTCTTCACTTTCTAATAATGGCTCTCCATGTACTGAGACAATGTATTCTAAATTTTGCAACTGAGCATATGGAGAAAACAATGCGGCTGATGTGGCCATTGAGCCTGCCAATTGATTTTCTTCCCTGGGTATGGCTTTGATGGAGAAGAAATCAAAGAACTAAACCAACTTCTTGATGGTTTCTTTATAAGGTCGCAATCATTCTAACTTTGTTTCATAATTTTCTGCAACCTGATTGATTATCAACTAAGAATCTCCAAAGGCCAAGATTTTCTTGACTCCCATTCTCATGGCTAGCATGATTCCTAGGGATAGGGCTTCATACTCAATGATGTTGTTGGTGCAAAAGAAATCTAGTCTGAAGGCGAAGGGGAGAACTTTTCCTTCAGGAGATGTCAAGATTATCCCTATTCCTACCCCTGTTTTGTAACTTGCTCCATCAAAATGTAGGGTCCACAAGCTTTCATGGTTTTGTGAGTGAGATGTTTCTCCAAACTCATAAGTGGAAGTTCATTTTTCTTCTTTTTCATCTCCTTCGATGATTTCAATTGTTCCAACCAAGAGGTTTTTGATATCCCATTCATTGATACACGGGATGGCTGCTAAGCCGAACGGTGAATGGGATTTAGTGGTATACGGATCAAAGGGGAATTCCCTAAGATCATCCATTCTTTGATAGGATATGTTGTGATTTCTTGTATTTGTTGGAACATCCTGAGTTTCCTCTTTCTTTTTTTCTTGCATTTTTAACTTCTTATCATTTTCTTCCCGCTCCTTTCTATAGATACTGAAAGGATCAGGGTCTGCTTTGATGATGGTGACCTTTCCCAGATGATGGAAATGTATCTCTTGGAATAGAATGGAGGTAATGGCCTTCATGGCATGAATCCAAGGCCTCCTAAGGATCATGTTATAATTAGTTTCTCGGTTGATAACATAGAAATATGTGGAGATGGTTTTACCCATCAGAGTGAGTGGTAGGCTGATTTTCCTGACTGTTTAGATGTCATGACTGTCGTAAATCCTTAATGTGCAGTTTGTTGCTTGATTCTTGTTTTGTTGTATCCCATCCTTTGTAGAAAGGACATCGACAAAAGGTTGACTACCAATCCTTCGTCCACCACTACCCTTTTTATAGTGACCTCTTCAACTTGCATTTGTATGTATAAAGGTGGATCCTTTTTCTTACTTCCTTCACTTTGGGGTAGTTTGGAAACATCAAATGTAAGAGGAGGTGATTCCTCCTGTGTGGAACATCCTACTTCCAGCACTTCCAGAAATGTCTTACGATGTGAGGGAGAGGCTCTAAACAAGTTTATTACTTGTGAGAAGATGTTTTTTGTCTGATCTGTTTGTTCTTCCTCATGGATCACAAACACTTTTTGGTTTAGTTCTATGTGATTGGAATTGTTTTGATATGCCTTCCCTTTCTCAATTTGAGGTTCCTTCTCCTTTCTATAGGATTAGAGCAGTTAAAGGAAGTTCTTTTGTTGATCCGGAGTAAGTTTGGAGATATCTTTATTGTATCCATAACAAGTCTTTGTTTCATGACCCTTTGTCCCGTGGAACCAACAATAAGTATTAGGGTTGTATGAAGGTAGGTTTGATCCTTGGTTTCCTTTTGTCACCATTTTTCATTATTAGGATTGCTTTTTATGATATTGACATCCTTCTCTTGGGGCACATTGGATGTAGTCTTTTCTGTTCCTTTGGATGTTCAAAGTTTTCCATTGGTATCGTAAGTCTTCTGACCGCTATTGATGGCGGCTTGGTCAATCCTCAAAGAACTTTTCAATGCCTCTTCGTAGGATTTATACAGAAATTTTTGAACATCTTTCCTCATGTCCTTGTTAAGGGCATGCAAAAAGAGGTCGCACAGTTCTCGGTGGTTCGTGTTCGGAGCATTAGTCAAAAAATATAGGACTTGTCTCCATAGAGTGACAAAGTGGGCTACAGATTCATTTGGCTCTTGTTTCATTGTGAGGAGCTCTATGATCCCTATTTTAATGAGTTTGTTCATGTCGAATGCCATGATTAACTCTCTGATTAACTGTCTAAATGAATGGATTAAAGCTTCTGGGAGACGATAATACCAATCTAAAGTGATGCCTTCAAGAGTTTTTTGGAAAGATTTTTGCTACAATCCCATCCTAAGGGAGGAGTTCTCTTATGGCCGTGGTGTAGGCTTTAATGTGGGAATTTGGATCTCCTTCTCCTTTGAACTTGGGGAGATTTGGCAGTGGCTGAGATAGTTGCACACTTCTTATGTTTTGGTCCAAAGGTTCTTTCAAATAATTGAGATATGTTCCTAGAAAGGCACTTTGAGATTGTGGGGTTGATAGTAATAACCCTATAGGTGGGTTCTAATAACCCATTGTTGGATTTGTTTGATTATTCTAAATAGGAGGATTCCCATTCAGACATGAGTCGTTGCTAGCATTTCGTGAATAGTAATTAAGGTAGGGGGATTTTGTGATGCCCCCTATTCCTATCCATGGGACTTTTGTCTTCTTTCTGGAGTAGCTTGCTCTACTTCCAAGATTCTAATTCTCTGCACTAGAGTCGCGATTAAGTCTACAGGAGTAGCAGCTCTAGGTGTTTCTTCATTTCTAGGATGTTCTCGTCGAGTATTTTCATGGTGATGTGCTTCTTCATGCACAATGTTTTCTCTTTGTTCTTCCTGCAAGGCAATCCTCAATGCCTCTTGAGCATCTTTGGCTTCTTGTAGATGTTTTTCTAACCGTTTAACTTCCTCATCAAGATGAGTACTCAATGTACTTGTGGAAGGTTGTTCAGGTTGGTGTATCTCTGACCTTATCCTTCTTGCTTTATGTGGCGCATTTGGTATGGCCGAGTTATTTTCCCAAGCTAGGTTGTTGAAAGATAGAGAACGCCTAGATTCTCTTTGATCTTGTTCATAATCAGAATCTTCATAGTCATAACAGTTGGTGATTGGCACATCAGGATGCGGCGACACATACCTATCAAATGAGGGAGTTTCTTGTTCTCTTGAGGGAATGTTCCCTTGGTTTAAGTCAGGTTCCGTCATATTTGGGGGTGCCATAGACACCACAGAATAAATGGAACGGATGATGGTGTAAGCGATAGAAGCTAAAGCGGCTATGAAGAGCAGTGAAAGAATGTTTTGAAGTTTCTGTTAACTATTTTGAGATGTTTGAAATGAGAATGCAAGAAGCATAACCAAAAGGCTCTACCCTTCACATCGAGTTCACCAAAATATGTACGCTCAAAATCATGATCCGATTGCCTGGGGCTGTCATGTCAGATTTTGGCACACACACGGACCCTTCCCTCCTTGCCACGGGGTGATCCACCAAGTCACTCTTGCTCATGTGGAAGTAGCCAGTCGAGAGGAGGTGAGACACAGGGGGTCTGGCTCGTTGGAGAGCTAGACTTCGCAGAGAGGGGTCAGCAAGTACTGCGGCCTTTGTTGTTGTGTGCTTAGTTGAATGTTTTGCTCGATTGAAGTTGTAGTTGAGATAACCCTATGACCCGAAGGGTCACTAGTTTCTCTTCTCCTATTTGGGATTCTTAGATTCCACCTCTGTGTGGGTAAACAATTATGTTCATTTATGTCCTCTTGTCTTTGTATGCGCTGAACGAATTCTTGTTGTATCTGGCATTGTCTAGTTTCTTTTAACAATAAGAGGACGAACGGGTCTCCTTGTGGTAGGCCAAATGTTTCTTGTTGTGGTCTTGGATGGATCTATTGGATCTCATCACGGATAGCCCTCATCCACTCTCCTCTCACTCCTAGGCACATTTATGAGCCAAGATAGAGGTAGTTGTATGATTGCTAACCTTAACTAGATCTAGTGTTTTGACCTAGGGTTTAGTTGACCTAGGGTTTGACTTTGTTTTGACTTGTTTTTATCTCATGATGGTATCAAGGGTTTGATTGGATCGTTTAACTGTGGTTACGTCGTGATGGTATTGAGGGTTTGCAATCGTGTCTATTCTAGGGCTTCTATATGCATGCAAACTAAATGATATGCAAAATTTTTTTTGTGTTTTTTTAGTATTTTGGAAATAAAAAGTGATTTTAATCTATAAAAAGGAAATATGTGTGCAATCTAATATGATTTCCCTGATGCAAAGTTAATCTATGTTTTTTGGGTTTTTGATGATTTTGAAGTAATGTAATCTAAAGAAAGGAAAATGCTTCTTCTAATAATCTAGATCTAGAAATATGAAAATGTAACTAATCTAACATGCAAGATCTAATTATCAAGGAAAAAGCAATGTTTTACTATTCCCAAGAGCATATTTGGTTTTCTAATTACTATTAATTGAACAAAACAATGAAGGAACCTGAGAGAAATGAAGATTTGTGTGACTCCACTACCCTTAGAAATCCTTGATATTGGCAACCTTGAGTCCTTTTGAAGCAGTGGGAGATCCTCTTGGCAATAAAACGACACAAAGAAGCAAAAAGAAGCTTTGATGAAGCTTGTATGAGCTCAATGAGAGCTTTGGTTGAGCACAATGGCATAGAATGAAGTAGCGTAACATTGCTTGATTGAACAAATAAAGTAAAAGGCACCTTCATCCTGTAAGAGAATTTGAATGCTAAGTTGGAGAGCAAAAATTGGCAAGAGTCGTATGCATAATGAATTTGCCTCGCTTTGTGCTTGAGGGAGGGGCGTATTTATAGGTTTGAGGAATGGGATTGATTGAGAAGTTAACTCATTTGATTGATGAGTTAACAAGGATGATTGGGGAGTTAACAAAGATGATTACCCAGTGAACTCAGCTAACTATGGAGTGATAAATCAATTATAGCTTATCACTGAAGAGGAAATGGAGGTGAGGGAATGCATGAGATTGATTGAAGAGTTAATTTGAGATCAAATAGAGCTAATTATGCATGTGTGGGTACATGAAATAGTTAACTCTATATTAGGCATCAAAAACCATGCAAACTGGAAGAAAAACGGGTGAAAATGGAGCAAAAACGAGTGAGAAAATTGAGTTTTTTCATGGCTGTGAAAAATGACAGGGTCACCCCTTTTTCCAGTAGGGTCACCCGGGGGAGATCCGGGCTGGATAGGGTCTGATGCAGAAAATTAGGTTGGGAGATGAAAGAAGAGAAGAAAAGGAGGGGTTCTGCCTCCAGAAATAGGTCAGTCATGTGCAAGAATCCAAATCTCCACTTGTACCTACAGGATCTCCCAGGGGAGATCTGTAAATAATAGGGGGAGATTTGGATTGGTTAGACAAAACTAAAAACTGAAAGTGGGAGATGGATAGGGAGACCTCTAGAAGGCTTCTAGGAGGTGCATAGGATGAAAAACATAGGGGAAAGGTGAAAACTCACCTACAAGACACTCGCAAGGCTTAGGAGCAAGGTCAAAAGCTTAGAAAATGCAAGTCAACAAGTGTTGCAACAAGTGTTGAAAAGCGTCGCAAATGGGGGGAGAGAGAAATCGATAGAGGAATCAACACAAGACAAGAAAGAGGACACGTCATCAAGAGGTTTTCTACTTAAAGGACATTTATCTCACGCTTACATGTACGTGACAAGGATTTGAATCATCATAGGGGTCCTCGTGGAGGCTGTGTGTGATTTTTGTGCTTACAGAACCTGTGATGCACAACCTTTAACTCTCAAGCATTTAGATTAAATTAGTACCCATAAAAGGTGTCCACCTATGTCTATATTTGCAAATAAAATACTTGGTGGTGCTAAGAAGCATTGTTGGAACTAACTATGATGATGAGGAATTCTTAAGACTTCCTCAATTGCAGTCAAGCCCTATTGACTAGTTCAACAATTTTTTGATAAGTTGGAAGACACACTAAGTAGTGTATGCAATAGATGCACAAGTAGTCAATTAAGTGTGTTACAATAATGTAATGAAGGCTTGAGTAGTGGGTTGAGTGTATGAAAGCTAGTGTTTTGATATTGCTAGTGTGTGAACTAACGTAGTTGTTATGACTAATGCAAGAACATAAAGATGATAGAGGCTTTCCATGATTCTATATATTTTAGTACATGACAGGTTGTGATGGTCAATGATTGTGATTTTTGTGGATGATTGAAATGACCTAGAAGAAGTATCTTTTTATACAAGTCCTAGGTGCACAATTTGAACTTTTTGGCACACATGCTGATGGGTAATGGCAACATTAAGCTAAGTCAATTTAGGGCCATTATAATAAATATGAATTTACAAATGAGACCTAAATGACTTTGCAAGGTTAGCCTAACTTGGCTTAAGGTCATGATGATAGCCTTGACCTAGGTAGAGAAAGTATTAATTTGAGTAGAATAAAAAAATGATCTTTCTAAGTGATAAATAAAGTCTAGGGCTAGTGACTATGCCAAATTAGATAAAATCATATGTTAATCCTTGACTATATACTTAAAACCTCCATAGAAAGTGGAATAACACAAGAGGGAAAAGTATAAGAGTGTGCACTTTTCACCTCTACAAATATTTATAAATTTTATAACTAATAGAAAAGTTAATTTTGTTTCTAGGTAATATTTACTTCAAAATTTACTTTGAATTATTTTCATGATGCACTTGTCAAACTGAGAAATTAGATCATTTTTTAAAACTAAGTATATAGATATACTTCTAAATTTTGTTCATTTTGATTATTCTCTTGAGCAAATTTTTAATATTTTTTCTTACAACTTTATATTGAGAGTCATTCTATCTTTTAATTATAAATCGATTAAGATTTATATGATTTGATATAAATTTTGATTTAGATAAAACTATTAAAAAAGTCTAAAAAATTAATACATTGTAATTAATGTGCTAACATTACATTTAAATGACCTCTATTATAAACAATTATAAACAATAGACATACTAACCACAAGTATTAACTCTTTACACTTAACAAAACTATTATATAAATCATTAATTAAAGAATTCACAAATAAAATGTAAAATGTATTTTAGCCTCTTAAAAAACTAACATCCTTTATCATTAAAGATAATTTTAATAGATTTTGATTGCTATACCCAAGAACTGTCTTCGATAGTTATATTGAATTTTAATATGAGGAAGTCAATTCACAATGAGAGGCAGAACGCATATCTCATATTATATTATAGTCATATAAGTAAAGGTAGAGCAATTTGTTTAGAAAAAAGTTTAATTGCATGCCAAGAACTTCCATAAATTAATTTATTTAATATTTGTAAAAGATTTTTCCTTCGGATACACGTTATCACCAAACGAAGCTTCGCAAAGACTTCCACCAATATATTTTCTAGAACTTCAAATAAATATTATACATGTTGTTCGAGTGGGAGATGGCCCACGTGTAGTCTGTTTTTTTTTTTTAATTTTTTTTGTTAAGAAGATAAATAATTTTTAATTAATTTTGTAATGTGTCAAAGTTAAATGAATAACTGACTTTTTTTTGGTGAAAATTTAAGGATCGAGGGGCTCTCATCCTACCAAAGTTATTTTGGACATGATCATAGCTTCATCCCTTTAAAATGTCATAGACTATGCATTGAACATGACTTGATCCTTGGTAGACTCTTTATATGTCAATCAATATATTAAAAGCCACTTAACTCATCTATTTACTTTGAAGAGTTGTGTATAAATAATTTTGTCTAATATCATCTTAATTAAATTGCTATCATATTGTGAAGAGACATAAAATTAGAGGAACTCGTTAATAAACAACAATACTATCAAGATAAATCATTTGGTTTGGTTGCCTTTACTAAGAGGATGAAGAGATACCCATGCTCATTACAAGCTTTACATACTTGGGTTTTGTCTTTGCTTTTACATATTATAGAGATTAAATACATTTTACAAATAAATTTAAAGAATAAATTAATATAATTCAAATTTCTAGATAATTTAGGAAGTTGGGAATAGAATAAGAATTGGTTGAGATAGAAAATAAACACATGTCAAAATTAAATTAAGAGAGGTTAGGGTTTGCTTTGAAATGAAAGTGATATAAAATTTCACAATTGTGATGCTATAATAGAAACCTAATGCTTAAAATCTTCAATTGGGCAAATGATCATAACACTGTGATGACTAAGACTTAGGAATTTGAGGGCTTGATATAAGATTGTGCTTGCAATCTAGTTTAGTTGTTGTGGTTCTATCCTAATGGCACATC
This sequence comes from Cunninghamia lanceolata, assembly GCA_027924645.1. Classification (NCBI taxonomy): domain Eukaryota; kingdom Viridiplantae; phylum Streptophyta; class Pinopsida; order Cupressales; family Cupressaceae; genus Cunninghamia; species Cunninghamia lanceolata. Next base: position 982,300 of record BSBN01000184.1, on the reverse strand, counting down.
ATCCATTATATAAAATTAGATCTTTAAGTTATTGGTAGAAAACATTTACTTAGATGATATATATGTGAGGAAAATAATATGGTGCTAAATAGTGTCGCTAGGAGCTTGATATGCAAGTGTTGAACTGTGAAACTTCATAACCCTTAGTTAAGCCCCTAGCTTGAATTAACAATAGTAAAGAGAGATAATGTGTCAATGAATGTCAATGTATATGTGTTGTCCCTAATTTTCAACAACCCATTTTGAAATTTTAAGTCCCTCATAAGTTTGTCAAATAGTCTTGCTTATTTCTTGACTCTTGAAGTCATGCTCAATGTGATCAATTTGTGTGTTAAAGAATGTCATTGGTTTAGGAATGAATTAAGAAATATTGGCGCTCATGTAAGTAAAAAGTTTCCAAGGGAAAGATGTAATTGATTATCATTTTTGAGTTGTTGGGGTTCTTGAGCAAGTTTGCATGAGATATGCATTTGTGTTTGAACCAAACCCTGAAAGTATAGCATAAACAAAGTATTTGGGTTTCTAGAGTTACAAAACACATTTACCTCAAGTTTTTAAAGTTGCTCTTGAAACCCAAAATCCTAGCATCTCTTAAGGGAGTAGGTTTCTATAAATTGAAAATATTTTTTGCATAAAAAATGCAAACATGAGTTTAGAGTCTAAAACCCTAGCGACAAGTCATAGAGAAGTGCATTCATATCACATATGAAAGAAAAAAAATATTATAAGTCAAAAGTTCTTCATTTCACACATTGCAAGTACTTGTTTTCCTCTATACCCAATGTGAAGATAGTAACCTATCTTAGCTTCTATTCCTTGCATCAAATTGTCACAACATATCTTGTGGATTTATCCTCCCAAAAGACATTCATGTTATAGGTACCCTTGTTTTAAAATCATCTAGGCTTTTGAACATGCCTTCCCAAAATTGTATTGCAAATACTTATCCTCTTATGGTCATTCCAATGCTCTGCAGTCACTATATCATCCATTAGGTACTATTCAACAAAATCCTAATTACATTCCTTTATACAGAAAGATTTCATGATTATGCTAGGGTTTTAGGGTTCTATTTTCAACATATACTTTTCTCCATGTTTTCTTTAGCCAAAGAATTACACTTTCCTTCCTCTTGCATAAAAGTTGTTGTGTTTTTCAAACCCTTGCTAAACTACTCCTCAACTCTAAATCCCCACATCCCTTTGGCATTTTGGGATTTCAAACCTTGATTACATTTTTGCACACATCCAACTTTCCTACACTCAAGCTCCAAAACCTCAGTTTACACAACCATTTTAGGCTTTCATGCCTCAGTTGCATAATTTAGTAAATTTTGCAAAGTTATTTCTAAACCCTAAAACCCTACCTAATCATAATTTGAAAGGTTTTTTCACAAATCACCCCATATATTCTCCCTAATTAGAGAAGATAGCACGTACACAAATTCAAAGAGTAGTTCTGTCTTCAAAGATCACATCTAAACTTGCTCATATTTTTTACACTAACTTGGGACACATGAGTCTTGAAGAGTTTCATACTTAGGGATGAAAGATGTTAGTTAGATAGCCCCTATGATCAATCTCTAGATCTTGTCATGGTTTATGCACAACATTATAATCTAGACACTATAGAAATTAGGAACTCCTTGAATCAATGAATACTTCAAACTATGTCAGATTGTATAGATGAGATTTTTGGGATTCCAACTTAAGAAAAATATACTAAGATAATAGTGGATTCCTCCAAAGAATATTATGAAAATAATCTTGACAAACAATAAGGTCTTAAATAACTAGTGGCTTAAGAAGAAGAAAGGTTCTAGGATGCCCAAAATACTTCACAAGCGTGACTTTAATGATGAAGTGGATGATGTCATCATCTTGTTAAACAAGATCTTGTGCAACCCCATTGCCAAAGATTTTCATTCATGGATATTTCATTTCATTACCATTATTTTGGAGGGCAAACAACATAAATTGATAGGTGAATTCTCATAAGCAATAAATTGCACAATCAATTATGTAAGGTCCAACAAACTAAATATTTCTACAGGACTTCAAAATCGATATATTCATAATGCCAAAAGGGCATTTCTCCTTGGACTTGAGAGAGTGTGAAACATAGAGTTAGGACCTAATCATAAAAGGGTTTATGAACATTACTCACAATTGGAATTGAAAGGAAGTAAGAAACAATTCAAGAAGGTAAATAATGAATTATGTCAATAGAATCAATAGTAATGATAGCCAATGGGGAAGCTAGTTTGTTCAATTCTCAACATTTACATACATTAGAATTGGTAGTTTTATGGGCACTCCTTATAAGATCCCTAAATACATCAGTGACAAATTGTTACTATTGAAATTATGCAAACAAATTATTGAAACTCAAAAGATTTTTTCAAGTAAACACAAAGTACATATTCACTTTCCACTTTCTTTTGACTATTACACATATAATACTTTTTCCCATGCCAAAATTTGCAAATAGAGATGTCTTTGGTAACTCTAAATTTATTTGAAAATAAACTATCATTTGGTTCAAGAGGATTTCTTGAGAAAGGAGCCAACCTCACCTATAAACATCAATATAGCCTTAAAGACTTTTGGGTGAATTGTGATAATGAACATGAAGTCTATAGGAGGGATTCAGCCTGTAGGTTTATTTATTTCCAAATAAAATCCTTTAGAATTAAGAAAGTCCCTATAAAAGTATCAGATGATGGTCATGTTCTTAATCCTGAATACAATGAGCAACAAATTTATGATAATCCAACCCCAAGAATGATGAACAGTCAATTCCAAAGGTCAAGATGATTGAAGAAAGGACCCAACAAATTGTTCAAAGAAGTTTGGCTTGGTTGAAATGGAAAAGAGAAAGGTGAATTTTCTCATAAAGTAGAGTAGGTAAGAGATTCTCTTAAAAAGAAGAAAATTATCTCTTCACCAAAGGTCATGCTACACAAACTTTTGTTGTCAAAATAATTAATGTTGATGAAGAGTATCCCAAAGATGCTAATAAATTTCTTAGTAAGAAGAATCCTACACTCAAATTTACTTTTTCAAGAAAAAACTCAAGGTATAGAAGAAGATCAATCTCTTCCTTCTTCTCCTCAAGATCAACCTTTAGTAAATACTACTTAGAGGGGATACAACCAACATAATAAATAATGTGACTATAGATTTCATATGAATTGCATACAGATTCAATGGCATCTACATGCAAACTAACATTGGGTTCATAGGAGTTATCTTGTTTTAAACCTTTAGTATGAATATCTAGGCACATTTAAGAGCCATCCTTGCTATCAATTGCAACCTTAGTTATAAAAGACATGTTTTTGGTCATTTGTAAGGCCCAAGATTGCTTTAAGGGCAGGACCAAGGGCAAAATAAATGTAGCGGATCTCTAGATAATTTCACATAAATGTAATGAAAATTGGAGTAGCCAAAAAGAAACTCTATACAATCATACATGTTATAACTGACCATACTAAGATGAGCCATAACCGGTGTCTTTTTCTACAATTTCATTCCACTTATTAATTTTGGATCAATTGCAATTCAAAGTGATTTAATAAAATATTTTATTGAATCATTTTATTACCTTAGATATGAAGATATTTACACCGATAGGCATTCCCTTAGTGAGGAGCACTAGATGAAATATATAGATTGATGGTGAAGATTAAAATTACTACCATCTTGAAATTTAGACCATTGAATTCGCAAAGAATACATGATTGTGACCTAGAACCTTATCATTTTGCAATAAATCCATAATTGTGACATATGAAAAGATCTATTGATTGTTCTTTCAATGATCCAATATTAAATATGATACAATAAAATCTTTGATCTTAATCATAGCAGCAAGCATATTTGATTTGATTTTTCTAGGTCTCACAATTTTCCAACTCATGAAATATAAGCTTCTATAAAAGAGACAAAACTTCACATAGCTGCTTACTCAGTTGACAACATTCAAATCACTATCTTCACTATTGTCATAGATACCACCTTTTGTCATAGTTTGTGGTGGAGTGAGGGTGAGGAATTTGAACAAAAATATTGGCATATATTACTTAAATGACAACTATCTTTCTATCTTCTATGCTAGCATGGAGATCTCCAGGGGCAAACTACCAGTGTTTTACTAGGGGCACAAAAATACTACTAATTTAGATGTTACTCTCACTAGGAATAATGTGTAGATCACCAATGAAAAGGTTTCATTTTTGAGTGTAGAGTAGGAGGGAAGCATTCCTCTACATTTGAAGGTAGATGTTCATGTGAAGATCAAGTTTGGGAAATTGAAACCCATGAATATTACTTTATGCATGTGTTGCGATCTAATGGTCAACAAGTTGGATGTCAATACTAGTGTCAATATTAGTAATGAAAAATTTAAGGTCAAGCTTTGAGGAGAGGGTTTGGACTTGCAAATTATATTTTTCTAGTTCTTTCTTCAATGTTATTTTTTCCTAATTTATTTATACCACCACAATTACATGTTTACCATGTATATCTCATTATATATAGTGATATATAGATATCATTTGATTCCTTCTAGAATTGATCATCATTGTTGAATCTGAAAGACATAATTTTTGTGAATAGATAGCCTCTTAGTTAGAAGACTCCAACTAATTATTACTAACAAGATGTTTAGTAGCTTCGATAAAAAATAAAAAAACTTAACTAGCTTTGATAAAAATAAAATAAAAACATTCGACTCGCTTTGATAAAAAAAATTTAAAAAAAGAATTTAAAAAACATTATACTAAGTTTAGTAAAAAAAATACAGTATATCTTTCTAGTCTAGTGTTTCTTTCTCCTTTATGGTAAATATTGCTTATGAATAATGACAATGACAATAATATGTACAACATGATGTGACTCAACAAACCAGGTCAAATTATGTCCACATGATTTAGGGGTGATTGTTCTTTAAATGATCTAATCATAAAATAGGATAAAATAAAATCTTTGACCAGATTCATAGCAACTAGCATATCTAGTTTGATTTTTCCTGCTTGTGAAATATAAACTCCTATAAAAGCATAGATCTTCACATAACTTCTTATTGTCTACTAATGTCTTCACTAGGATTTGGAAGCTTTGTAGGCTAGACTTGAGCTCTAACAAAAGTTCATGGCATTCCTAAAGCATAATTTTTATCTTAGCCATGAACATTGAGGACATCTGATACACAATGATGGGGCTCATATCTATGCTCCTTGTCACCTCATTTGCAACAAGAGTAGAAAGGAAACCTTGAGTAAGGCCCAAAAATAGACCTATGAAAGGAGTTGACCTCTAAGGAAGAAACCTTTTTCCTATAATGTAGCTCCACTCTAGGGGGCTATCAAACATCAATAGGGATAGGGTAATTTTCCTCGGCATTTTCATCTTCACCTCAATTGCCATAGACACCTTCTCCAATGCCATGAATGTTGTTGTCACTAACCACCCTCCTAAATAGAAATGAAAAATCCTAACCATCACTCCAATAAACCTTTTACTTTCCATAGGTCTATCTTTATGTAAATACTTGTCTGAATTTGAGTTGGAATAATAGGTAGCCACTTATTGGTTTGAAATTTATTGTAGTATGTACACAATTACTCTACAACCAATTAATGAATGGATGGAAGGGGTTCATTTATATTTAGAAACATTTTTTAAATTCTCATTTAATGTCTATTTCGTGCTATTTTTGTATTCAAGGCATTTTGTAAGTATCTTTGTTAATGCCACTATTGCATAGGATGCCTTGAAAGTGTTTAAATTTCATTCTTTTTCCTCTTTTCTTTATCACTCAATAGATAGACAATGGAATATGTAAATGTGAAAGTTAATTAGATATATATACAACTATAACTGTGAATAATTTTTAATGGTCTATCAAAAATGTCCCCTTTCATGTGATATGATCTTGCTAAAAAAATTATTGTATTTTATGGTGAAAATATATAAATGTAGTCATATGACCATTAAATTTAAAAGGTTTGACCAATAGCATAGTGCTATTAAGTAAAAGAGTGACCTTATTGATGTGTCAACGCTCAATTATTATATTGATTGAAAACAACTTTTTCCCTTGATTCTTTCTTTTCTAGTTTTAAGATCTGTTTTCTTAAAGCTTTCTAATTATTCTCAAGATTAGAGTTTTGTCTCTCGTTTTAGTATAGCTTAACTTGTAGATAAGATATATGAATTATCGACTAGATTATTATTATTCATCTATGCTTTTTGTTATTATATGGGAAAGGTAATTTTGAGTGAATTGTTAATTCTTTGGCCATGTTTGACCATGGACTAGTATATATATTTTATGCTTTTACAAATGGAATTAAAAAATCTAAAACTTCTTTTCAATTTAGCCAATTGTGAATTGCTCACCTCATCTACTTCTCTTTGTTGTCATAAATGGAACACACAAGAGCCATAGCTAATTTAATTTGTTCCTATCACTCATGATGGTTGATAACAAATTCCACTAAAAATGACTTGGGCAATAATAATCCATAAAGCATCAGGTCTAACAACCATTAGAACAACAATCAACATTGACAACACATATTATCAAGGTCTTTGCTTCACAATAGTATCATGAGTTTGAAGATTGTCAGGTCTATGAATATCCCATGCATTCTCATTTCAAAGGTATGCACACATGCGAAACAATATGTATATAATCCTATAGAAGCAACAAGAAAAACTTATTTAAAAATGTCTCAAAAAATCATTAAAATATCATTGGTTCATCTCAATATAGAATGTACAAAGAAAATTTCGTGTATGTTACTCTTAATATGTAATGTCAAAAGAAATTTAGTCATATTAAGTGAAACAAGGCAACCTTTAATGTGATGGAATTTAAAAAAGAAATGATAATATATTTTAAATGGATTAAACAACTTATAAATTAATAAATAATTAAAAAAATCCAACAAATTCTACAATTTCTTTTAAAACCTATCTCATGCCCATTGAACCTATAAATCCAATTGCGAATATATAGATCAATAATTTTAAAAACCTGAAATGAATTTTCAATACCTCTTTAAAAAAATTCAAAATACTTGATGTTCTAGACCATCTTAGAGGATTGACTTGGTCATTTTGGCTTGGTTTCTTTTTCAAACAAATTGAATCACTTACACGGGAGGGAAACCATTATTCATAAGCTGACGATCCCAGGATGGTGATAGCATTGGCAACAACCAATATATGCAATAAATACAAGCCAAACATGCATTAAACTATTTTAAAGAAGTTGTAATCCAGTTGGGTTAATCTCCCTGCGCGTAGTGACAAGGTCAAATTAGAAACTGCATCCCTTGTCCCCGATTAATAAACCAACAAAAGTATTTAATCATTTTCTTAGTTCATATAATATGATTTTGGAATCTTCCAGACCAAATACAGTTTTGAAGTGGGGGCATTGAATCTGATCACCAGCTACTTTACACCTAAGCAGTAACGACAGATGACTCACTTTCCTCCAGAAGACAATAGTTTCTAGAATTTTAGAGGAGTATAAATGCTTTCATGTACTCTCTCATTAATCAATCTGCTCTGTACAAGAGGCATTTACCTGGAGATAGTATCAAGATAAATCGACAGCTTTTCTTTTGTTAATTCTGCAATTATAGCATGGCATTAGATAGTGCAGCGTGGGAACTCGCATTAGCAACGAAGAGACCGTTGAAGACAGATCTTTATATGCTTCATACCATTTATGAGGAGGAGGAGAGCACTTATGATTTATCATCCAGTCATAGCATGCAAAAATCCCAATTTGAGAGGTTTTCTCATATAGCAATACTCATGGGTGTTATGGTGTCATTGCTTTTTCTTCTTGTTCGTCCTCTTCTCAGAGCAAGCCCCGTTGTATTAAAATAGGAAGGAGTCTGTGTTTTGATGAACAGAAAAGAATTTGCCCATGATTTTGCTTCAATGGGTTTTTTCAATTGACCGTGGGAAACTAGTTTTTATATTCCAGAGGTTCCAAGCAGATATATTTTGCAGATGTATTTTTTGATCAATTCTTTTCATTGAAAAGGTAGATACATATAGTTTAGAGATGGTTTTTTAAGAATTGATGACTTCAGTTGATTTATTCCTCGGAGGTAGGGAGTTCTATTTACTTTAGAGGTACAGGAGAGGGTTCTCTAGTGGTGGGGTCCTATATTTGGTATAAGAGTTGATCAAGTGGTACCCAACAGTAATATAATCAACAACAAAAAAATGCTTAAAGTATTATTAAGGTATACTCTTTATCCATCATATTTTGTAGTCAATGGATGCAATCAATGTTCAGATTTGAATTGTTTATTAATTAGTTAATGCTTTATCACAAGATAGGTGATAGAGAGATGACATATATATGTGCCAATATTTTAAATTGACATAAATTGTATACATATTTGAGAGCTCATATTCCCATATAAAGTCTATATATTAAAAACATACATATTAATTGTTCCAAATACATATGAAAGTTTAAAAGAGTAGCATATTAATTGTCCCAAATACATATGAAGTTGTTACTTATTAAAAAAGGTTGTAATACAAATATAAAATCCTTTAATAACAAAATGGATTATCAAGTATCCCATCAAACAAACTTCAATGTCCCATATCTCCTCATGAACATAACATCTTCAAGTCATATTTGCCCAACAATTAGTCATTTCCACAATGAATGCTTGCAAGCATTAAATTCAAAGCTACAAGGATCACCAATCAAGTCATCAAAGCAAGAGGAAATGAATTAAAAACTTCAGACCAAACAAGCAATCAAGCACTCAAACATATGACCATAATTCAAATAATTAAAAATCCATCAAATCAATCTATTGATTCTTTAATCTCACATAATTTGATCTTAGCAATTCAATATCATTTAATCAACTGAAAGTGTAGAGATCAACAACATTTCCTTTTTGACATGGCTAAAAATACATCATTTTTTCTACTCAAATTTTTCTATAGCCTATACAAAAATTTCCTACAAAGTTCAAGCTATACTATACTTTTTGCACTCTACCATCTACCATATTACTGTAAGTCTAGATTACTGTAGTCACAACTATAAGTGTTTAGCTGTTCTTATTTCCTTTGGCTTACATTTTCGTCATTTTTTATATATTGATTTAACTTGAGATTATTATAATCATTGTGTATAGTGTAAGATTATATTATATACAAATGTTATAAATATTGTAACTGCTATATAATTGTAAGATTAGATAATCTATAAATGTTGTAATGATAGCATAAAATCAAATTATCTACAAATGCTATAAACACTGTAACTACTATATAACTCTAAATTCAAATTATCAATTTAGTTTTTAGTAAACATGAAACAAATCCTATAATAGATATCTCATAGAAAACCAAAGATGATAACAAATTATGCAACTCTTTCTTTTCAGACATCAACAAATATCAAACAAGAAAATGAAATTGATTACATAGCCACAGATACACTAGCATTTAAATTTGAAGTAATAGGCCCCTGCTTAGAAATGAGCGCCTATTCCTAAATAAAATGTGCACCCATTCTTAAATGATACAGGCACTTGTTCTATAAAGAAATAGGTGTCCATTATAAATGCCTATCGTTAGAAAAAAGAACGGGTGCCCATTTATAAACAAGGGCCCATTTAGAAACGGATATTCATTTATTATTTATCTGTTATGTTTTTTTAAATAAAAATGTAGTACGACTAAATTTTGCAACTTTTCTTTTTGTATGTACGTCCTGACAACGACTATTTCTGTGATTTTTTTTTGTATGTAGGTGTCATTACAATCTCTCAAGAATTTATATCATGTTCAATTTTTGCAAGAATTCAATCATAAAGAGCATTTTCAAATGGAATGAAGTATAAGAACTATTTTTAAGAGAGATCAAGCAAAGGAATTATTTTTTAAAGAGATCAAACAACCATCCTCATGCTTTTATTGCCTTTGTTGGAGCAATGTTTGAGTGTAAAATTGTACTATATAAAATGTTATGTGGATGCTCTATCAACATATTACTCATCCTATTAGGTGGTTGCTACACTGAAGACCTCTAGAACAGTCCCTTAGACTTCTTGTTCATAGCCATCATATCAAACAACCACCCATGTCATGACTGCCATAACAGTGTTTCTCCATGAAAACCTCATGGCACCTCTTCCAAACACTTTCAATTCTCAAGATCTTGGAAACAAGAACTTTAACCTACAAGCGTAGAAAGAAGGGGGACAATGTTAGCCTTTTAAATCAAATCATACATCACATCAAAACAAATGAAACCTTATCCTGGTGATGGAGAGTCATTGGGGACCCTTGTCCAAAGGCTGAAAAAACCTTAAAAGCATAAAACCCTCATCGTGAAACTAGAAAATAACATAAGATGTTAAATTCATAAATACAACCCTGGTTTTAAGGGAGATTTTAAATAAAACTCATGATTTCAACCACATTAGACCTAAAATAGAACAAAAATCAATGGTTAAATGAAACTAAATTATGGATCTTAGGGTAAAAGAAGATGAGGATATGTTGCTACATGCCCTGAATAAAGGAAAATTAGAAATCCCTCACCTGGTTTGATGGAGAAATGAAACAAAATCAATATTCTAAATGCATAAAGTATAAATCTTAGATTCCTTTCCCAAAAGCCTTCACACGGGTGGGGTCATATGAAAGGAAGGAAAACATAAGAAATCATCCTTAAATAGTTGTTTGTTTAAAAGTGAACACCTTGAAAACAACTAGCAAGGGCTCAAATGTGTAGATAAGGGTAAAGTGCCTTATTTCTTAAAATTTGAAATGCTTATTAGGCACCAAAATGATACGATGACTTTCCAAGGTGTGTTTGAGGAATTTATAAGGTTCCAAGGCTAATTCCAAGGTAGGTAAAGTTAACTACTTTAACCTCTAAGGTAGGTGGGGGCTAAGATAGCCCTGATAAGGCTTGATTACACCACAAGTAGAAGCAATAACCCTACAACATCAAATCCAACATACCTCCAAACTCTTTATAACAAAGCATGTCAAACCAAATCAAGACTCAAGGTACATCAAATTAGCTCAAAAGGACACATCATGGCAAATGCAAGCTATCAAAGCTTGTCCAACCAAACCAGGACCTCTTGAATCCAATCACACTCATGTAATTAAGGCATTCAAGGGCATCCAAATGCACCAAAAATTGGGTGAGACAACCAAGACCCAAGAAACCATCAAAATATGTCAAACTAATACAATGGATCATGAACTTTTACAATCAAACCAAGTTGCTCAACCAAGACCTAGAGGACTCAAAACAAGTTGAAAACACCAAGAGGCTGGGAAAACTCATCAAAGGCTCAAGAAAAAGAGGGGACCCCCATTTTGTTGATGCAAATGATGGGGTGTGTGTGCAAGGCACAACAAGTAGAACCAAAGAAAATTCTAGCTTATGACAACTTAGAAAAGAGGCTTTTACAACTCTTCAAGGTGTTATTTATGTGGGAATGTGGAGAAATCTATAAATTACTTACTTCATATTTATCCTTATTCCTCTTCATTATGGTACAAAATGCCTAATTTGGTGGATTTAGTTTGGGTATTTCCTATCTTAGTTAGAATGTTACTAGATGGTATTGGTTGAGAGGGACTAAAAATTTGTGTGGTATATGGAACATTATATTAATGTGCACCTTATGGGGAATTTAGTTGGATATGTAATTCTAAGATATTTAGGAATAAGAAATCCTTAGAAGATCATTGTTGGAATAGGATATTTACATCAACAAAAGAATATTTTCTCCCTATATGAGTTGTCAATACTCAAGAGTTGGGGGATTTATGTTTCAAACCTCATTCAAGGGTTAAGAGAGAATAATCTTGGAAGTACACATAAAAAAGAAAAGTAGGGTAGAGGTAGCAGTGAGTGGGTAACGATAGAGAGGTTTTATCCCCTCATTGATATAAGCTTTGCCACAACTAATTTGAAATAAGATCAAGTCCCTCCTATTGACATCACTCAATCTTAGAAAATATAGGTTATTCATAGTTAGCCAGGAACAATCCCTACTATTTATAGGGGACTACTCAAAGTATCCCACCCTCAATCATATGATTTGATTTACTATCAATCATCCATCATGAATCCAATCCATCACAGACTCTCCCCACCCATGTTTCATCTTTGGAAGCACCCTTCCATTCTAGACTTTCTTTCTAATCTCATGATCAACTCTTGAAGGGATTTCTCAATTCCTTAGTGAGTTGGCCCCCTATCTCTTACAATGGATAAATTCAAGCATTCATCTAGTTGGTTCCCATGTTTCACTATAGGACCCCTTTCTAGAGCTATAGCAGCACGAGAGGGAGATTTGATTTCTATATTATCTAAATTAATGTAGAGATTGAATGTGCCAGTGGTTGGTTAGATGGTGGAATCACTATCCATATACATTATACAATTCATATCAATCATCAACTATATATATTATAAGTTGACTATCAATCATTAGTTGCTCTCCAAAAAGATTTGTCAAATTAAATTTTGATGGCACCTTTAGAGGGAATCCATGTCCGGTTGGAAGAGGATTTGTTCTAAGGGATTCTAAAGGTAGCTTGGTCTATGAAAGCTCTCAATTCTTGGGCATCAAAACTAATAATGAAGTGGAGTGGGAAATGTTGATTGCTAATTTGGGAGTGGCGGCATCTCATAATCTAAAAAATATCATTGTAGAAAGAGACTCGATGGTTATGATAAATAGCCTCAAAAAAGGGAAGAGTCCCAACCAGAAACTTAACCATGATGTAGATGAAGTTATAGGTATTAAGGACAATTTTGAAAAGCTTAGTTTTCAAATTCGTAGGAGGAATTTGAATACAGTGGGAAATCAATTGGCCAATGCAGGAATAGATCTAGAGCTAATTACGGTAATTTATAATCATATTCCTAGCTTCAAGGAGGGATTTAGAATGATATTTTTCTATAAGCCAAACCTAACTTGGCTTAAGGTTGTGATGGTAGCCTTGACTTCGATAAAGAAAGTACTAATTTGAGTTGAATAAAAAACGATATTTTTGAGTGATAAACAAAGTTTGGGGTTAGTGACTGTGTCAAATTAAATAAAAGCATGTGCTAGGACTATGTACTTAAAACCTACATGTGCAAACTAACATAAAATAAGAGGGAAACGTATAAGAGTCCACTTTTTACCTCTACAAATATTCATAATTTTTTTTATAACTTAACAAAAAGATTTTAAAAAAATTACGTAATATTTATTACAAAAATTATTTTGAATTATTTTCATTATGCTTGTTGACAAATTATGATTTTTTAAAACTAAGTTTTTCAATAGACTTCTAATTTTGTTCCTATTGATTATTGCCTTAAACATACGTAATATTTTTCTTACAACTTTATATTGAGAGCCATTATACCTATTAATTATGGATTGATTGTGATTTAGGTGATTTGATGTAACTTTTTATTGATGCATTCAATTATTTTGAAGGTGAAGTCATTTAGAAAAGTTTAAAGAGTTGGAATGTTGTGATCAATAAACAACATTTTACATTGGAGGTATACCACCATAAATAATGGACACATTAAACACAACATACCAACTCTTTATACTTAACAAAACTGTTATTTAAATCACTAATTAAAAAATTAATAAAAAAATATGAAATATATTCTCTATCTCTTTTATTTTTAGGCTGAAAGCCTTCCCTATGTGAGCAGCACATGCTGAATTATATAGATCAATGATCAAGATTAAAAGAACTACCATGAAAAGCATCTTGACCATTGATTTTTTCAAAAATATCATAAATAATAAGAATAAAAAAAAATCACTTTTTACTTTGACAATAAATTGTTATTTTAATAATGTTATTTGTTGTATTTATTGCAGTTGTAATATTATAGTTATTTCAAAATAATATATATCCTCTTGGGCGACTGTGCGGACTCCAGGGTTTTGGCCTTCATTTCCAGCAACTCCATTCTTCAATACCACTCTTTTCCTGCGCATGGGCAGACAAACATTATCTACAAGTTAAGTTCCTTTCCACTTTCAACTTCACACGGATTCTGGTGGAGATGGATTTTTCGCTGCTCAAAATATTCATCTATAGCAAAAAGATAAATGATAAGAATAAAAAAAAATCACTTTTTACTTTGACAATATATTGTTATTTTAATAACTGTTGCGTATTAAAAACGGGGGAATTTCTCTGTTGATGTGGCCCCTTTTTCTTCATTTTCTCACCCTATACAAAAATTCACGCAAGGAAATTTTGTAAACTGGTCAGTTGTTCTCACACCGTAATTTGACACTTAAATGTTTTTTCTTCTACTTTTAATATTAAAATATAAATCTATTGTACCTTCACATAATTATTTTTAAAAATTTATATGATTAAATATACAATATAGACAATATAGACAAGTTACTTAAAATGTGAACTATAATTTTCAAAATTATATTTTTTAAATGATCCTATAAGTGATCTCCCATAGGGAGTGAATGTAAAGTAATGATAATTTAAAAAATATAAATATTTATGTGAAGTGACATGATAATAATTTTACCTAACTATGTTTGTTCATCGTAAAAAAAAATTTACTATTACAAGTGAAAGAAGACAATAGTTAATGTGATGAAATTTCAATAAAATTAATAAAATAATTTAGTGGATTAAATAACTTATAATTAATAAATAATAAAAAATATCTAACAAAATCTATAATTTCTTAGGAAAATTTTCAGCCTGCCCATTTGAACTTATGGGTCCAATTGTTAGTACTAGAATCCTTTATCATTAAATACAATCTTAATAGATTTAAATTCTTAATACACAATAATGGTCTTCAATAAAAATATTGAATTTTAATGTTAGGAAGACACGATAATGATCAAAGTCGGGTTGTGACCAATTCTAAGAATGTCTTAAATCCATTTAATTAATTAAATACATTTACACATAAGTGAGATTAACTAGAAAAAAAGAACTCATATTAGAGTTAGAAAAAAGTTTAATTGCATGCAAAGAAACTTCCGCAAGATTAATTTAATCTTCGAAAAGGTGTTCCTTTGAAGACGCGTTATCACCAAACGAAGCTTCACGAAGACTTCTGACAATGTTGTCTAGAACTTTAAATAAATATTATACATGTTGCTGCTCATGTGGTAGGTGGCCGACCAATAGGCTACTTATTTATTTTTGTCTCAGAAGATTTAATTGGTTTTGTAATTTGTTGGCATTGAGAGTACAAATTAAAATTTAACCCTTTTTTTTAAAATTGTCATATGTTTTATATTGAACAAGACTTAATTTTTGGTAGATTTTTTCTAAGTCATTTAATTTTACCAATATACCAAAAGTCATTTGATTCGTCAGTTTACTTTCAAGAGTTGTGTATAAATAATTTTGCTTAAATAATAACACATAATTAAAGAAACTAATTAATAAACAACAATGCTATGAAGAGAAATCAGTTGATTTGGTTGTCTTACTAAGAGGATGAAGAGATAGTTGTGCTGATTACAAGCTTTGCATGCTTGGGTTTTGTCTTAACACACTTTATAGATAAATCTAAGTAAATCAATATAATTTAAATATTAGATAATTTAAGGAGTTGGGAATGGATTAAGAATGCATTGAGATAGAAAATAGATGTGTCAAAATTAAATTGAGGGAGATTAGGGTTTACTTTGAAATTATCAATGCGATATAAATTTTCATTGTTGGGAGGCTATAACAAAAACCTAGTACTTGAAATTTTAAACTAGACAAACGATTCGAATCATGTGATGACTGAGACATAGGAATTTGAGGGCTTGGGACAAGATAGCACTTGCGATCTAGTTTGGTTGGTGTGGGTCTATCCTAATGATGTCACTTCATCTATTGGACATTTAAGTAGATCTTCAATACTTGCAAGTAAGATTCGCTTGGATGATATATGTGTGATGAAAACACACGAGACACCAAATTTTTTACATGGAAAACCCTATAAGGGAAAAACTATGGTGGGTGTTAGCCCACAGAAATAAATATGTTATAACAATACCGAAAAATACAGGCTCACTGCCCAAATGCTCACTACAAATGTTGGGGCTCACTGCCAAAAGTTGGTGAACTAATTTGATAGCATCTACTCCATGCCTGGGTTCAATTCCATTGAAACACAGTATAATTCCTTTGCTCTGTTCTTCTTACCCTTTTTTACTTATCTTCGCATTTTCGCACAAGGACATATTTTTTGCAACTTCATTACATGTTTTTATACAATTCATCAACCTTGGAATGTACATCAAGGTCAGCATTACATTCATCAACCATTGGAACAATCTCCAAGGTTAGCATTACAAACATACATAGAAATAGGTCTAGACCTAAACAAAATTAGCTAAGGAAAAGATGTATGTGGATCACGTTATGCTTCAGCTAGGACTCAAATGCAATCTTCCATGCCACAACACGCTTCCACAATCTTCAATGCATCTCCACAAGTAGTGAAAACAACCAGGTTGGCCAAGACTGGTGTTAACACTAAGTCTTCTAAGAAAAGTCTTCATCCACAATCTAATTTTCTCTTTGCGGACCAATCCAAAGGTAGGAACATGGTCAGGAGACATCCACAAGCACATTGTAATCACCAAGAACATCCGCACAACCTCTAAACACTTTATCCATAAGATTCTTCAATCAGGAACACTTGAACATAACTGTTATCCACTGTCATATATAAAGGATTGCTTGCGGACCACCAAATCATGAGCCATTGGAGTAGAAGGTACTTATCATCATTAAAAACTAGATTCCAGAACCACAGACTGAAATACTTAAATGCAGAGAAATGTGGAGCATAATACATTCTCCCTGTCACCACCAATATATAGAAAAAGCAGTTTTCACTCTGGTGAACATAACTCACTCAAATCTTCATACCAGAAGCTCAAACTTGGAACATAGCAACTTCAAACATGTCTCTAACTAACTTCCAATCCGCAGACAAAGATATTCATTCTACAAGAAATACGGAGCAATCTATTGGACTGTTCTACTGTAAACAAAGATACTCTTCAATACATTGTTTCCACTGGAGGGGCAAATTTTCTCAAAAGCACTTGGAAATTCAGTATCAAGAATACTTATTCATTATCTTCAACACTTATATAAGCCAATGCAAAGCATCCAACTCATTACAAGCAAGCATCAAAACAAGAGCACAGTTGACACCAATGACAACACAGATATGTTGACATCAATGACAACACTGGTTAGGCACATACTTGCAACAATCTCCCCCTTTGTCATTGATGGCAACATATGATGTGAAAAACTGTAAAGACCATCAAGACAAGATACTACCCCTTTCTTTTTACACATCTGCACTCTTTCTCCCCCTAAGTTTTTCATATGATTTCTCTCCCCCTTTGACATCAATGGCAAAGGGCACATACTTGCACTCTGTTGCTTTGATCAAACTTACTACTCTTAATCAGGAACTCATTACAGTAACATCTAGCTACTCCCCTTGAGAGGTAGCTCTCAAAACATTAATCCAAGTAAAAAAATGAGGCTTTGGGCACCACTGGACTGATGCATTCCTATGCATCTTAGTTCAGAGTAGGAGGGGTAATAACCCCTAACTTTTCTCTAAGATACACAAGGGTATCCTTAGGCAAAGGCTTAGTAAAAATATCTGCAATCTGATCCTTTGTTGACACATAATCCATCTTTACTTCATTCTCTGTCACCTTTTCTCTCAAAAAGTGATATCTTATTGATATATGCTTTGTTCTTGAGTGCATCACTGGATTCTTTGAAATGTTTATAATAGCACTTGTATTGTCACAAAAGTTTGCAATTAGATCTTCATACACAACTCTTCTGCCCTTCAAAGTCTGCTTCATCCATAACACTTGAGCGCAACATGTTGCTATAATATACTCTGCTTCTACAGTAGACAAAGAGAATGAATCTTGCTTCTTGCTCAGCCATTAAACCAATCTATTACCCAAGAAGAAAGCACCTCCACTTGTACTTTTTTTGTCATCAACATCTCTGGCCCAATCTGCATCTGTATAAGCACTAAGAGTGAAATCATTATCCTTTGGATACCATAAGCCATGATCTGATGTGCTTTTCAAATACCTCAAGATTCTCTTGACTGCCATCACATGTGACTCTCTAGGATCTTCTTGAAATCTTTCCACAAGACATACTGCATGCATTATATCAAGTCTGGTTTGAGTTAGATAAAGTAATCCTCCAATCATAGATCTGTACCTTTTTTTATCAGTCTTAGACCTGATTCATTAGTTTTTCTCAACTTGCAGCCAATCACCATGGGAGTACATATTGGTTTGGAGTCCTTCATCCCAAACTTCTTCAACAACTCTTTCACATACTTAGACTGAGAAATGAAGAATCCTTTAGCTAATTGAGTAATTTGCAGACCTAGAAAGAAATTCATTTCACCAAACATAGACATCTCAAATTCATTTTGCATTTCTCCTATAAACTTCATGCACATACCTTCATTTCCTCTAAAGATAATGTCATCAACAAAGACTACAACAATTAGGATTTGATTATCATTGATTTTGAAATAGAGATTGCTGTCAGCAGTGCCTTTACTGAACCCTCATTGCAACAAATACTTGTCTAACCTTGCATACCAGGCTCTGGGGGCTTGCTTCAGTCCATACAAGGCCTTCTTCAATCTGTACACCATGTTATCTTAGTCTAATAACTCAAATCCTTCTGGTTGTTCAATGTAGACCTCTTCTTCCAACTCGCCATTTAAGAATGCAGACTTGACATCCATTTGATACACTTTGAAATCTTTGAATGCTGCAAATGCTAAAAACATTCTTATTGCTTCAATCCTTTCCACAGGAGCAAAGGTCTCCTCAAAATCTATCCCTTCAACCTGAGAATACCCTTTGCATACCAATCTTGCCTTGTTCCTTATTACTTCTCCATTCTCATTCATCTTGTTTCTAAAAACCCATTTGGTGCCAATCACATTCTTGTCAACAGGTCTAAGAACTAGTTCCCAAGTTTGATTTTTCTCTATCTGCATCAGTTCTTCTTCCATAGCCTTTACCTAATTTTCATCATTGCAAGCTTCACTAACATTTTTAGGTTCAACTTTTGAAAGCAAACAGTAATTCACTTGTTCTTCTGCAGCTCTTTTCCTTGTCAATACCTCTTTGTTATTGTCACCTATAATCTGATATTTAGAATGATTAATCCTTACATACCTAGGAGTCATAACAACACTTTCTGGAGCCTCTTCTTCATCTTGACTATCTTCTTGTTCAACTTTTTCTTCATTCACTATAGCAGTAGGTTCATCTAATTCATATCCCTTCAATTATGATATTATTTTCTTTTCTTCATCAACCTTCACATTAGCACTTTCAATTATCTTTTTCAGTCTCTTGTTATAGCACCGGTAGGCCTTACTCTTAGTAGAGTAACCAAGGAAGATTCCTTCATCACACCTAGCATCAAACTTGCCTAGTTCATCTTCTCTTCTGATATAACATTTGTTGCCAAAGACTTTGAAATACTTCACTGTAGGAACTCTTCCATGCCATAATTCATAAAGAGTTTTAAATTTGTTACCTTTGACTTGAACTCTATTTAGGATGTACACAACAGTATGTATGGCTTCTCTCCAGTACACTTCTGGCAGGTCAGCTTCCTTTAACATAGTCCTAGCAGCCTCTTGAACTGTCTTGTTCTTTCTTTCAACAACTCCATTCTATTGAGGAGTCCTGGGTGCAGACAACTGTCTCTTTATCCCTTATTCTTCACAAAAAATATTAAATTCATTTGATGTGAACTCACCTTCTCTATCAGACCTTAAGCATTTGTTCCTCAACTCTAACTCATTCTCAACCATTGCCTTGAAAGCTTTGAACTTGTCTAGGGCTTCAGATTTTTCTTTTAGAAAAGTGACCCAAGTCATTCTAGAATAATCATCAATAAGTAACATAAAATACCTGACACATTGCAGACTTCTTATTCTTGTGGGACCACACAAATCTATATGTACTAGCTCCAACAATCCATCAGAGAATTGTTCTTTGATTTTGAAACTTGTTCTTGTTTGTTTCCCAAATTAACACTCCTTGCAAATGGTGTTGGCAGGCTTCACAAGTTTAGGAAGATCTTTTATAGCCTATGCAGAACTTATCTTCACCAAATTGTTAAAATTGATATGACACATCCTTCTATGCCACAACCAGCTCTCATCAGTCTAAGCCCACAAATAGTAATCATTAGTTCCTTTCAAATGATAGAGATTACCTCTAGTCTTCTTACCAGTAGCAATCACTATTCTGGAGCTTTCCATGATCTTGCATCCATTGTCCTTAAATCTCAGATCATAGCCTTTGTTACACATCTGACCAACACTCAAAAGATTGTGCTTTAAACCCTTCACATTTAGAACATCATTAGTATTGTGCTTTCCATGAAAAGAAATAGATCCTCTTCGACAAATCTTACCAGTTGTATCATCTCCAAACCTAACCAGTCCTCCATCATACTTTTCCAAACTTACTTTTATCACCAGTCGTGATGTGAGCATCCACTATCAATAACCCATTCATCCTTATCTTTAAGTATCTAAATAGCCAAAGCACTTTCTTCCACTGATTTTTCTTCCTTCACACAACTAGCAGGATTAGCAGACACATGTTCTTCTTTAATTGCAATAAACAAGCATTCATTTGCACTAGTACTAGCATCATCAAACTCATCATCTATTACACCTTCATCATCAAGATCTCTAACATAATAGTATTTCTTTGGGACCCTATGTCTATTTTCAAATCTCTTTCTATTCCTTTCAATTCTCACCAGACACCTAGAAGCATTGTGACCAACCTTACCACATGTAAAACATTTGAAAGGTAATTTGCCTTTGAACTTGTACCAGAACCTCTTTGCAGTCTATCAACAAAGTTGGCTTCAATTTCATCAAGCTCATCATCAGGTTCCACCTTGTACTTCTCATCTCTGGAGATCTTTTCTGAAGTGCTGGCTTTGAAGGCAGATTCAATCTTCGGTAGAGCATCACCAAACTCTCTCATTTCAAAGGATGTATGTTTTCCAAGCAACTGATCCTTAGTGATCTTTTTCACAGTCATCACTTCTTTAATTGCAGCTACCTTGTGACTATAGGATTTAGGCAATGACCTATGAATTTTCATCACAACTTCATTCTCATCAATAGTTTTTCCCATACCTTTGATTCCATTGACAATTTCATCAACCTTTTGCATGTAGGCTATTGTGTTTTCATCTTCGCTCATCTTTAAACCCTCATATTTCATTTTCAGGCCCTACAATTTGGCACTTTTTACAAATTCATCTCCTTCATACAGATTTTCAGCTTTTCCCAGACTTCATGAGCAGTATCTAGATCCATGACCTTTACCAACTCAGTGTTCAACAAGGCACTTAACAGAGCATCTCTAGCTTTTATATTTAACTCATATTCTTTGATTTCGTCTTCAATTGTTAAACCATTCTGAGGCATGGTATACTTTGTCTCTATTGATTTCCATACTCTATAACCAAGACAAAGGAGATGGCTTTTCATTCGTACCTTCCATAAAGTATAATTCATCCCATCAAACTACAGAGCTTCCTTCTTGTAAGACATCCTAGATCAACCTCAAGTTGTTAGGCTTACTTCTGAGGAACCTTGCTCTGATACCAATTGTTGAAATGGACAAGACAACTGAGAGGGGGGGTGAATCAGTTGTCTAAAAAACTTTAACCACTTCTGAATATCAACACATCAAATGTTCAATCATTGTTATTGTTACGTCAGAAAATGTCCCCTTGGGGGCTTTTCCCTCTTAAGGTTTAGCTCTTGGGTCCTTTAGAATGCATTTAGGTCATCTTGCATGTTAATAGTGACTCTCGATGAAAAGACCCTAAAGTTTCATGGCAAATGGGACCTAGGGGGTGTGTTTATCATAAATCCTACCTAAAATAGGGGGGAGGACTTGGGCGCATGCGCCCTAGTCCTACCCTATTTTAGGTCAGACCTATTTTTGGGTGTCGATTTTATGACCGTTATTAGGTCCTATGCCGACATCTCAAGTTTGAATTACAAAATTCTTAGCGAGAATGTTTGTAGTTGCATATATAAGTATGATTAGTGATTCATTTGTAAACTAGATGAAAACTAGAGGGATATTGTGAACTTGTGGCTTTATGTCAAAGTGATTTAAGGCATTCATTATGTTGCAGAGAAGTACTTTGTTGTTATTGTGTTTGTATTTGTAGATTTGCCATCCATCTCCTCATGGCATGAAGAGCATCTTCCTTCCATGAAATCTTCACTACAAGGTGATATCAGTTGTGTTTTCTATCATTTATCATTTGGATTTTGCCTCTATCAGGGATACACACTCTTTATTTAACAACAGTGTTTGAAAGACTTGAATGTCTCTTCAGGGCTTGACTGAAGCAAGCCTCTAAACACCACAACCCCCAAACTATTTTTTTGTGATTGCAGGTTATAGGTTGTGAAAGAGAAAGAAGTGGAGTTGTAGGTGAGTAGTGCAGAATGTCAGAATTGCAGATCTGAAAAGAAAATAGAGACCTAGACTCAGGTGCTCGCTCATCAGTCCTCCAGATCCCACAACAATGAAATCTCTGAAACAACAGAACTATGTTGCAGATAACATTCCCATATCCCTACAAAAACTGAGGCACTAGACTAGGGCACCCGCTCATTAGTCCCTAAATTTTCTACACACCAAACTTCACAATTTGGTATGTATTTGATTTTCATTTGATATCTCTGTGTGTGATCATTTTCCGTAATTTGTTCGTTTGTTTACGAATTCATGAAATTAGGGTTTTGAGCATAATTGGGCTTAATCGAACAATAAATTCATACAATTCCAATCTTCCCCAATGTTCCAAGTTATAAGATAGTTCTCTACTTAGTTGAATGTCCTTGAATGTTTAGTGGTGAAAGGAGGATCGATACAAACCTTTAAAAACATCATTTGGACATCTTTCCCACCTTTTTCATACTAAACATTTTGGTGAACCCATGTTTTTAATGAATTTTGCACCTTGTTGAGTGTTGTACTTCATATTTACTTTCATTTCATTCGTTCATTTCATTGTTCATCTTATTGCATTCAAAAAATTACAAAAAAATTGAAAAATTTGGCATTTTTAGCTTGTATTTTCAAATAATTTAAATTAGTTGGCATTTAATTTCAATAAATTTCTGTCATTATCATTAGATATGATTTAAAATATAGAAATTATTCATTCATAATTCATTTACATTGCATTTTCATGCTTAAATTGTGCATTTTTCCGTATAACCTAGTTTTGCATTAGCTAGGGTTTGTAGTCAAAATCTTGTTTTAGATTTTACTACCCTTTTAAAACACTCATTAGGACTGATTCCTAATGGTAGTGTTTCACCATAGTGGTTTTCTTGCAAAACTTTATGTCTAGGGTTTGAAAACCTTGCATTTTCACTAGATATTGGCCTTATCATCTCTCTAGAATTGCATCATAGGCGTGTTGTGAAGAATTTTTATGCACTAATTGGTTGTTATCAGGGTTATAATCTTCTACCTCTCCTAAAATTCTTTACAACACCCTTTTTATTGTGCTTTTGCATTGAAAATTGGTGAAAAATTGCATATTTTAGTGTATTTTCACTACATTTTGACTTGTCATCATCCTAGATTGTAGCATCCACATTCTTAAAACATAGTAAAACCAGAAAAAATTACCATAGAGTAATTTAACAAAACAAAAATGAGATAGAGAAATATTTTCTTTTATTCAACACATAATCAAGTAATTCTATTTTACAAGCTTTTCTCTTTACAAAATACTTTTACATCATATTGTCTTTCTCAAATTACAATGTAAATCAATTACATAGACAATTTTGGAATAAATACTGCTACTGAATATTTGACATCTTCATCACAAGTCCTGGCACATCTTTTGCTTGGAGAGAGAGAGAGAGTATCTTTCAAGTGATTTACCTCCATCTACAGACCAACGGTCTCCCACACTTCTTCACATAGGAAGTGGCCCTATGCTTTATGAGGGATGTAGACCAAAGGTGACTAGTGGCAATTTGCCTATCTCGAGTACATAGTGTTGTATCCTACTCAACTCTATCAAACCATACAACCCTAGATACCCTCTAGCTAAGTATGATTTCTGATAGGATGAGCAATCCGGATACAGTGAACCGACAATGCATGCAGAAAACAAATGCATTACTTTGGCCAAAGTTTTTAATTTCAATATCATTCATAATGAACATCGTCATTGTGTTCACCCACCCCTACTCGACTTGGATACTGTCGTATTCCGTAGTTTGTCCATCAACTATGTTTATACAATAGCTAAATCATGATAATAGTTTTTCTAGACTTTAGACATATCTATATGTCTTATCTAATCATTTGATTTTAGTTTGACTCTAAGTTTTACATAATATCCCATAATAATATGGCTTTACAAATTATCCGAAACTCATATCAATGAGACTAGGTTAATAAAAACGCATAGTTTATCTAAATTGAAAAAAAGAGTAAACTATTGTTCAAAATAGATATTTCCTCTTATACGAAAATATGAATATTCTCTATTTACCTATTCATGATGACTTCAATAGTCACGACACATATATATACTCGAATATGATTCCTCTCAAATTCCTATCTCGTTAGACTTCATTTAATCATATCATACTGGTTTCCTACAAAGATAATCTCATGTAAAAATTACTAAGGATAACCCTATGATCCTTCATATTTCTATCGAAGCATTTCCATTGAGTTATCACTCGATTTATAATGAAAAAGGTATCTTCCTAAGCTTAATGAGATACTAAGTTCTCTTGGAAAACAATCATTATAGTTATTCGTAACTTAACAAGAAATGGTTCTTATACTTCCATTAACCATCTCAAAGATTTAAGTATCCTATTCAACTATGTTTGCAATCCTATCATAGTTCTAAATGGTACTTGATATATATATATATAAGAATGGTATAAAATATCTCACTAATAAACTCTCAGTCCTTCTTAATGTCGAACCTTCTCTTAATCAACTATATTTTTCTACATAATCAACCACTCATAAAGAAGACTTCTATGATGTATTGGAATATCATTCTATAGTTATATCTTTCAATAGACTGACTTCTACACATTTCTATAGTTTTTGACTTAGGCCAATACCTTTGATAGTGTCGGCCAACCAGTGATAATGGTGAAAATAATTAACTCAAAAGGTTTTAAACATAATGAAAACACTCATTAATAGGTTTTCTAATTAAGAATCAAATACCACAGACATATGAAAAGGGATAATATCGATTCTTCGAAGCATGCAAACAAAAGACATTATAAATCCTTACAATTCTATTATTGTTTCCACACAGATATTGAATGATACCTAGCAATGGCACAAGAGTTATCTATAGCTATGTTTACTATTCACTCAGCCTAAATGATGGCGTCCACACCCTATGTTCTGGTTGTGACCTGCTCTCTATGTTTTCCAAAATGATCCCCCCGAATGTGTGTCCTCTAACTGCGAATCTTATCTCCCTTATGATCAAGGTGAGTCGTGCCAATTAATGATGCTTCAAAGCTCTTAATGAAACAGTTTCTACCACTCCATCAAATTTAAGATAATTGGTAATGCAACCAACCACTCTTTCATTCGGTTTACAACTGATCCCACTTATGTAGTAGAGATAAACACATGTTCATTTGAGGCACATAATGTGGAGAGTTTTCAATGCATGCAACTATAATACCATACTCCCTCTTAAAGAGGCTGACACAAGCATAACTGTTAATGGTTATTATGGTTGATCACTTTAAGTGATCCAAATTCCATCATTCAAATTAATGTGGGTGTCATAAATAACATGCCCAAGGTTATTCGATTGATAAATTTGTTAAATAATGTGAGGTATTATCCTCTTCAGTTTATAAATACATCTATGGCTTATATTAAATAAGACTTACATATCATCATTCACATTCAATGATTACGATTTAAATCAATAAGAATAATAGCAATAAAATAACTATTTACGAATATTGTGAATGGGTCGAGTTTACCTCCCCATCACATTCCTTCGTTAAAAACATGTCAATCTAACTTGATGGAATTCACTTTGACATTCAAGGGTCAACAAATAAACACTAAGTGACCCAAAAATAAAAACACCACCCATTATGATAATTATGTCCTAACTTTTACGTTTGACATAAATGGTCTCGATTCATGTTCAAATGACGTCGTAAACGTTACTTACGACTTAATACGACTTACTATGACTTAGAAAGATTTGTAAATAATATCGACTACCTTTCGATTATGTTCAAAAGAAAACTAACAAGGCAAGACTTACCTCTTACGACACATTGGTTCACATTTTTGTTAAACACTTATACTCGATTTGGCAAATAAACCACTTGTAACCCGAGGTCTATATCTCTCTCCTTGAAAGATACTCTCTCTCTCTCTCTCTCTCTCTCTCTCTCTCTCTCCTTTGAGAGTCATTTGAGAATCTGTATTCCTATTTCAACTTGTAACCAAACAATATATGATCAGTGCATCATTATTCAAATAATTCAAATAATAAATAAAATCTCATAATGCAATTATTAAATCGATAATAACACATTTTTTTCTATAATTTCATAAATGACATTCAATATAATCCATGTCTTTCCTTATCATTAATCTAATCATCATAATAAATTTACTTATGTCCAAGTAAAAGAAAAAAGTATAGCAAGGCAAAAATTGGGGATGTAACATATCCTTCCCCTAAAGATTCATCGTCCCCAATGATATAAAGTAGCAAAAGTAACTAAAGTAAGTTCATTGTTTTTAACTGATAACAACATTAAATAAATGAGGAAACTTTTGTTAAAATTCATGGTAATCCTCCCATGTAGCATTTTCCTTAGCATATTGGTCCCATTGGACCTTACACTGCAAGACCTCTCTGTTACGCAAGTGGAGCTTGCGCGTTTCTAGTACCTTGAGTGGCTCGATCGTGACCACCCATGGATCCTGCATTTGTAAAGAATTCTAATTCAAAATATGGTTATCACCTGCAACATATTTCTTCAAATAAGACACATGAAAAACATTGTGCATTCTAGACAAGGCTAGTGGTAGAGCAATTCTATAGGCAATCGGATTGACTACTTCAAGCACTTCAAAGGGTCCCACATATCGAGGGGCTCACCTAGAAGACTTCCCAAACTTAATAGAACTTTTCTGAGGTTTCACCCTCAAAAGAACTTTTTCTCCAACAGTGAATTGCCTTGGAACATGCTTTGCATCCGCATAGCTCTTTTGTCTATCATTAGCTTCTGCCAATCTTTTTCTGATCAGCTTTACCTTCTCTTCCATTTCAGCTAGCATTTTTGGTCTGATGCTAATCCTATCTTCTATCTTGTCCCAGCTTATAGGAGTTTGAAATCTTCTTCCATACAATGCTTCAAATGGTGCCATCTTAATAGAAGAATGATAGGAATTGTTGTAAGCAAATTCCACAAGTGGTAAGTATTCTTCCCACTTATATTTCTAATCCATGCAATACATTTGCAACAAATCTTCTAAAACCTAGTTTACTCTCTCAGTTTGCCCATCAGTTTCAGGATGGTAAGTTGTACTCACATTGAGTTTAGTCCCTAGCCCAGAAAACAAAGTTTGCCAAAACCTTGACGTTACACACGCATCTCTATCCGAGATAATCTTCTCAGGGAAACCATGCAATCTAAACACTTCTTGCACATTTACGAGCTAACACAGGTGCTCCATCAGTTAAATTCCCTGGTATAAAATGTGTTACCTTTGTGAGATTATCCACCACAACTAAAATGGCATCATGTCTATTCCTTGACATAGGAAGACCTTGAAAAAAATCCATGCTAATAACTTGTCATTTCCACTCTGGCACATCATGGGGGTACAACAATCCTATAGGGTGTTGATGCTCTGCTTTTACCCTCTGACATTCTAAACAGCTTGCCACAAATCTTATAGCATCATTCTTCATTCCTTTCCAGAAATAAAGAGGTTTAACATCCGCTAGGAGTTTGGTCACTCTTGGATGTCCCGAATATGGTACAGTATGAACTTCTTTCCATACTAGATCCCTTAAGCCAGCTGAAACATGAACATACATTCCACCCTTGTACCTCAATAGTCCATCATACCCTATTAGATAACCATCATATCTTGGATCTCTAGGATTATCTTTTAGATCCTACTTAACCTATTCATAATACTCATTACCAGACAAATTTTGTAACACCAAATCCTTGAAATTTCCATGAATAGAAACAATAGAAGCTATATGTCTTCTACGACTCAAAGCATCGGCTACTCTATTCTATTTTCCTTTGATGTAGCTTATTTCAAAATCATAGTTAGATATCAATTCTAACCATCTCCTTTGTTGAGCATTCATATGTGGTTGAGAGAAAATATACTTAAGACTTTGATGGTTTGACTTAAGTACAAAAGTCTTCCCCAACAAATAGTGTCTCCACATCTGCAAAGCATGAGTTACTACTGCCAATTCTAGATCATGCGGTGCATAATTCTTCTCATAGGATTTCAATTTCCTTGATTCATATGCTATCACTCTTCCATCTTGCATAAGCACTCCTCCTAATCCTTCTCCCGAGGCATCTATAATTACCTCAAATTGTCCTTCGGGATGAGGGACTTTCAAAATTGGAGTTGTAGTTAACTTTTCTTTTAAGAGATCAAATGCTTCCTAACATTTGTCTGTCCATTCAAATCTCTTTCCTTTCCTCTGCAGGGAAGTGATTGGACTAGCAATACTGGAGTCTAAATTTAAAAACAAACTTCCTATAATAGCTAGCTAGGCCCATGAAACTACGCACCTCATGCACATTTGTTGGTATAGGCTAATCCAGAATAGCTGTGATTTTTGCAGGATCAACAGATATTCCATTAGCAGAAATAATATGACCTAGATATTGAATCTCCTTATGAAAGAATGTACACTTTGATAGTTTTCCATACAACTTATGTTCTCTTAATCGTTGCAAAACTATTTGCAAGTGCCGTTGATGTTTTTCTTCATTCTTAGAATAAATGAGTATATCATCTAGAAAGACTAAAACAAACTTGTCCAAACAATCTTTGAATATACTATTCATGAGATTCATGAATGCAGCAGGTGCATTTGTCAAACCAAATGGCAACACCGTGAACTCATAGTGCCCATATATGATTCTAAAATTTGTCTTATGAATAACCTCATCCTTTAGTCTTAACTGATGATATTTTGATCGTAAATCAATCTTTGAAAATACAGCAGCTTCACACATCTGATCAAAAAGATCATCAATACATGGCAAAGGATATTTGTTCTTTACCATTGCTTTATTAAGCATACGATAATCTATACACAATCAAAGGGTTCCATCCTTCTTCTTAACAAATATAATCGGGGCACCCCAAGGTGAAACACTAGGTCTGATCAAACCTTTTGCCAACAATTCTTGTAATTGGGCTTTTAACTCTGTAGTTGTCATATGGTAGGGTGCTTTTGATATAGGCTTAGATCCTGGTTTAATATCAATTGCAAAATCAAAAACCCTTTTGGGAGGTAGTCCTGGAAGTTCTTCTGGGAACACATCCTAAAATTCCCAAAGAAAAGGATACTTTTCTTCAAAAGATGAACTAGGGTTTTCTATCCCTTCCTCCACTTGTTCCATTTTGACTGCAAACAACTAACAACCTTTCCATCTAACCCTTTTCAATTGCTTGGTAGAGATAGGTCTGATTTTAACTTCTCTTTGAATCCCTTGGAATTGGGTTTGATTTCTCAAATCATCTAAGCATTCAACTGTTTTTGAAAAACAATCAACCTTAGCTCTATGCTTCCATAACCAACTCATTCCTAGGATTACATCATAGGAACCTAGGGGAGCTACATACAGGTTTACTTTAGTTGAGAAACTAGGGAGGTCAATTTTGGCTTCAAACAAACTTTGTTCTACCCGAGCCTTAGATTGGTTAGCATATTCTACTGACCAAGGTTTAGACATGTATCCAGCTTTTCTAGGAAACTTATTCAAAATTTTAGGAGAAACAAAATTTTCAGTGGCTCCTGTATCAATCAAAATAGATATAGGGACTCAAACAAAGTGCATGTCATCTCAATAGGTGTGATTTGATACTCTGCTTGATGATTGTCAAGAGATGCATGAATCCTTTGCTGGAATGCTTCTTATTGAGTAGGTAGTTTAGTACCTCTTTGTTGACCATTTTGATTCTTGTTAGGGCAACGATTTGCATAATGGTCGCCCCCACAAGTAAAACATCCTCCTATGGGTCTTTTCTTATTTGAAACTTTTCCATTGTTATCTTCATTTCTCTTGAAGTTGTCATTCTTTTTCCCATTACCAGATCCACTCTTGTTCTTCTGAGATCCTTTATCCTTCCTCTTGTTATCATAGTTCCTTTCATATATCTTCTTATATGGTTGGTTGTTAGGAGTTCTATTAAACCTCTTGCAGTTTCTATCACGATAAGACAAGATGGATTTCAGCTTTTGCTCTTGCTTGATTGCTTTCTCATACACTTGATCCATTGTTGTGGGACCATGTACATCTACTTCTCCACCGATTTGAGCATTTAGACCCATGATGAATTTTCTGATCCTGAATCTCTCATCCTTTTGATACTATGGAACATATTTCAGGAGTCGAGTGAATTTTTCTCCATATTCCACCATTGTTATATCTCCTTGTCAAAGATTCTAAAAATCAGTTAGTTTTTTATCAAAATAGAGTTGTGGTAACCATGAACTCATCCCAAGTTACCCTTAGAGAGCTTAAATTCAATTCCATCTTCTTATTCATCCACCAAGTGGATGCTTCTCCTGCCAGTTGGAATGCTCCCCATACCGCCTTGGTCACCTCTAAGTAATTCCTTATCTCAAAGTATTTTTCCATTTCCGTTAACCAAGCTTTTGCAGCATCTCCAGTCTCTGTCCCATCAAATTTTGGGCGAGTTACCTTCTTCAAGTATTTAGAGAGCTCTGAGGTCAGTCTATCTCTTGTCTCTTTATTAGTTTCTGTACTCTTACTACGCTCTTCATGATTTACTCCACTTTCACATTGAGAGTTTTCACCTCCTCCCTTAGAATTTCCTTTATCATCTACTTTCTTCTCCAAATCACCCAATCTTTTCTTGGTTTCCTCAAGCATAGTTATGATTTGGTCCAACTTATTATTTGGTGGGTGGTTTTCCTCTTCACTTTCTCCTTGGTTAGTCCTTGTCTGAACCATGTTTATTGATTTCTCACACCTGAGAATATTGAGTTGTCCATTAGTTCAAGATTATAATGCCTCCCATTAATTCTAAACATAATAAACTCAATTTAAACAATAGTTTGGCACAAAAACAACTCTTTTTTATTTATTTCATTTTTACAAGATATGGCTTCAAAAGTCATGCTCAAGAGGAGTATATCCTTCAGACTCATTTTTTGATATATAATCTCGAGCTATATAACCCTTTCACTCACTATCGGACCTAACTTCTATGATCTCAATAGTTGGGGGTATGTGGGGATCTCACCTAACCATAATTGTTTCCTCATATTTAACTCTTTCCAAGTACTTCCTTCTCACTCTCTTGATTCGAGTTAAGGCAGTTGCTAGATTTTCTGTATTACTTAACCAAATGTCACTCTCATCATTGGTTCCCACAAAGGTTTTGATAACGGCCTCACATTCTCTTTTTTCTTTAAGGAAATGTTGACTCGTATTAACAGACTTTCTTGTTGTCTTTTTCAGATGTACCATCCTGGCACATAAATTTTTTAAACATTAGCTAACCGCATAATGTTGGCTATAGGCAAGCATAGTGGTCTCATAAGCTCTAGTGCTGAACCTGGTAGCTTTGATACCATATGCAACATCCACGTTCTTAAAACATAGTAAAACTAGATAAATTTACCATAGAATAATTTAACAAGATAAAATGAGATAGAGAAAATTTTTCTTTTATTCAACACATAATCAAGTAATTCTGTTTTACAAGCTTTTCTCTTTACAAAATACTTTTACATCATATTGTCTTTCTCAAATTATAATGTAAATCAATTACATAGACAATTTTGGAATAAATACTGCTGCTGAATATCTGACATCTTCATCACAAGTCCTGGCATATCTTCTGCTTAGAGAGAGAGATAGTATCTTTCCATTGATTTACCTCCATTCACAAACCGACAGTCTCCCACACTTCTTCCACATAGGAAGTGGCCCTACCCTTCATGAGGGATGTAGACCAAAGGTGACCAGTGGTAATTTGCCTATCCCGAGTACAAAGTGTTGTATCCTACTCAACTCTATCAAACCATACAACCCTAGATACCCTCTAGCTAAGTATGATTTTCGATAGGATAAGCAATCCGGATATAGTGAACCAACAATGCATGCAGAAAACAAATGCATTACTTTGGCCAAAGTTTTTAATTTCACCATTGTTCATAATGAACATCGTCGTTGTGTTCACCCACCCCTACTCGACTTGGATACTGTTGTATTTCGCAGTTTGTCCATCAACTATGTTTATACAATATCTAAATCATGATAATAGTTTTCTAGACTTTAGACATATCTATATGTCTTATCTAATCATTTGATTTCAGTTTGACTCTAAATTTTACATAATATCCGATAATAATATGGCTTTACAAATTATCCGAAACTCATATCAATGAGACTAGGTTAATAACAATGCATAGTTTATCTAAACTAAAAAAAGAGTGAACTATCGTTCAAAATAGATATTTCCTCTTATATGAAAATATGAATATTCTCGGTTTACCTATTCATGATGACTTCAATAGTCACGACACATATATATACTTGAATATGATTCCTCTCAAATTCCTATCTCATTAGACTTCATTTAATCATATCATACTGGTTTCCTACAAAGATAATCTCATGTAAAAATTACTAAGGATAACCCTATGATCCTTCATATTTCCATCGAAGCATTTCCATTGAGTTATCACTCAATTTATAATGAAAAAGGTATCTTCCTAAGCTTAATGAGATTCTAAGTTCTATTGGAAAGCAACCATTATAGTTATTCGTAACTTAACAAGAAATGGTTCTTATACTTCCATTAACCACCTCAAAGATTTAAGCATCCTACTCAACTATGTTTACAATCCTATCATAGTTCTAAATGGTACTTGATATATATATATAAGAATGGTATAAAATATCTCAATAATCAACTCTCGGTCCTTCTTAATGCCGAACCTTCTCTTAATCAATTGTATTTTTCTACATAATCAACCACTCATAAAGAAGACCTCTATGGTGTATTGGAATATCATTCTACAGTTATATCTTTCAATAGACCGAATTCTACACATTTCTATGGTTTTTGACTCAAGCTAATAACATTTGATAGTGTTGGCTAGCCAATGATAATGGCGACAATCATTAACTCTAAAGGTTTTTTAGCATAATGAAAACACTCATTTACAGGTTTGCCAATTAAGAATCAAATATCACAGACATATGAAAAGGGATAATATCGATTCTTCGAAGCATGCAAACAAAAGACATTATAAATCCTTACAATTCTATTATTATTTCTACACAGATATTGAATGATACCTGGCAATAGCACAAGAGTTATCTGCAGCTATGTTTACTATTCACTCAGCCTAAATGATGGCATCCACACCCTATATTCTGGTTGTGACCTGCTCTCTATGTTTTCCTAAATGACCCCCCAAATGTGTGTCCTCTAACTGTGAATCTTATCTCCCTTATGATCAAGGTGAGTCGTGCCAATTAATGATGCTTCAAATCTCTTAATGAAATAGTTTCTACCACTCCATCGAATGTAAGATAATTGGTATTGCAACCGACCACTCTTTCATTCGGTTTACAACCGATACCACTTATGTAGCAGAGATAAACACATGTTCGTTCGAGGCACATAATGTGGAGAGTTTTCAATGCATGCAACTATAATACCATACTCCCTCTTTAAGAGATTGACACAAGCATAACTGTCGATGGTTATTATGGTTGATCACTTTAAGTGATCCAAATTCCATCATTTGAATTAATGTGGGTGTCATAAATAACATGCCCAAGGTTATTCGATTGATAAGTTTATTAAATAATGTGAGGTATTATCCTCTTCAGTTTATAAATACATCTATGGCTTATATTAAATAAGACTTACATATCATCATTCACATTCAATGATTACGATTTAAATCAATAACAATAATAATAATAAAATAACGATTTACGAATATTGTGAATGAGTCGAGTTTACCTCCCCATCACATTCCTTCATTAAAAAAATGGCAATCTAACTTGATGGTATTCACTTTGATGTTCAAGGGTCGACAAATAAACACTAAGTGACCCAAAAATAAAAACACCACCCATTACGATAATTATGTTGTAACTTTTATGTTAGACGTAAATGGTCTCGATTCATGTTCAAATGATGTCGTTAACGTTACTTATGACTTAATACGACTTACTACGACTTAGAAAGATTTGTAAATAATATCGACTACCTGTCAATTATGTTCAAAAGCAAACTAACAAGGCAAGACTTACCTCTTACGACACATTGGTTCACATTTTCGTTAAACACTTATACTCGATTTGGAAAATAAACCACTCGTAACCCAAGGTCTCTCTCTCTCTCTCTCTCTCTCTCCTTTGAGAGTCATATGAGAATCTGTATTCCTGTTTCAACTTGTAACCAAACAATATATGATCAATGCACCATTCTTCAAATAATTCAAATAATAAATCAAATCTCATAATGCAATTATTAAATCGATAATAACACATTCTTTTCTATAATTTCATAAATGGCATTCAATATAATCCATGTCTTTCCTTATCATTAATCTAATCATCATAATAAATTTACTCATGTCCAAGTAAAAGTAAAAAGTATAGCAAGGCAAAAATTGGGGAGGTAACATAGATCTACACTATAGATGTGTTGTGAAGGATTCTATGACTTTAGTGGACTGATATTAGACTTTTTATTCACTTTCCTTCTTCATTTTCCTTACAACACCTCTTCTACTAGTCATTTACATTAAAAATTTGTGAAAATTTGCATATTTTAGCTATATTTTCACTAGGATTTGACTTGTCAACTCTCTAGATTGGCACTATAGCATGTTGTGACAAATTTTATGGCATTAGGTGACTGATATTACTGTTATAATCTGTTTTCCATAACAACTTTCCTCACAACACCCATTATTTTACTCATTTACTCTAAAATTTGGTGAAAAAACGCATATTTTAGCATATTTTGACTTATCGACTCCTTAAATTTGCATCACAAGCATGTTGTGGAGAATATTTTTGCATCATTGGACTTTTATTAGGCATATAATTTTATGTCCCTCTTGAAATTCTTCACAACACCTTTTATTTCATTCATTTGCATTGGAAAAAGTAAAAAATTCAAGCATTTTAGGCTATTTTTTGCATATAGTTTTGCATTTACTTTTTGTATCCATATAAAAAATCATTCAAAATATGATCTTGAATACACTTGAAAGAACACATTTGACATCATCTGATCATTGTTTTTTAAATCTTGCATTATCTTACATTCACATTGTGTGTCTCAACATAAAAACTTTGAGAAAACTTGCAAATTTACCTTGTGATTGCATTACTTCTCTTTTTACACTTTGGTTTGTTGTTGATCTTGTGTGTGTTCTTTAGAACCTCCTTTATCCCTCAAACAAGTGTTTAAAAAGTTGAACTAATCTCGCATCTAAGGTACCTTTGAGCTCTTTTAAGTTAGCATCATGGTATTTCTTGTTATTCATCTTTGGAAGATTTGTTTGCATAAATCATAGACATTGATAATTTTTCAAAATTTACTCATGAATATCCTCAAGTCCTGAAACAAATGGCATGCATATATGATGGTGATATTTCTATGTGTTCCACATATGAAATACTTTGCTATATCTTTTATTTTGATAGTTTCACAAGTCTCATGGGAATATATCCTACGATATTAGATGATCTCACTAAATTTATAGCCAATAATACATTTAGTAGTGATGACTTCAATATGTTAGATAAAGCCTAGATGACATTATTTCTATTGAACATTCCACTATGCCCCCTATTGCTAATACATGTGATGATAACTTAGGTTTACCTTATGATCCCTCTCCCAAAGTTGTTCCTCCTTATGAGGACACTTCGATGCAAGATGATGATTTCATTGACACCTCTCTTAAAATCATACCACCATCTCTTCATTCCAATGCTCTCTCTAGCCAAGAAAAAGCATTAGTGAGTGAAGATCTCCCACCACTTTTATTACAATGCTCTCTCTGGCCAAGATGAAGCATTGGTGAATAAAGAAGCCTCTCCAACCAAGAACATTCCATGGGTAGACAATGAGCTTTCATCTAACAACAATAAAAACTCTCTCCCTATCATAGTGCATGAAACCTCTATGGATCATACTATTAATCTGCCTCCTTTGGTTGAATATTCAAGTAATTTGGATAGAACTAAGGATATAAAGACATTGACTACCTCTCCTTTGGTTGCATATTCTTGGAACATCAATAAAGATACAAACATTAATAATTATCCTCACAACACTTTACCTTCCTTTCATTCCTATGCTCTCTCTTCAAAAGATGCAACATTAGTGGATGAGGAAAGGTCTCTCACTTTAAATCCCTTATGGATGGATGTCGAGATCGCTCAAGACAAATTACTTCTTCCACCTTCTAAGAAGATAGTGAATAAGTGTATGTCTCCCTCCCTAAGCCACACTCATTGTAGCACATATTATAGTTTCTCTCAAGGGTGGCCTCCTCCTAGATTTGTATATTCTTAACTTTGGGAGGTATCAGGTACAAGTATTTCTAACCTCCCCTCCATGTTGTGCCTCCCTTGTGATGTGTTATGTGTTGTTTAGGTCTCCTGGGATGTCCCTTGATACTCTTGTAAGGTTAAGGATACTGGGATACCGCCTCTATTGTGACCTTCTTCTATTTGTATCATCATTCTTCTATATCATTTCTCCTCTATTTTCATTGTTGTGTGTTGTGTCTTATGGACATAGCATTGTGGTTGGTGACTTGGGGGCACCCTCCTACATGACTATCCCTAAGGAACTTGTTTCTCCTCTCTCGATTTATTGTTTCTCTTCCTCTAGTGGTTCTATCTAGCTGGTGGATGACGAAAAATGTATTATACTGATACAGACCTAGTGTCCCTTCAACGAGAAATCAAAAAATGGACCAAGTCCATACATGATGATGGGGTTGATATATATTATCCGATGCTTGCCTAGTAGAATCACTCCATGTGATCTTGATGTTTTCTTATCACACTAACAAACCATAACAATATTGCTACTCTATGCACTTTGTTTATCTTTGAATCTCACCTTGGTTACACTTGGTTTTGAGATTTCTGTGGTATAGCCCCATGGTTATACTCGGTCTCTGAATCCATAGTATAACCTCAGCTCTTTATGTGAATGATCATATTCATTATTGTTTATCATGATTATATGGATGCTAACACCTTTTCTTGCAGGGAATTATGTGTTTGTGGGAACATTTGGCAATCGTAAAGTACATGTCACCTCTGGGGGGCATGGGCTTTGCGAGAGCTCGTGTTCCCTTGTGTATTTTCTTCCTACCTTAACGTG
The DNA here is from genome assembly GCA_027924645.1 of Cunninghamia lanceolata. Taxonomy (NCBI): domain Eukaryota; kingdom Viridiplantae; phylum Streptophyta; class Pinopsida; order Cupressales; family Cupressaceae; genus Cunninghamia; species Cunninghamia lanceolata. The sequence goes on along the minus strand of BSBN01000184.1, from coordinate 944,442 downwards.
CTTGATATCATTACATGATATCAACCACCTTAAGGTGGGGGCATATATAAGGTAAGCTATCTGATTTATATGCTAGCAAACTGTGTTTGTAAAACTTGAATCTATTGCAATCACTTAAGCCCTCTACAGAGGCAGGATATCATGCATATCCTTTTTATTTTAAGCCCTCCATGCAAGGTGGGGATGGTGTATTTATTGAGGAGATTGCACAATCCTATCATTTTAAAAAAAAAGTCCTTCGAGCAGGTGGGGAGCGGATCTGAGACTATCCTAACCCTTAACCGTGTCTTCGGCGATTGTTGTGGTGAAGCCCAATCATCGGTGTGTGCCTGTAATGTGTCTGAGATGGTGATGAATCTAGAAATAGGTACACTCCATCACTTGTCTACCATGTTTTCTCTATGTCTTCCATGTGTGTGTATGGCGTGTTTGTTCCCAAGCATAGTCTAAAGATCGATGGTGATGAGTCCCTCCTATGCTTTGGGATTTGTATGACATGCTTGATTTGTATGGTGTGTTTGTTCTCAAGTGCAGTCTTCAAGACTGGTGGGGATGAGTCCCTCCTACACTCTAAGATTTGCTTTACGTGTCTGTTGCCCCATATGTAGTTTAAAGACCAATGGTGATGAGTCCCTCCTGCATTATGGGTGGTGTGTTTACTTTCCTTGCACTTGCATTTGCATTTCATATATGAGAAAAAGAAAAAAAAATAATCACTGCATTCACTGTATTCACTATGTTTTGCATGTCTTCAATGTTGTCTTCTCCGTGTCTTGTGTGACTGTTATTGTCTTCTCTGTGTTTTCCATGTCTTTTATTGTCTTCATTGTGATTGGCATGTCTCCGTGCTTGGCATGTTTACTGAGCTTGTTGACCGTACTTTAATGCATGTATTGGCCTTGTATTTATACATACATTAAAGTGGGGGCTAAATGTTACGTCAGAAAATGTCCCCTTGGGGGCTTTTCCCTCTTAAGGTTTATCTCCTGGGTCCTTTAGAATGCATTTAGGTCATCTTACATGTTAATGGTGACCCCTGATGAGAAAAGCCTGAAGTTTCATGGCAAATGGGACCTAGGGGGTGTGTTTATCATAAATCTTGCCTAAAATAGGGGTGAGAACTTGGGCACCTACGCCCTAGTCCTACCCTATTTTAGGTCAGGACCTATTTTTGGGTGTCAGTTTTATGACCATTATTAGGTCTTATGCTGATATCTCAAGTTTGAATTATGAAATTCTTAGCGGGAATGTTTGTAGTTGCACATATAAGCATGATTAGTGATTCATTTGTAAACTAGATGAAAACTAGAGGGATATTGTGAACTTGTGGCTTTATGTCAAAGTGATTCAAGGCATTCATTGTGTTGCAAAGCAGTACTTTGTTGTTATTGTGTTGTATTTGCAGATTTGACATCCATCTCCTCATGGCATGAAGAGCATCTTCCTTCCATGAGATCTTCACTACAAGGTGATATCAATTGTGTTTTCTATCATTTATCATTTGGATTTTGCCTCTATCCCACATGGATACACACTCTTTATTTGACAATGGTGTTTGGAAGACTTGAATGTCTCTTCGGGGCTTGACTGAGGCAAGCCTCTAAACACCACAACCCCTAACCCACTTTTTTGTGATTGCAGGTTACAAGTTGCGAAAGCAAAAGAAGTAGAGTTGCAGGAGAGTAGTGCAGATTGTCAGAATTGCATATCTAAAAAGAAAACAGGGACCTGGACTCAAGCACCCACTCATTAGTCGTTCGGATCCCGCAACAGTGAAATCTCTGGAACAACAGAACTGTGTTGTACATAACATTCCTAGATCCTAACAAAAATTGAGGCACTGGACTAGGGCGCTCGCTCATTAGTCCCTAACTTTTTCACACACTAAACTTTGAAATTTGGTATGTATTTGATTGTCATTCAATATCTCTGTGTGCAATCATTTTCCATAATTTGTCTGTTTGTTTACAAATTTACGAAATTAGGGTTTTGAGCATAATTGGGCTTAATCGAACAATAAATTCATACAATTCCAATCTTTCCCTATGTTCCAAGTGATAGGAGATTTGTAGTAGAGTTCTCTACTCAGTTGAATGTCCTTGAATGTTTAGTGGTGAAAGGAGGATTGATACAAACCCTTAAAAACATCATTTGGACATCTTTCCCACCTTTTTTATACTAAATAGTTATTAAGATTTAACCATGAAAGCATGAAACAAGAAGCTTAACACAATAACACATCCAACACATGAGACATCAGATTTTTTACATAGAAAAACCTATAAGGGAAAAACCATGGTGAGTGTTAGCCCACAAAAATAAGTATGTTATAACAATACCGAAATAATAGAGGCTCACTGCAAATGTTGGGGCTCATTGCCAAGATCGGCTGACTGCCAAGGGGTGGCTCACTACCAAGGGTTGGTGAACTAATTAGATAGCATCTAATCCATGCCTAGGTTCAGTTCCATTGAAGCATAGTATAACTCCTCTGCTCCGCTCTTCTTACACTTTTTTACTTATCTTTGCATTTTCGTACAAGGACATATTATTCGCAACTTCATACATGTTTTTATACAATTCATCAACCTTGGAATGTACATCAAGGTTGGCATTACATTCATCAACCATTGGAACAATCTCCAAGGTTGGCATTACAAACATACATAGAAATAGGTCTAGACCTAAACAAAATTAGCTAAGGAAAAGATGTATGCGGATGACATTATGCCTTAGCTAGGACTCAAATGCAATCTTCCATACCACAACATGCTTCCACAATCTTCAATGCATCTCCACAAGTAGTGATTCAAATAACCAGGCTGACCAAGACTGGTGTTAACACTAAGTCTTCTAAGAACAGTCTTTATCCACAATCTAATTTTCTCTTTGCCGACCAATCCAAAGGCAGGAACATGATCAGAAGACATCCACAGACACATTGTAATCACCAAGAACATCCCCACAATCTCTAAACACTTTATCCATAAGATTATTCAATCAGGAACACTTGAACATAACTATTATCCACTGTGATATAGAAATGATCGCTTGTGGACCACCAAATCATGAGCCATTCGAGTTGAAGGTACTTATCATCATTAAAAACTAGATTCCAGAACCGCAAACTGAAATACTTAAATGCGGAGAAATGCAGAGCATAATACATTCTCCCTGTCACCACGAAATATATAGAAAAAGTAGTTTTCACTCTGGTGAACATAACTCACTCAAATCTTCATACCGGAGGCTCAAACTTGGAACATAGCAACTTCAAACATGTCTCTAACTAACTTTCAATCCATAGACAAAGATATTCATTCTACAAGAAATGCAGAGCAATCTATTGGATTGTTCTACTATAAACAAAGATACTCTTCAATACACTATTTCCACTGGAGGGGCAAATTTTCTCAAAAGCACTTGGAAATTCAATATTAGGAATACTTATTCATTATCTTCAACACTTATATAAGCCAATGCAAAGTATCTAACTTATTACAAGCAAGCATCAAAACAAGAGCACATTTGACACCAATGACAACACAGATATGTTGACATCAATGAGAACACTGGTTAGGCACATTCTTGCAACATTACAATCATCTAGGGATTATATGTAAGTTGAAAGCTGTACATTTCAAATATTGCAAGCACATGTTTTCCTCTATACACCCTATGAAAACAACAACCTATCTCATCTCATGTGCCTTGCATCAAACTATCATAATTTATCTTGTGCATTTATCCTTCCAAAAGACATTCAAGTCACAAGTACCCCTATTTTACAATCATCCAAGTTTTTAAACATGCCTTCTCAAAATTACAATGCAAATACTTATCCTCTTGAAACCATTCCAACAGTCTACAATCACTAAATCATCCATCAAGTACTATTCAATGAAACCATAATTCTATTCCTTTATGCACAAAGATGTCATGATTAGGTTTTTAGGGTTCCATTTTCTACAATTACTTTTTTCCATGTTTGTCTTAACCAAAGAATTACATTTTCCTTCCACTTGCATATTTTTTTTTAAGTTGTGTTTTGCAAACCCTTGCTAAACTAGTCCTTGACTTTGAATCCTGCCATCTCTTTGGAATTTTGCTCTTTTAGACTTTGATTACATTTTTGCATATAACTAGTTTTCTATCACTCAACCTCTAAAACTACTTTGAACTTTTGGACCCCAATTGCATTTATTTGTAAAATCTATAAAGTTGTTTCTAAACCTTGAAACCCCACCCTAACATAATTTGAAAGTTTTATTGCAAATCACCTCATGTCCTCTCCCCAATCAAAGATGATAAAGTACAAATTTAAAGGAGTGGTTCCTTCTTCAAAGATCACATTTGAACTTGCTCAAATTTTTGAGATTAACTTGGGGCATGCATCTTGAAGAGTTTCATACAAGGATGAAGATGTTAGTAAGATGAAGTTCCTATGGTCAATTGTCTTGTTGCAAGTGGCATTGTATAGGTAATTGCATTCCCTATTTCTATACAATCTCCATATCTTGTCATGGTTTGTGCACAACAAATTATAATCTAGACACTAGAAAAATAATGCTAGTCTGTATAGAAGAGATTTTTGAGATTCTAACTTACAAAAAATATGGTAAAGTAATAGTGGATTCCTCTAGAGAATATTATGAAAATAATCCCAAGACATGCAATACAATCCTAAATAACTGTCGGCTTAAGAAGAAGAAAGGTTCTAGGATGCCCAAAACACTTCACACAAGTGACTTTCATGAGGAAGTGGATGATATAATCATCTTGTTAAACAAGATCTTGGGCAACCCCACTACCATAGATTTTTGTTCATGGATGATCCATTTCATTACCAATATTTTGGAAGGAAAACAACATATTGACTGGGGAATTCTCATAAGCAATAACTTGCATAATCAATAATGCAAGACCCAAAAGACCAAATGTTTCTACATAACCTCATACTTGGTATATTCATTGGCTAGAAGGTCAATTCTCTTTGGAGTTGAGAAAGTGTGAAACAGGGAGTCAGGACCTAATCATAAAAAGGTTTATGAGCATTACCCACAATTAGAATTTAAGGAAAGTAAGAAAGACTTCAAGCAAGTAAACAATGCATTCATTTTCCACATCATAAGAATACTTGAAAATTATTTGAACAAGCACATGTCAATAGAAGAAACATCAACAATAGCTAGATGAGGAAATTGGTTTGAATTTGATTCTAAACATTTATATACATTAGATTTTGTGGTTTTATGGGTTTTCCTTACAAGATCACTAAATACATTAGTGACTAATTAGTGTTGTTGGAATTATGCAAACAAATTGTTGAAGTTCAAAAATGTATTTCAAGTAAACACAAAGTAGGTATTTGCTTTCAACTCTTTATTGGTTATTACACATGTAATACTTTCACCCAGGCCAAAATGTGCTAAAGTAGAGATGTCTTTAGTAACTTTAAATTTATTTAAAAAGAGACTATCATTCAATCCAAGAGGATTTGTTGAGAAAGGAGTTGGCCTTGCCTATACACATCAACCAAGCTTCAAAGGCTTTTGGGTGGATTGTAATGATGAACATGAAGTCCATATGAGGGATTATTACGGGCTTATCGCACTTTCCAAATCAAATCCTTTGAAATTAAGAAAGTCCCTAAAGAAGTATTAGACATGATGGTCATGTTCTTTCAATCCTATATACAATGAGCACCAAATTTATGATAAACCAATCCTAAGAATGAGTTGGTCAATTCCAAAGGTCAATACCATTGATGAAAGGACCCAACAAATTGTCGAAAGAAGTTTGGATTGGTTGAAATAGAATAATCAAAGAATCCAAAGTAGACAAAGTTGAATCTTGTTATAAAATAGAGCATGAAAAGAGATAATCTCAAAAAGAAGAAAATTGTTTCTTCTACCAAAGCTTGAACGCTATACAAACTTCTATTGTCAAAATTATTAATGTGGATGAAGAAGAGTATCCTAAAGATGTTGATAGAATGCTCAAGAAGAAGAATCCAACACCCATAGTTACTTTTCCAAGAAAAGATCAAAGTACAGAAGAAGCTCAGTATCTTCCTTCTCCTTAAGATCAACCATTAGTAAATATCACTTAGAGGAGATACAACTATCATAGCGAACAATGGGTTATAGCTTTAATACCAATTGCATATAGATTCAACAACATCTACATGCTAAATAACATTGGGTTCAAAGGAGTTACCTTATCGTAAATGTTTATGATAAATTTTCGAGCAGATTTAAGAGCCATCCTTAATGCCAATTGCAACCTTAGTTGCAGAAGACATGACTTGGGTCATTTATAAGGCCCAAGATTGCTCTAAGAATAGGACCAAGGGCGAAATAAATGCAAAAAACCTCTAAAAAATCCCACAAAAATAGTATGAAAACTAGAGAAGCCAAAAACAAACTCTATGCAATCATACACTATTACCAACCATACTAAGATGAGCCATACCCAATATTTTTTCTATAACTTCATTCCACTTATTAATTTTAAATCAATTTTAATTCAAAGTGATTTAATAAAAAAATTTATTGAATCATTTTATTATCTAGAAGATAGAAGATATTATTTAGATCAATCATTTTAAAAACCTACATCTCGAAATGCATTTTCAATCTCTCTTTTAAGAACATTCAAATACTTCTTGTTGTAGACCATCTTAGAGGATTGACTTGGTCATTTGGGCTTGGTTTCTTTTTCAAACAAATTGAATCACTTACACGGAAGGGCAACCATTATTCATAAGCTGACGATACCAGGATGGCGATAGCAACAACTAATATATGCAATATATACAAGCCAAACAGGTATTAAACTATTTTAAACAAGTTGTTGTCCAGTTGGGTTGATCTCCCTGCGCATAGTGATGAGGTCAAATTAAAAACCACATCCCTTGTCCCCCATTAATAAACCAACAAATCTATTAAATCATTTTCTTAGTTCACATAATATGATTCTGGAATCTTCTAGACCAAATACAGTTTTCAAGGTGGGGCATTGAATCTGATCAACAGCTACTTTACACCTAAGCAGTAACGACAGATGGCTCACTTTCATCCAGAAGACAATAGTTTCTAGAATTTTAGAGGAGAATAAATGCTTTCATGGACTCTCTCATTAATCAATCTGCTCTGTACGAGAGGCATTTAACTGGAGATAGTATCAAGATAAATCAACAGCCTTTATTTTGTTAATTCTGCAATTATAGCATGGCATCAGATAGTGCAGCGTGGGAATTGGCATTAGCAATGAAGAGACCGTTGAAGACAGATCTGTATATGCTTCATACCATTTATGAGGAGGAGGAGAGCACTTATGATTTATTATCCAGTGATAGCATGCAAAAATCCAAATTTGAGAGGTTTTCACATATAGTAATACTCATGGGTGTTATGGTGTCAATGCTTTTTCTTCTGGTTCGTCCTCTTTTCAAAGCAAGCACCGTTGTATTAAATTAGAAAAGACTCTGTATGTTGGCGAACAGAAAAGAATTTGCCCAGCTTCAATGGGTTTTTTTAATTGACTGTGGGAAGTTAGTTTTTATATTCCAGAGGTTTCAAGCAGATATATTTTGCGGATGTATTTTTTGATCAATTGGTTTCAATGAAAGGTAGATACGCATAGTTTAGATATGGTGTTCTAGAATTGGTTAGTGAGAGAGAAAAATTTGGAGATTTAATGGAGTAACCTAAAACTTGATCAAAATCACTCTACTTAAATATTAATTTATTAATTTATAAATAATTAATCAATATTTAAAATACTATACATTATATTTGGATTTTATGTCTTATGTCCAATTTCATTGGAGAAATGAGATGAGGATATCAAGAAGAAGCAATTGTTTGCAATGTTAGAATTTACTAAAAGTAATGAAGAACCAAGTAGGAATAGCCACATACACTATTTGACAAACGATCCTAAAATTGAAATAGTGAAATAAAGAGAGATTTAAAAATGAGACAACATACAAAGAATCATAAGACAAGAATGACTCAAACCAAGAATATGCATAACCAAAAAATTTACAATACATGAAGTGAAATGTAAGGTGAGTGGATACATAAATAAAAAAAAAGAGGCAAATATGACCAATGAGAGATGTAACTATTGGTTAAACTATTCTGCATTAGCCTTGTTTCAAGGGGTTGGTGTGCCATGTGCAAATGGTCCAACACTGGAAAGCCTTACTAGAAGCAATGCTAAGGGCAATTAGGGTGATCCCAATAAATTAATCTCTAGGATTAGAGGGTTGGTTCCCTTCCTACTGAATGGAGCAAGCCTAAAGATCTCCACATTGTGTGAGGGGGGGAATGAAAAGAGTTAGAGATTGTTGAATGCAATAAACTAAAGCAAATGGCTCATGCTTAATAGATTTATTTGTCTTTACAACCAAAGCATAGCTAAGTAGATAATTATGAAATAATCAACAAGAATACATGCATGTAACAATTATAAGGTGAACAAAGATAAGAGAAACAATATTCAAAGATTCACTTATTATTAAGTCCACTGATCATATAGTAGTTACAGAGGTCCAACATTGTTAGAAACATACATAAAGGTTCCTCTATTAGAAGAAAAGAGAGACTAGATTCAACTATCATACCAAGCTCTTCAGCTTATCTGTGAAAAGAATCTTTCTTAGAGAAACAATCAACACATCAAGCTCTTGAGCTCAACTGCTCAAAATTCCTCCCATGTAAAACGCATGCGAGCTAGTATACATAAACCTAGTCTACCAAGCACATTATAGTTTTCTCCCTAAAATTAAATTTGAAATTCAAATCTGTAGAAAGAAGATAACGTTGAATTCTCCAACACCTTAGTTATTCTTGTTGGTGGTTAGACGCAACTGCACAACCTTCTATACTTGGTCTATTAGTCCACTGCCTAGCATCTGCACTTATTGAGACATTAATAGGTGAAACTTTCCATTTGGGTACAATTTGAGCATTGGACATGAATCTTGAGCTATATCAATCTAGGAATTTTAAATTTGATATGTACTAATTCTCGGCTATGCTAGTCTAGTGTTGTAAACTCTCTGAGGATGACATGGGGAAGTCATGGGTGCCAAAATTGCATAGCTGAGATGTAGGAGCAAGTCATTATGTGTTGCAATACCCACATGCCACCCAGACCATTCGATGAGGTCTTTGGTGGTAGATCAAATGGTGCACGTTATTTTTTAGAAATCTTGCCCTCTATCTTTCTATAACCCTAGGAGTGGACCACGTGTCTCTAGTAAATCAATGACTTAACTCATACCGAAGATAGAGGTGGCATTTACTAGTATTACATAAGACACCTTTTGTTTTTCACTTTTTTGTATCCTGGCCACATATCATCATGTCAGGGCTTCTAGGAAAAATGGCTTTGCCTCTTTTAAAAAGTTTTGCAAGTTGTTAGATTGAATCTACTTTGGATGATTAGATGATGCATGTTTGATAGGACTTAAACTTCTTTGGACTACAATAGAGAACAAAACTACAAAATAATATTCAAGCAGGAAGGCATGTAAATGTCACGGTTATTGTTATTCATTAGAGATTGAGGTGGGATGAATCTATTACTTGTAGTGAAGAATTCACTATAGTTCTAACAATTCTCAGGGGTTCTTTCACTTGTGGAAGGAAAGGAACCCAAACATGCCTATCCATTGGGCTCAAAGTTAGCCAACAAAAATTAAAATTTTAAAATTCTCAAAATTTATATGATACCTATTTGCTTAAAGATACATTAAAGAAGCCATGAGTTTTCTCAATTTTTGTCCTTGGGTAGGTTGATCCTAGTGAGTAGGTTGTATTTCCACTCTAGCTCTATCGTATGTTCATACATATCTACTAGGATTGCAAGTTAGCAGTCTATATAAGGGTCCCCAAGTCAGTAACTAGCTTGATTATGACCAAAATTTTCTCTATTGTTGATGAAGGAGACAATCCATTTAACTTGGACTCATCTAGACCTTTATTTATGATAGCGTCTTAGAAAGTTCATGGTAGCAGCACCTTGTCATTTGGGTCCATTAGGGAGGGGAGGCCACACTTGATCAACCTCTTTATCTAGGTCTAGACATCTACCACTACATTAACCACAACCCTAGTTATGCCTTGCACTCTTGTATTATTTTATCTTTATCAAGGACATTGATTTGTTAGGAAACAACAAATTGACTATGAATTTTGATGACATTCAGCTTGAGGGGGTCTCCATTGTAGATTCTTGTTATGGTAGCATAGGTACGAGAGTTGGTTCTATTGCATCAATCTCCTTTTGTACCATGTTTATACACCTAAAATTGGCTCGGGTCAAATTAAGTAAATATTTTAATATTTATCTTAATTCTTATTTTCTTCTGTCAATTAAATAAATATTCAAAATTTATTTGATTGTCTTATTATCCCATAATTAAATAAAGTTATTTTATTTAATTAAATTCCCTCAATTCTTCTAATGTCTCAAGTCCTAAAATCCACCTCATCAATCCACCTCATCTCTTCCACCTCACCATGTTGCACATATAATTAAATATTCTTAATATTTAATTAGCTAATATCCTCCATTTTCTAAAATAAATCTTTAAATCAATTATCCTTCACAAATTGAATATTTAATTCAATGTTCCCCACTAGCCTTCACAAATTGAATATTTAATTCAATGTTCCCCACTAGCTTTCACAAATTGAATATTTTATTCAATGTTCCCCACTAGCCTTCACCCATTGAATATTTTATTCAAATGTTCCTCACTAGCCTTCACCCATTGAATATTTTATTCAAATGTTCCCCACTAGCCTTCACCCATTGAATATTTTATTCAAATGTTCCCCACTAGCCTTCACCCATTGAATATTTTATTCAATGTCCCCCACTAGCCTTCACCCATTGAATATTTTAATTCAATGTTCCCCACTATCCTCCACTATTGAATTTTTAATTCAATTGTCATAATCCACTATTCTCAAATAAAGAATTTTTAATTCATCCATTATGAATTAAAGATTCACTTTTATTCCTAGCCATTGATCTCATCTTTGGATCCTCACCCTCCATTCTATTTTCAGAAAATCTATAAATAGAACCCTCTTCTAAGCCATGAGGGGAGGCATTTGATTTGGCAAGATAACTATACCCAAATTTCTCTCATTCTCTCTCCCTCTCATTCCATTCTCAAGTGTCCTCCATTATAATGTGTTGAAGCTCACATTCAACACAACACATATCAAGAGCCATTCTTCCTTTGTCATCTTCAACAAGCAAGCAAGCAAGGAAATCTTCTGAGGGCTTCACAATCAAGATCAAAGAAAGATAGGCAAACAATGGAAAATGATAGGTAAAAGAGATTGTAAGTATTCTTACTTGTTTTGGTTTCAATCTTCTTTGCTTTCAACTTCTATTGGTGTTTGGGTTTTTGCATGTTTTCATTAGTTTGAACTAAACTCTTTCCCCCCATCACACCATGGAGTAAAGAGTTTGGGCATACTCTATGAAGTGAAGGGCTAAAGCAAAGGTAGGTGTAGTTTATAAAATCTCCTTCCAATATGGTGTTTTATGGGCATGAATCAACTTGAGGGATCCCACAAAGAGTTTAAGCTCATTTGTCTTGGTATTGAGCTATTGGATTTATTCTTTTTCTACTTTGAACCTCTGCTCCAGGTCATTTCTCTTCTTTATGAGACCATTGTGTTGCACACACTAGGATACTGAGAGGGGGGGGTAATTAGTATCCAATCAAACTTTAAGTCCTCTGGAGTAGATTAAAAACTTAAACTTTGTAGTATTAACATAAACATGAAAGATGAACACAATGCACATAAATGCATAACACCAAATATATGTGGAAAACCCCAAAAGGGGAAAAACCACGGTGAGGATTAACTCACAATATATGAAGCTCACTGTTATAAAAATTACAACTTTGTTTTAGGGATACAACCCAAGGAAGCTACTACTCCCTACTAACTTTGGTTTAGGATTACAACTCAAGGAAGCTACTACTCCCTGAAGACTTTGTTTTAGGGTCACTCCGAAGGAAGCTACAACTCCCTACAAACTTTGTTTTAGTGCTACAACCCAAGGAAGCAACTACTCCTTGAACTAAGAATGAACTTAGAGTAACCCTCTGTATTTGTATTTATCTTTTTGTATGCAGAGAGTGGGTGCTCCTACAAACCATTTTCAGTGGAATGCATGTTATATGCTAGTGAGGCAATGTTATATGCCAGTGAGGCAATGTTGTAAGCCAATGAGGCCTGTAATCAGTGAGATTCCTTTTGATAAGCCAATGAGGCATTTTTCGAGTCATTTTCTGCCCCAGAAGGTTTCCACTCAAGACAATATTTGTGTTATGGGTTGTTGCTATCACTGATGTGTTTTATCTTCATGTTCTTTCACTCATCATGTGTCATCTAGTTTTATAGTTATTCTAAGTCAATTTGATCTGCATGAACGCATATTCATCATATATTTTTGTCTGAAATGATGTCCTCAGTTCATTCTCATTATGGTCAATTAAAATTATACAAGTTACATGATTGAGTGTCTAATATGCAAACATCTTTACTCCTAATTTTGATGTTCTTGTTTGTTTCATAATATTATTGATGCATTCTTGACATTAGTCTGCCATGCCAAAGCTGTTATGATTTTTCAAGTTCTTAAGGTGTTCTTAAAATTAGTATACCACTGATTCAGCCCCCTCTCAGTGGTATTGTACTCTAACAAGTGATATCAGAGCATAGGTTCCCTATTTGAAGTCTAACTGACTTTGGTAGGTCCTGATAGCAGAGTACCATGGTAAAGGGTAAAAGAATTAAGGCCTCAAATGAGAAAAGAAAAATGATGATCAAAAAGTTGAAAAGCAAGCCTCAGTTAAGTCCAGCAATGAGTTGTTGCATGAGTCAACCATGAATGTAGATACAAAATGTCATAAAGAGATCAGTCCTGAAGTTAAGAGTCTTGATAATGTGAATATTAGTAGACAAGAACTTGATGATTTTGTAGTTGAAATTGATGATGCAGAAGAAGATTTCTTTGAGGATGAAGATGGATAGGAGTTTGACGAAGATGATTGTGAAGTTGATGTTGAAGGAGAACTTATGTGTGCCCTAGATACAATCAAACAACTTAATGAAGAAAATAGGAGACTAAAAGACCATCTTCAACAAGAAAAAGAATCCAAGGACAAGGTATGTTCAGCTTTTGAAAAAGTGTCTTTAGAATTTGAAAATGCTAGAAATCATATTGCAAAATTAAAAAGTCATGTTAATGAATCTGATAAATTGATTATTAGTCTAAAAACTGAAATTTAGGAAACCAAAAAAATAATAGATGTAACAAATTCTAATCTTGAGGTGAAAAGAATTGAATGTCTAAGAGTTGAAAGTGAAGTTGTCAATCTAAAGAAAAGTCTGGAAGTTGTCAAAATACATAAGTTTGTGAAAAGCACAAATACTTTAGATGGCATATTGAGTAGTTAGAAAAACTACAAGGATCATTTTGGCTTAGGATATGAAAAAGGGGAAAGCTCTAGTGTTAAAGATGAAGTTAAAAGGGAAATAGTTTTTGCAACAATAGATGGGAAGAGTTTCAAGGTTAGGCAAACTCCTAGGCAGAAGATAGATCTGAATTATCATTTTGCTATTTCTGATGACGACAAGAAGAAAGCAAAGGATAAAACTGCTGATGTTGGGAGAAGAAGAACTAACAGTTTTTCAAGACTTATATCTACTAGACAATATCATTCGGTCATGTTTAACTATTCTCAATTTCATGGTTATTTCTATGTCTGTCATAAGTATGGTCATAGAGCTAGAAATTGTAGTTATTATGGTTTATCAAATCAAAACTACAATGTTGTTTTCTATAACTACAATAAGGTTGGACATATGAGAAGAGACTGTTGGATGCATGCAAGATATGATTATAGAAAATCAAGAAACATATATTATTAAATTCTTCTGGCAATATCATATGTTACAGGTGTAACAGTGTTGGAGATAAATCATAGTATTGCTGGAGTAATCTTGTAAGGTTAGTTAGATATAACAAAATAGTAAGTACTTTGGACAAGCAAAATAAAGAACCTAGGAAGGTTTGGAAAAGGAAATCTGAACAAAAACATAAAGAACCTAATATTGTGCATCTTGCATAAGAAAAATAAACGCATGAGATTGGTATGTAATCAGGAGGTGTACAATGTATCTGTTTGATATCCCTGGTTTGATAAATATACTTGAAAAGTATATACAATAGCAGTGTTTTTAGCCTTGTCATGATTTTCTGTTGAAGTGCAGTAATGGTGATTAATATTTGGCTTAGTTGCTTCATTAAAGGAAAAGAAATGTGTTCATGCTCAAGTCATTTCAATAGTAACAGTGATTACTGGACAAACTTTGCTTGAAACATTTGTTTTAACAATGAATAAGTTGTCAAGTAAAATTTAGGTCAGTGTTGATAGAGCAAGTGACATTTGATCAAGCACATTTGTTTTTTGATTTGTTGCAGTGAGCTTTGATCAGTGAGGAAGTTGTGTTTTAGGATGTTTTGGTCACAAAAGGTGGAGTCTGGAGCAATGAAGATGATGTTTGTCATTAAGATCACATGTTGGTCACATGATTGGTGTTAATGTTGTTTACAGAGTGTTAAGGTTAGAGATGTTGTTGGAACATCATATCATCATATTGATCTAGTTGATACAAATTGATGCAAGACAGTTTCAGACAGTGTACAATTCAAATGTTAGACTGTGTAGAACAGTATGTGGTTTGAATAAGACAATTTGAACAATGTGTTCAGTGCTTTGTTTTCTATCTCTGTGTGATAGTATGTGCCAGTGTTATAGTTGTTGACAGTGCTATAGAAGACTATTCAAGTACAAAAACCATAGAAAAGAAGAAGACTGTGATCTTATATCACTTCAATCATAAAGAAGGTTCAAGTAACATTCTACATCATAGTACATAATATTGAAACAATGGACTTTCATAAAGTATTGACAATGCACACTCCATGCTCCATGTTGTTCCTTGTTTCGATTGCCTTGTCTCTGACAGTGAAGTGTATTTTGTTTTGTCTCTTTGACAATGTTTTGACAGTGTTGATTGCTCACTGGTTGCTCATGCTATGAAAAGTGCTCTTAAAAGTGGAGTTGCTTATGCTCTTGAAAATGTTCCTAATCTAAAAGGTTCATGCTCTGCATGTTATGATAGGTTTTTCTTTTGGAGGTGGTAGTGATGTTTTTGGTGCTATAGATTATTTGTTGTCAATGATTAAGGGATCTGACAGTGTTTTTAATTGTTGCCCTTGTGCATTCAGATAGGGGGAGCTTCTTTGCATATTATCTATCTCTGTTGTGTAATATGATAAGTGATTTGACAAGGTGTCATTGTACCTCATCATTTAATCTATTTTTCAGATGTCAAAGAACCAGGGCTGTGTCCACGGCTGTCTACAACTAGGGATTCTATAGTTACCAGTTTATTGCTAATCCTAATTTTTTTAAAAAAGATTAATCTAACTACTTGTTGAATAAATGTAATGAAAGCTGGAAAACAGAATGAAAACAGGAAATGTACTCAAAGCAAAGAAACAATAACATGCATCTGTCTATTAAAACAGGAAACACCTTTATAAAAGAAAATTGAAACAATAAAATAGTAATACTAGCCTCCTGCCTGAGTGGTGAGAGTGGGCCCTTGCTCCACACCCTTGAGGCTGAAGGCTATAGCTGGAAATCAACACAAAAGATGATCAAAACTAAATTTAGTCCAATTCATTCATTTCTGCATTCATGAAAATATGGCTATAAGAGAACTGAGATCTCCGAGAATCAGAATAATTTTATCATTGTTGTTCTATTACTATTTCTAAGAGTATATATAAAAAATGAGTGATGATATATCATTGAACTTATCTATCAGTCTTTCTAGGAGATGACACCATCTCTTATTTGTACTTAACTATCTAACTTATGAAAAATCACCATGCGAGAAAGGTAGACTTGAGTGGAACAGAAGTCCACTCATAGGTCTAAGTTTAAGTCTTAATACACTTGGGCATCAAAGCCCTGAAAATAAGAATATTGGATTAGTTCAATTCGTAACTCATGCAAAATCTTTGAAAAGATAAAACTTCAACAGTTTAATGGATAGTTGACCCTTCACCACTCAGGTGATGATTAAGTGAAGTGAGGGGGTATTAGGATCACTGCTGAAGTGTCTGGTCGGCAGCTCTACTTGGAAACATGCCCTGTTCTCAGGAGGCGCCAGAGATAGCTGCTCCTGTTTGTAGCTCCAGAGATACTCCAGACTCTCGCAGAGCTTCGGAGAGTCATTCCCCATATCTTCAAAACTTCAAGTGTCACTGTTCTTTGTTATTGTCTCCGGAGATCATTGAAGACGATCTTCGGAGATGCACAAAATCACTGTTCCTGGCATCTACACTTGCTGATTCAAAAAGAGAGAGAAATTCTACATTTTTCCATTAATCCCACGCACATTAGTCACCTTAATCAGAAATTCTAATCTCAAGCAATCTATCTTAATTAATCACAAAATAGAATAATCTTGCTAACTTATTTGAGTGCAGACACAAGGAAGATGAACTGAAAAAAGGAAAAAGAGAGGCAAAAAGGTGTATTTCATGAGTGTAATTTGGCACTCATCATCCCCCCGTACCTAAGGTTTGGTAGGTCCTCCTGCTTTTCACATCCTAGATTTATTTTGGTGAAGCAATCTGTCAGTCAGGCTATATTCCTGGAGATAGGTTGTCCAAGTGGTTCTGTTGGTGTTACCATTTCCTCTGTACTTGTCAACTTGCTTCATCCAGTCTTGCAATTTTTCATCTTCCAGCTGTTCTATCCATACAAGGAGTGGTTCAATTATCAGAGGAGGTCTGAACTGCCCACCTATCCATTCCTGTTTATGTTTATCCATCAGTTTGGATATCATCTTTGCCTTTCTCATGAATAGTCTCAGGTTTGTAGGGGTGACCACCTCTCTAAGCTTCTGCTCTAGGGTCAAAATATTCCATCTCCTCTTTGCTACAGCAAGTACAGGATTTGCTGAATTAATCATAAAAAGACCAAAGTCAATGGAGCATTCCTGCAAACTTTTCAGGTATAATGGTAATATGTTGGTTGCACTTGT
Source organism: Cunninghamia lanceolata (assembly GCA_027924645.1). Classification (NCBI taxonomy): domain Eukaryota; kingdom Viridiplantae; phylum Streptophyta; class Pinopsida; order Cupressales; family Cupressaceae; genus Cunninghamia; species Cunninghamia lanceolata. The sequence goes on along the minus strand of BSBN01000184.1, from coordinate 927,268 downwards.
AGGATGATAGATAAGGGACCTGAATTGGGTCTGAAAAGCAAAAGGATTGGGACATTCTTTTCTAATGAGGAGATCTGTTTTTGAATCCTTTTGAAGATGATCTTCCATCCTTTCATTCCAGATCTGGTGGTTTCTCATGAGGGACATGAATGCCTTAAGCTAGCATTCTCCCACAAAGTGATTAATCATGAAGGCTATATCATTAATGCAGAACCCATGTAAGTATAATTCACATAGGAAGTTTTTGTCTTCATCATTGCTCCTGGTGTAAGTTGCCATGAATCCTTTTGCTGTTTTGGTATCCTTAGTTATGTCAGACAGGACTAAGGAGAGTTTCCTTTACAGTACCCTTTCTTGTAGGAACATTGAATAGCTAGCACTTGGAGGCCTGCAGGATTGAATTTCTGAGGAAAGGGAGGCCATTTGAATGATTTTTCTTTCTAAAGTTGCTATTCTTTCTACTTTGGCAGTGACTGCCCTTTGTAATTGCAACATTGGCTTGGAGGCCTCAAATTCCCTACACCTTTCCTCCCAATGAAACAAGGCTTTGGAAATGTCAATGGGGATTGGACCCACATAGGCATCTGTTTGAATTTCCTGTTCATTGGTTGCCCTTGGGCCAGACAGTTCTTGAATATATTCTTCTTGGTCATCCAGTCTGTTATTGGCCCAAGTTAATTGTTTATCCTGGCTTTGTACCTTTTCAACCAGTGCTGCCATTACTGTGAGGCCATTGTCTCTAGCCATGGTGAGCTCAGAAACTTTTTGTACTGTTTCTTTTTCCTTTTCTTCCATCACTTTTGCTGCCTCACATTTCTGTGCTTCCAACTCTGCCTCCTTCTCCTGGATGATTCTGTCCTTGTTTTGGAGGTCTGTTTGGATATTTGTAATAGTTTGCTTCAGCTCCATCTCCATCTCTACTTAGACAATAATATTATCCCACGATATATGCTTGTGAATAAAACAAGATAAAAGAGCTCCTAGTACTTAATAACAAATGTATTTATTTATACTATATATATTATATAAATAATATACTTTAATATATATTTATAATATACCCAAAATAATATACTATATAATATAATATATATATTATTCAAATTAATATCACTCCTTAATATGTAAGGAAGGAGGATATTTATAAGTGCAACAATTAAGTTGGTTAACACCAGCAATCATATTAATAAATAATATATTATAAATATATCTAATAATATAAATATAAATAATATAATATAAATCATATATCAGTCATTATGATATAAATGATATAATATAAATAATATAAAATAAATAATATATCATTAATGATATAATATAAATACAAATAATATAAATGAATAATAAGATAAATAAATATCTTTTAACCTATCCTCTTATGATAAGGGAGTTACGTATGGTTAGAACTAGTTTTACCACAAAAGGGAATTAATATTAAGTAATAAAAATTATAAGAGGGTAAGTATGTCTTTTACCACCAAGCATAATAAGAGACGTACCTCTTCGAATATATCCCTTGAAAGAGAAATAAATAAAGGTTGTGAGATAGAAGGAAAACATCATCGAAAGAATGAGTATCGGGTGTGAAATATATATTATAAAATATATAAACGACAACAACAATACAATAAAAATTATATTACGGCGGCATAGGTAAGAAATCCCAGGTAAAGCCCCAACAGGTAAGTAAGTATTTATATTTAATTTGTTCAATCTATAATTAGTAAAAATAAATGGTAAGATTATTACATATAAAAAAAATAAATATATGCTTGTTGTAAATGATAGATAAATACACTAAAACAAACTATGAATTGCATAGGGATAAACTAATATAATGAATAAATGTCAATAATATATGGTCAATTTTGATGTAAGGCCATGATGCCCTAATATAAGGCATCTCATGTTAAATGATAATGAGAACAATTATGGCATCTATGAAATCAAATAAAAGATAAGTTGGTGGTATGCTTGGAGCTGACTCAGACTCTCCCTTTAACCCCTCTATCACCTCTAAGGTATGACGTAGTTGAAATAGTTTATTTTAGCCCAGGTATCTCTCGACTGGACGTAAGTCCCTCGACCAAGTGATGAGGAACCCCATGTGTGGGTGAAATCCTTGGGCCTGGAAGAACTTGTAAAAGTTAATTTTGCTCTACGGATGGTGACTCTTGTCTGGATGAGGTACTCCATGTGTGAGTGAAATCCCACGAGCCAAATGGTGAGGAACTCTGTGTGGGAGTGAAACCTTGGGCCTCCGTAAGAGATGGAACTATTTTTTTAATGAAATCATACTTGGTGATCTAGAGCTGGTTAACGCAAGAGTCTCCCATAAGTCCCTCACAAGTCATATCACGAACCAATGATAAAAATGAATAACATATATATGAATGTGCTTATAAATTGAATGCATGATGACGAAACAAATATATGAACTTAATGTGAATATAATCAAATATGTTATAGTCTTAATAAATTTATAAAAGATGAATCGAATACTAATGTTCTCTTTTACTAAGTTGAAATTGTGCAAGGGTGAAGAAAAATTTCGGCCTATTTTCAATTTCTTCCATTAATTGTTGCTCTGTTGAGATTTCTATATCCTCTTGGTCAGAAGGATGAGATAGAGTTTCTGCCTCTGTTTCTGTGGCTGTTGGCTGATTATCAATATTATCCATGGCCACCTGCCCTGTTTCTCCCAATGTATCCATGTGCCCTGTTTCTCCTTCTGCAGTGTTCCTGTCTTGAGGATCCTCTGTTGTTGCTGGCACTGATGAAGGTCCTGCTTTGTCCTCACATGTGCTCAATTCCAGGAGTGCCTCAGCGAGCAGGGCAGTATCCTTCTCCGCTTGTGAGAGCTGCCTCTTCCTTTTGCTTCTCCTGAGCACAGGTGGGACTGGTGCCTCTGGAGCAGGTCTCCCTTCCTCAGAATCTGAGGAGATAGTAACAGTTGGTAAGTTTCCTGTCTCCGAAGCACATGGTGGTGTTGAAACTGGACTTGACTCCACATGAATAGATGGTGCTGGAGAATTTTCACTTTGCTTCCTCTTCCTGACCAGAGGTACCTCATCTGAATCATGGGATGGTTCTTCAACCCACCACCTTTCCTCAATTCCCTGTCCTGACTTTCCCTCTGTTAACTCCTTAGGCCAAGATTCCTTAGGTAGAGTCATTTTTTGGCTGACTAACCGAGTCATGTATAGAGGTCATGTAGGAGTAGGTTCTGCAATTTGTTTGCCTTTCCCCTTTTTGTCAGGAACAGGGGCTACAGATGATGTAGCCTCCTGTGAGGGTGATGTCCCTTTGTGAACAGCTGTGGAGGAGGCTGTAGGCTCAGTTTCCTCATCCTGGTGAGAGGAAGAACTATCACCTTCTGTTTGTGTTATCTCTGGTTCTTTGACCTGAGGGTTATGCTCAAGAAAGTTCTGCAATAGTTCTTCTCCATTGGCCTGAGATAGGAAGTGGTGCTTGACTATCAGAAAAATGAGGCCATAATGTTTCAAGGGTCCCTTACCCTGCTGGTATTTCTTTGTAGTTGCCCTGATGGCAGAATACAGGAAATTGGGGATATTTATGTTATATTCATGGTGCCTATTTTCATGTCTGAGAAAAATCAGTATTTTCATTATGGGTCCTAAAACTATGGAGAATTGGCTATCACAGGTAAAGTACTTCATTAACCAGGTAGCAACAGTTGCCCAAGGGTTTGGGAGAGTGGACCTCAAAATTCCTTTGACCTCATTCTTATTCATATGCAATTGAATAGCAGTTCACCACAAATAGAAAAATTTCTAATTAAATCAGTATATAAGGTTTTCAGGTGGTAGAACCTCTCACCTTGTTCGGGGAGTCCAGAAATGTGGTTGATAATTGTGGAGGAGAGACTGATTTGGTTTCCTCTCATAGTGGTTTGGTTGTCTCTTAAATTCCTAAGGAATTCATCCACAATATCCTCCTGAAACCCTTCGAACTTGTCTAGGAAATCTAACCATCCAGCAGCCCTTAAAATGTTTGCTGCAGTTGCATCCTTCAGAAGACCCGCAGCATTTTCTAGCTTAGACTTTTTCTTGACCCCCATTGCTGAATTGATGGCACTTTCTGTGTTTTATTCTTTTACTTCCCCAATCTATAGTCTATCTATCCCTCTTATCTCTGTGGGCTCCGGAGTATTGTTCAATTTGCTCTGTAGACTTCGGAGAGTTGTTTAATTTACCTTATGCTTCAGTCTATTCTAGAGGTTTGAATGAGGGATGCTATTGTTTCCAGGCTGGGCTTATGTAGATGGGTTAAGGGACCAAGGCAGCCATAAATGTAACGGACTAACAAGGCACTCCGGAGGTAAGGTGGCATTAAGGCACAAATGGCGGCATGCTTCGATGTGAAGAAGGAAACGACGGCGGAGGGACGTGTCATCTTGGCAGCACCCAAAATAGAAAGACAGGATAGTTACTAATTAATGATTAATTAAAAATAGATTTACCTGGATCAGTTTTAATGATGAGGCGATGTACACAGGAGAAATGTTGCGCCGTTTTGGAAACTACACGCGTCGTGGCAATTAAGCAGCGGTCTGAAATGACATCCACTTCCTACTTGCACACGACCTGCAATCATTGCACCGAGTGGCACTAAAATCCACGCCCATGGGTGATGTTAGCGCCGGCTCATGGACACTCCTGCAATTATTAGTAGTCTAATTTAATTATGCTTTGCGATGAAGTAGAATATGAGTCATGATGACCTCATCATATGAGTTGTCTACTTTACCATCTGGAGAGGTGGGTCCCTCCCTTATTATGGAAACTGACGGCATTATTTAACAGAGCGTCGGAGGTGCTCCTAATTGGAAAGTGCCAGAGGTGCTCCTTATTGGAAAGCACCGGAGATGCTCCTGTTTGAGAAGCGCCAGAGATGCATTGGGCCAATTTCTGGCAACTGATCATATCCAGAGCTCAATTATTTCAACTGTCCTGAAGAAGGGAACTGCTATTTTACTAGTTTTCAACTCCCTTGGTCGAGAAAGATAGCCATTTGCTGGTTTTCCATCTTTCTCTATATATATATTTTTATTTATTTATTTATTTATTTTAGAAGGCAGCCATTGATGGTTTTCAACCTTTTTTTTTTTTAGAATGTCATTCAATCCAACACCGTGATAGAGGAGGTATCCCCTGTATCAAAACATAGATCATTTAGAAACTCTTCTTTAGTAGATAGTCTTTTGTAGAGCTTTATCCGGTGACCATTTACTAGAAATGTGTTTGTGCTCCCATCAATTGGTTGCAATAATAAAGTTCCATTTTCAAACACTTCCTTTATTTGATAAGGACCCAGCCAGTGAGTCTGCAATTTCCCTTTGAATTCTTTGAATTTAGAATCATAAAGAAGAACCCAATCTCCTTGTTGAAATGTCCTCCTCTTAATATGTTGGTCATGCCATTATTTCCTTTGGTACTGAACCAGTTATGTTTGCTGAATGGCTTCTGTCCGAATCTCATCCAACTCGTTGAGCTGAAGAATTCTGTTCTGCTGAATTGTAGACAATGGCAGCCCAACATCCAATACAGTTTTAAGTGTCTGGAGTTCAAATTCTATAGATAGTATAGGCTTTTTCCCATAAACCAATTCATATGGTGAAAACTTTGTTGTGGACTTCCAAGTGGTGTTGTAAGCCCAAACTGCTTCAAGTAGTCTATTAGCCCAATCTTTTCTATTCATTGCCACTGTCCTTGTTAGGATATTTTCAAGTTCTCTGTTAGTTACTTCTACCTGCCCATTTGCTTGAGGATGGTAAGGTGAAGATTTTCTGTGCTTGAGTTGATATAAATCTATGAATGCCTTGATTACCTGTGAAGTAAATTGAGGTCCTCTATCTGAAACTATTGATTTTGGGGCTCTAAATCTCAAGAAAATTTTATTGTAAAGGAAATCAACAACTTTTTCTTCTCTTGCAAACTGTAATGCTTGAACCTAAGCCCACTTAGTAACATAGTCTATGCATACTGGAATATACTCCTTGCCTGATGATGGCGGTGAAATTGGTCCCACAAAGTCTAGACCCCATTGCTCAAATGGTTCCATCATGACTTGATGATGTAGCAACATTTCATGGGTAAAGGTGGGCTGCCCCATCCTTTGGCACTGGTCACAGTGCTGCACATACTTCTTTATGTCTTTATGAAGAGAAGGCCAGTAGTAACCAGCTCCAAGGATCTTGTGGACTGTCCTGTGGAAAGAGTAGTGGCCACCAGATGGTTCATCATGACATGCTCTCAACACATCAAAAGTCTCATCAGCCTTCAAGCACCTGCGTAGAATGAAATCAGGACCACATTTAAATAGTAAACCATTCAACCATTTGTAGGATAAACTTTCTTTAACCAAACATTTTCTTTGTTTTGAAGTAAAATGGGATGGATACAAGCCTATAGCTAAAAGATTAGCTATGTCAACAAACCAAGGTGCAGTAGTGGATATGACAAAAAGATGTTCATCTAGAAATTTGTCCTCCACTGGTTGATCTTCTCCTCCTGTATGCAATCTTGACAGAAAATCAGCAACCAAATTAAACTTTCCTGGATTATCAACTATGGTAATATCAAATTCCTGCAATAGCAATAATCATCTAATGATCCTTGCACCTACTACTGGTTTATTCATTAGGTACTTGATGGCTGCATGATCAGTGTGCATGAATATTTTATATCTAGTGATATAATGCCTGAATTTGTTTATAGCATAGATAACTGCCAAGAATTCTTTTTCAGTTGTTGTATAATTTCTTTCTGCAGAGGTAAGGTTTTTGCTGATGTAATAAATGGCATGCATACTCTCTCCTTCCTCCTTTTGTCCTAAAACTGTCCCAATGGATTCATTTGAAGCATCAGTTTGTATGTGAAATGGTAAAGTCCAATTAGGTCCCCTTAAGACTGGTGTGATAGTAAGCTTCTCCTTCAAAGTTTCAAATGCTGATTGACAGTCTTCTATCCACAAAAATTTTGTTTCTTTGTTAAGCAGGGTAAACAGGGGGTAGCTATTCTACTAAAATTTTCTATAAACCTCCTATAGTAGCCTGTATGACCCAGAAAACTTCTGACATCAGTCTGGTTTTTGGGTGAAGGCAACCATGTGATGACTTCTATCTTGTTCTGATCCACTCTGATCCCTTTTTCTGAAATATGGTGTCCCAAAACAATTCCTTCCTCCACCATCATCAAACATTTCTCATGGCTAAGGGACAATCAATTTTTATCACAGAATTTTAGTACTTTTCCAAGGTTTGTGAGAGCTTCCTCAAAGTTATCCCCATACACAGTAAAGTCATCCATGTAGACCTCCATGCATTCATTAGCCAGTTCAGCAAAGATGGCTAGAACCAGTCTCTAAAATGTAGCTGGGGCATTACATAACCCAAAGGGAAGAACTTTGTAAGAAAAGGTTCCCCAAGAACATGTGAAGGTGGTTTTGTCTTAGTCTTCAGGTGCTACTTGAATTTGATTATACCCACTGAATCCATTAAGAAAAGAAAAATACTTTCTCCCAGCAAGGTTGTCCAGAACTTGGTCAATAAATGGTAAGGGAAAGTAGTCCTTTTTTGTGGCCTTGTTGAGTTCTCTATAATCAATACACACCCTCCATTTCCCATTCTTTTTAGGCACAATGACAAGGGGTGAGACCCATTGACTGTCTGAGATTGGATATATGAACCCTGCCTGGAGTAATTTTTCTATTTCAGTTTTGACAATGTCCTTTAAGGCAGGATTCAATCTTCTTTGTGGTTGCCTGACAGGTTTAATATCCTCAGTGTAGATATGATGGGTACAGATCTCAGGAGGTATGCCTTTCATATCTTGGTATTCCCAGGTAAAAGATGCTGAGTGGGATACCAAAAGCTAGATAAGTTTTTCTTCCTGACTTGCTGTTAACTGAGTACTTATATTAAGTGTTTTCCCTGGCATAATCATGACCTGTTTTGTTATTTGTTCCATAGATGTGGTAGATCCATACATTGGTGTTATGGCATTGAGAGGACAAGAATGTGGGAGTAACATGTGGAAGGTGGCTAAGTCCCTGTAAAAGGTTTCCCCACAAGGAATAATGTTGGCAAGGGTACAATGAGAAGAAACAAGAAGTTCTCTCTGAGGATCTTGGGTGAGTTCCATCACATCTTTATTGATTAGGATGTGAGTGAAGTCTTCCATTGTATCATAGTATACTTCTTCTCCTAATTCTCCCAGATGTTCCCTAATGGTTACCATAGCTAATGAGGCACTGTTGTCCATGTTATCCAGTTCATCCACCCATACTCTTCCTGTGTAATACACCGATGGTTGCTGGAGGATACAAAGATATTTTCTTTAAATCTATCCCATTAGAAAAGACCATATCTCCAGTTCGACAATCAATAGATGCTGCTGCAGTAGCCAGCCATGGTCTTCCTAAAATCAGCGGATAAGCATTTCTCTGGTTTCTAGGTTCTAGTATTAAGAAATCCACTGGGAATTCCCATGAATCTATCACAACAGGTGCATCAGTGATCACTCCCTTTGGAACAGCTACTGACTGATCATCAAGTTGAAGAATTGTAGTCGTGGATTGGATACCTGATAGAGCTAACTTGTCCATTGTATGAATTGTCATCACATTAATTGCTGCTCCTAAATCAACCAGAACATTTGAAATTTCTACCCCCGAGATGAAAATAGTTATGACAGGGTTTCTAGGGTCTCCATATTTTGGGAGAAGAATTTCTCCCATCAATAGATACACTACTTTTCCTTCCACCTATATTGTGGAGGGAAAGCTTTTCTTTCTGCCCTGTGTTTTGATGTAATACTATTTGATGAACTGATTTAGTTCTGGTACATCTCTGATGGCCTGGAGAAGAGGAATTTCAATGTTTAGCTACTTGATTTCTTGCAAAAGTTATGATTCCTGATTGGTTTGGATTTGTTTTTGTAGAATCTTTCTCTGGGGAGCATTCTGTTTAAGTCATTCTAGGTATGGTGCTAGCTTTTCCATCTCCGGAGCATCTCCGGAGCTCTTATCAGAATTATGTTCAGGACTGTTCTCCGGAGCTAGCCTTTTAGGAGTAACTCTGGAGTTGTCTGTGGATGATTTTTCTAGCACTTTTTCGTTAGTAATCTCCTCTGGGGGTTGATTGGATGGATTTTCAGGTTCCTCGTCATTGGTTATTTCAACTATAGTTGGAGGAGAAGGTCTTGGGAATGCTTTCCCAGAACGCAGCTGGAGATTATTTGAATATATAGCATTAATTCTTGCCAGATTTTCTTGCTCTGTCATATAGACAGCTGCTCCCTGTTTATTCCGTGGGTTTGGTATAGGCTGAGCTAGAAAGGTGGTTGAATAACTGGTTCATTTTATGTTTGACCCTGTGTATTGGAGGATCCAGTTAGTAAAGCTTGTTGTTGATGTTGGAAACGTCTAGGTTGTCCTTGGTATTGTTGATATCCCTGTTGAGGACCCCATTGAGGTTGCATGTTTTGTGATCCAAACTGTGGTGGCCACTATTGATTTCCCCAAGGTTGATTTTGCCAATTTTGGTTTTGCTAGTTTTAGTTTTGCCAATTTTGACTTGGCCAATCCTGCTGTCCCCAAGGAGGATTATTTTGAGGGCCATGCCAAGTTGGATTCCACTAATTATTTTCCCAATTAGAAGGACCCCTATAAGAAGACTGGTTTGGATACTAATTATAAGGGAAATTTCTAGTTTGTTTTTATCCCACATAGTTCAACTCCTCTTCTATCATAGCATTCTTTTTGCTTAATCTTTTCAAAGCTGGAAGTTGACTACACTGACTGGTAGGATGTTCTCTATCACAGATGTGACAAATCTCTAATTTGTCCAAGGGACATTCTCTCAATAGGTGTTTGTTCCTACACCTAGGACAATAGATGGAGAGCAGTTCAGTTGCTCTGTTTTGATCAGTTGTTCTAGTTTTTGCTTGAATCCCATCCAATGTGGTATTTAGTTGGACCAGAATGTCTGTTTTTAGATTTGTAATTTCCTCCATCAACTGTCCTATCTCATTTTTCCCTTTAAAAGTTTTGGATGACCTTACTCCATCTTGGGTTCTGGAATAGTTCCTGCAGAGTTCCTCTATGTCAGGTATTTCTATTTTGTTAATGTTCCCTTTTCCCATTAGGTCCAGTGCCTGTTTTGATTCTTTATCCAATCCTTTTATAAATAGGGTTCTGGCCAAGGAGTGATCCACTGGATTGCCAAACCTTCTCAAGGCAAAATTAAACCTATCCACATAGTCTTCTAAGGATTCTTCCTCCCCCTGCCTAATTTTGAACAACTCCTCATTTTTATTACTGGATCTGCAATAATCTTGGTATTTTTTCAAAAACTCTGTTTCCATTTGATCCCAAGAATAGATAGAACCCTAGGGTAAACCCATAAACCATCTCATCATAGAATCTTTCAGGGTTGAAGGGAACAATTTGAGTTTCTAGTTATCTGATCCATAATCATAAGTTTGGCAGACTACTTTGAATTCAAACAAGAACTGATCCGGATCCTCAGAAGAAAGTCCTCTGAAATTTGGCAGATGTGCTAGTGAGATATTCTTCATAGGAGCATTGTCTCCAGCAGCCAAAACAATAGGATGAGAGAAGGTTCTTGGAGCCTGATTTTCCTCTTCCCCATGATCATCATTTTCCATGTTTAGTACTGGTTCTTCTTCCTGAGATTCTAGGAAATTATTTTATACCAAAGAATCTGCCTCAGCTTCTTGTTGTAATTCCTAGATGTAATTGCCAAGTGGGATGTCTGGAGGATCTAAGGGATTGCTGTTTTGAAGTGCAGGTTCCAAGTTAAGATCTAGGTTTCCTTCTTCAACAGAATTTTGTACCACCTTATTGCTTTCGCCTATGGTGTGTTGTTGGGGTGTCTGTTTAATATATCTTCCTTTTAGATCCCTAGCTCTAACCATACAAATCTATTCTAAAAACTATTTTAACTCAGTGTCCCTAATTAACACAAACTATCCTTGGCAATGGTGTCATTGTACCTCATCATTTAATCTATTTTTCAGATGTCAAAGAACCAGGGCTGTGTCCATTGCTGTCTGCAACTAGGGATTCTATAGTTACCAGTTTATTGCTAGTCCTAATTTTTAAAAGAAAGATTAATCTAACTACTTTTTGAATAAATGTAATGAATGCTGGAAAATAAAATGAAAACAGGAAATGTACTCAAAGCAAAGAAACAATAACATGCATCTATCTATTAAAATAGGAAACACCTTTATAAAAGAAAACTGAAACAATAAAATAGTAATACTAGCCTCCTGCCCAAGTGGTGAGAGTGGGCCCCTCCACAACCTTGAGGTTGAAGGCTATAGCTGGAAATCAGCACAAAAGATGATCAAAACTAAATTCAGTCTAATTCATTCATTTTTGCATTCATAAAAATATGGCTATAATAGAACTGAGATCTCTGAGAATCAAAATAATTTTATCATTATTGTTCTATTACTATTTCTGAGAGTATATATAAAAAATGAGTGATGATATATCACTGAACTTATCTATCAGTCTTTCTAGGAGATGACACCATCTCTTATTTGTACTTAACTGTCTAACTTATGAAAAATCACCATGCGAGAAAGGTAGACTTGAGTGGAACAAAAGTCCACTCAGAGGTCTAAGTTTAAGTCTTAATACACTTGGGCATCAAAGCCCTAAAAATAAGAATATTGGATTAGTTCAATTTGTAACTCATGCAGAATCTTTGAAAAGATAAAACTTTAGCAGTTTAATTGATAGTTGACCCTTCACCACTCAGGGGATGATTGAGTGAAGTGAGGGGGTATTAGGATCGCTGCTGAAGTTTCTGGTCAGCAGCTCTGCTTGGAAACATGCCCTGTTCTCAGGAGGCATCGGAGATAGCTGCTCCTGTCTGCAACTCCAGAGATACTCCAGACTCTCGTAGAGCTCCGGAGAGTCATTCCCCATATCTTCAAAACTTCAGGTGTCACTGTTCTTTGTTATTGTCTCCGGAGATTATTGAAGATGATCTCCGGAGATGTACAAAATCACTGTTCCTGGCATCTACACCTGCTGATTCAAAAAGAGAGAAATTTTGTATTTTTCCATTAATCCCACGCACATTAGTCACCTTAATCAGAAATTCTAATCTCAAGTAATCTATCTTAATTAATCACAAAATAGAATAATGTTGCTAACTTATTTGAGTGCAGACATAAGGAAGATGAACTGACAAAGGGAAAAGGAGAGGCAAAAAGGTGTATTTCATGAGTGCAATTTGGCACTCAGGCACTCATCATGATTACCAGCCTTCTTATATTTCTGTTGTTTGGTACTTGGGTATACTTAGCTGTTCTTTTGGTGGTTGATCATTGATATGGTGCTTGGCTATTGGTGACATTGTTATTTCTATTAGCATCCTTAGTTGTTGTCTATCTTTGCTGCATGCTCTTTATGCTTATCATGCTGCTGGTATTTCATTATGGTGCTGACATCTCATTTTTGGTATTGAAGGATCTAGGGTCGAGTGGCGAGCATTATCATACTCTAGGTCACTTGCAAATGAAGGAAACCTTGGATTAAGGAATTTAATTATTAATTTTCCTTCTCTTGTGTCCAATTAACCATCAAAACCCTAATTATGCCAATACGGAAACAAATTGACGAAAGATAGAAAAAGCTCTTGCAGACGGGAATAAAATAACAAATCACAGAATACCTATTTTCTGGGTTCTGAGGCGGAATAGTTTCGGACATTGGTGTGGGCACCCAAGTCCAAGGTAACTACTTTTTCAGGGAATCTAGACCTCCTTCTTACATTGATCAACCCTGCAACTTCTGTTTCTTGAGATCTATTTGCGGAGGACACTGTTATGGGCACCCTAGTCCTGGAAATGCTCCTTTGTCTGACTTTTCTTCAGATCCTGAATCCCTGATGTCTGCCAAGCCCTTCTGTAACTCCACTTTTTCCAGATGCGACACCTGTAACCTGCAATCACAAGACTTCGTTTGGGGGTTGTGGTGTTTAGAGGTTTGCCTCAGTCAAACCTCGGAGGACACTTAAGTCTCTGAACACCGTTGTCATATAAAGAGTGCATGCCCTTGTGAGGCAGAGGTAAAAACTAAAGGAATGAATGATAAAAACACAATGATATGTCACCTTGTAGTAAAGCTCTCATGGAGGAAGATGCTCTTCATGCCATGAGGAGATTGAAGCTCAAATCTGCAAATATCAACACACAAAACATACAAGTCTGCTCTTGCAACACAATGAAAGCCTTGAATCACCTTGAGAACACTTGAACATCACAATTTCCATCTAGTTTACAAATGAATGCCTAAACATGCTTATATGTGCACCTACAAGCATTCCCGCCAAGATTTTAAAAATCAAACTTTATCGTGTCGGCAAAAGAACCTCCTAATGGTCATAAACTGACACCTGGAAATTGGGGCTGCCCCAAAATAGGGTAGGACTAGGGCGCGTGCGTCCAAGTCCTCCCCCCTATTTTGGGCAGGGTACAGCTCAAGGGGTCCACCTAGGTCCTATTTGTCATGGAAAGTAGGTCTCATTCCATCGGGATGCTAAAATATGAACTAAAATGTCCTAAATGCACTCTAAAGACCTGGGAGCTAAACTTTATGAGGGGAAAGCCCCCAACAGGACATTTTCTGACATTACATTTAGCCCCCACTTTAATGTATGTATAAACACAAGGCCAATACATGCATTAAAGAAAGGTCACAAACACAACAAACACACCAAGCACAGAGAAGACACTCCAATCACATAGAAAATAGTAACAGGAACGCAAAACATGGAGAAGACAGTTACAGTCATGTAGAACACAGAGAAGACAGTTACAGTCATGTAGAACACGGAGAAGGAAGTCAATGCATAGAAGACACATTAATGCATGGAAGACAGAAATGATATCTTTTCTTTTCTTTTTCTCATATATATGAAATGCAAATGCAAGTACTGGAAAGTAGACAAACCTCCCAAAATGTAGGAAGCACTACTCGAAGGAACTGGTCTCTGCATATGGGGCAACAAACACACCACACAAAACAAGCACACCAAAATACACACACTTGAAAACACAGAGAAAACATGGCAGACAAGTGATGGAGTGTACCTATTTCTAGGTCCAACACCATATCAGGCACATTATAGGCACACACCGATGATTGGGCTTCGCCATAACAATTGTTGAAAACATGCTTAAGGGTTGATTTAGTCATAGAACCGCTCCCTGCCTCCGCAGAGGACTTTTGAAAATGATAGGATGATGCAATCTGCTCTGAGAAATACACCATCCCCGCCTCTGCAGAGGGCTTAGAATAAAAAGGATATACGCGATATCTCACTTCCACAGATGGCTTACATGATTGATTAATTGATTGCAAACAAACTCAGGATGCACGATGCACTACTCTAAGGCACAAGTCTTTGCATCTAAGGTCAAACACATTTCTAACATCTATAACAAACAGCTTACCTTATATGCCCCCACCTTATAAAGAAGTGAATTGATGTCACACATGGCAGAAAAGGCATTATAAGTAAGTTAAAATCTCTTCATTTCACACATTGCAAGCACATGTTTTCCTATATACCCCCTATGAAGACAACAACCTATCTTAGCTCATGTGTCTTGAATCAAACTATCACAACTTACTTTATGCATTTATACTCCCAAAAGCCATTCATGTCATATGTACCCCTATTTTACAATCATCTATGGATTATATGTATGTTGAAAGCTCTACATTTCACACATTACAAGCACATGTTTTCCTCTATACCTCCTATGAAGACAACAACCTATCTCATCTCATGTGCCCTGCATCAAACTATCACAACTTATCTTGTGCATTTATCCTTCCAAAAGACATTCAAGTCACAAGTACCCGTATTTTACAATCATCCAAGTTTTCAAACATGCCTTCTCAAGATTACAATGCAAATACTTCTCCTCTTGCAGCTATTCGAAGACTCTATAATAACTAAATCATCCATCAAGTACTATTCAGTGAAACCATAATTTTATTCCTTTATGCACAAACATTTCATGATTAGGGTTGTAGGGTTCCATTTTCTACAATTACTTTTTTCCATGTTTGCCTTAACCAAAGAATTACATTTTCGTTCCACTTGCATAAAATGTGTTAAGTTGTATTTTGCAAACCCTTGCTAAACTACTCCTTGACTTTGAATCCTTCCATCGCTTTGGAATTTTGGTCTTTTAGACTTTGATTACATTTTTGCATATAACTAGTTTTCTATCACTCAACCTCTAAAACCCCATTTTACACAACCACTTTGAGCTTTTGGACCCCAACTGCATTTTTTTGTAAAATCTATAAAGTTGTTTCTAAAACTTGAAACCCCACCCAAAGATAATTTGAAAGTTTTATTGCAAATCACCTCATGTCCTCTCCCCAATCAAAGATGATAAAGTACAAATTTAAAGGAGTGGTTCCTTCTTCAAAGATCACATTTGAACTTGCTTAAAATTTTTAGATTAACTTGGGGCATGCATCTTGAAGAGTTTCATACAAGGATGAAGATGTTAGTAAGATGAAGTTCCTATGGTCAATTGTCTTGTTGCAAGTGGCATTGTATAGGTAATTGCATTCCCTATTTCTATACAATCTCCATATCTTGTCAGGGTTTGTGCACAACAAATTATAATCTAGACACTAGAAAAACAATGCTAGTCTGTATAGAAGAGATTTTTGAGATTCCAATTTACAAAAAATATGGTAAAGTAATAGTGGATTCCTGTAGAAAATATTATGAAAATAATCCCAACACATGCAATATGATCCTAAATAATTGGTGGCTTAAGAAGAACAAAGGTTCTAGGATGCCCAAAACACTTCACACAAGTGACTTTCAGGAGGAAGTGGATGATATAATCATCTTGTTAAACAAGATCTTGGGCAACCCCACTACCATAGATTTTTGTTCATGGATGATCCATTTCATTATCAATATTTTGGAAGGAAAATAACATATTGATTGGGGAATTCTCGTAAGCAATAACTTGCATAATCAATTGTGCAAGGCCCAAAAGACCAAATGTTTCTACATAACCTCATACTTGGTATATTCATTGGCTAGAAGGTCAATTCTCTTTGGAGTTGAGAAAGTGTGAAACATGGAGTCAGGACCTAATCATAAAAAGGTTTATGAGCATTACCCACAATTAGAATTTAAGGAAAGTAAGAAAGACTTCAAGCAAGTAAACAATGCATTCATTTTCTACATCATAAGAATATTTGAAAATTATTTGAACAAGCACATGTCAATAGAAGCAACATCAACAATAGCTAGATGAGGAAATTGGTTTGAATTTGGTTCTAAACATTTACATACATTAGATTTTGTGGTTTTATGGGTTTTCCTTAGAAGATCACTAAATACGTTAGTGAAAAATTAGTGTTGTTGGAATTATGCAAACAAATTGTTGAAGTTCAAAATTGTTTTTCAAGTAAACACAAAGCAGGTATTTGCTTTTCACTCTCTATTGGCTATTACACATGTAATACTTTGACTCAGGCCAAAATGTGCAAAAGTAGAGATGCCTTTAGTAACTTTGAATTTATTTAAAAAGAGACTATCATTCGATCCAAGAGGATTTGTTGAGAAAGGAGTTGGCCTTTCCTATAACATCAACCAAGCCTTAAAGGCTTTTGGGTGGATTGCAATGATGAACATGAAGTCCATATGAGGGATTATTACGGCTCGTCGCACTTTCCAAATCAAATCCTTTAAAATTAAGAAAGTCCCTAAAGAAGTATTAGATGATGGTCATGTTCTTTCAATCCTATATACAATGAGCACCAAATTTATGATAAACCAATCCGAAGAATGAATTGGTCAATTTCAAAGGTCAAGACCATTGATGAAAGGACCCAACGAATTGTTGAAAGAAGTTTGGCTTGGTTAAAATAGAATAATCAAAGAACCCAAAGTAGACAAAGTTGAATCTTGTCATAAAATAGAGCATGAAAAGATCTATCCTCTTAAAAAGAAGAAAATTGTTTCTTCTACCAAAGATTGAATGCCATACAAACTTCTATTGTTAAAATTATTAATGTGGATGAAGAAGAGTATCCTAAAGATGTTGATAGATTGCTCAAGAAGAAGAATCCTACACTCATATTTACTTTTCCAAGAAAAGATCAAAGTACAGAAGAAGCTCAGTATCTTCCTTCTCCTTAAGATCAACCATTAGTAAATATCACTTATAGGAGATACAACTATCATAGCAAACAATGTGTTATAGCTTTAATACCAATTGCATATAGATTCAACATCTACATGCAAAATAATATTGGGTTCAAAGGAGTTACCTTATCGTAAATGTTTATGATAATTTTTCGAGCAGATTTAAGAGCCATCCTTAATGCCAATTGCAACCTTAGTTGCAGAAGACATGACTTGGGTCATTTATAAGGCCCATGATCGCTCTAAATAAATGCAGAAAACCTCTAGAAAATCCCACAAAAATAGTATGAAAACTAGAGAAACCAAAAACAAACTCTGTGCAATCATACACTATTACCAACCATACTAAAATGAGCCATACCCAATATCTTTTTCTATAACTTCATTCCACTTATAAATTTAAAATCAATTGTAATTCAAAGTGATTTAATAAAATATTTTAATGAATCATTTTATTATCTAGAAGATAGAAGATATTATATAGATCAATCATTTTAAAAACCTACTTCTTGAAATGAATTTTCAAAATCTCTTTAAAAACTTGATGTTGTAGACCATCTTAGAGGATTGACTTGGTCATTTTGGCTTGGTTTCTTTTTCAAACAAATTGAATCACTTACACGGATGGGAAACCATTATCCATAAGCTGACGATACCAGGATGGTGATAGCATTGGCAACAACCAATATATGCAATAAATATAAGCCAAACATGCATTAAACTATTTTAAACAAATTGTGGTCCAGTTGGGTCAAATTAAAAACCGCATCCCTTGTCCCCCGTTAATAAACCAACAAGTTTATTAAATCATTTTCTTAGTTCACATAATACGATTCTGGAATCTTCTAGACCAAATACAGTTTCAAGGTGGGACATTGAATCTGATCACCAGCTACTTTACACTAAGTAGTAACGACATTGAATCTGATCACCAGCTCACTTTCATCCAGAAGACAATAGTTTCTAGAATTTTAGAGGAGTATAAATGCTTTCACATACTCTTATCATTAATCAATCTGCTCTGCTCTGCTCTGTCGTTGTACAAGCGGCATTTAACTGGATATAGTTTCAAGATAAATCAACAGCCTTTCTTTTGTTAATTCTGCAATTATAGCATGGCATTAGATAGTGCAGCGTGGGAATTGGCATTAGCAGCGAAGAGACCGTTGAAGACGGATCTGTATATGCTTCATACCATTTATGAGGAGGAGGAGAGCAGTTATGATTTATCATCCAGTGATAGCATGCAAAAATCCCAATTTGAGAGGTTTTCACATATAGCAATACTCATGGGTGTTTGGTTTTAGGTGTTTGCTGCGTATGAAATATTTAACAGGTATGCGTTTTATTATTTAACAGGAATAAGATTTAGAATATATCACTTAAACTTGTCATTGAATTATTTGATGTTTATTTATAACAGATGTAGATTAAATTAAAAGTAAGATGTTTACGCTCATCCGGTTAGAATGGCAATGTCTATCCATGTGATCATTGCATGTTCCCTCTTTTCGCCTATTTATTTTCAATCCCCTACATGCACATTGTACACAAAATTTGCCAGACATTCTTCCCTTAAGCGTCTTGCAAATCTCCGTCGACTCTCAGAGAATGAAGGTGAATTTTTTTTTCTGTTCCTTTTTCTGTTAATTCTAATTGCAAGTCGTTTTCTGGTAGCTGACGGTGCTTCTCTGCAGAAACCAGTGTTGATTGAGTTTCGAGGGTATGATACCTCTTCCTATTCTTTTCAAGTCCTGACACAGTTTATTGAAAGAGAAGGGAATAAGTTGGTCGTCAAGATCTGTGAGATAAATGCAGAAGACCGTTGAAGTTCGTGAGAAAAATAATTAGTTTATATGGCAACATTAGTAACCTGGTAAAAGAACAGATGAGAGCCATTCTCAAAAAATCCCTGGAGAATGTCATCAGATATGTCATCACATATAGGAAGTAGAAGCCTTATATTTTGTAAGTCAATTTTTCTTGCTTTATTCAATCTGTAATCAACAATGGCAAGGAGAAAGGGAAATCTTCAAGTCCTTTCTAAACACTTTATGAAATTGGAAAAAATTACATAGGGGAAAAGATCCAATAGGTGAGATAGTTCCAATGGTTGAGATAGTATATGTGCATTTAAGGTCCAATATTTTTTGAAGTTAAGTACTAGTAGTTGTGACTTTAAGGTTGTTAGTCTTACTATAAGTACTAATAATTGAATGAAATGTGCCCTTTATATTTAAAAAGCAACCAATCATGTGATGCCACATCAACGCACCAACAAAGGAGGTCTTAATGCACACCTATTGGTCCAACCTTTTTTTTGGGGAACTATTTGACACCTCAACAAAAAGCATGCTGATGTGGCATCATATTTGATGATGTGGCCTTGAAGCCTTAGTTATAAGTAGGGGCGTTGCCAAGCAAGCTATTGTAAAATTTTTGGAGTGATTCGAAATTGCCACGTGTGATTTTGAGAGGCGTGAAGTTAGGGTGCATCACAACTGGGTTCTCTCCCCTATAAACCATGACATCATTTTTTTTAGACTTTAAAGTTTTGACTCTATTACTTCAATAAAGATTTTTTTAAAAGATTTATCTTTTTTTAAAAATAAAGATTTTTTAAATTTATCATTATGTTAAAAAAAATATTTTAATCTTCACAGAAAAAAAACAAAAACAAATCTTTGTTACTGATCACATTAAAAATTATATTATTAAAAAAATATTTTAATTTTTATAGGAAAAAAACAAAAAACAACTCTTCTTTACCATCACATTATTTAAATCATAAAAACAATTTTTAAAATTATTTTTATTTATATATTTATATAGTATCTTGCTTTTTTCTATTATAAATAAATATTTTTTAAAGTAAAAAAAAAAAAATCTAAAAAGTATTATAAAATAAAATAAAATAAAAGAAGTTCAATTTATTTTTTATAATACTTTTTAGATTTGGCTTTTTTGTTTACTTAAAAAATATTTTTTTTATAATAGAAAAAGTAAGATACTATTTCTATATATAAATAATAATTTTAAAAATTATTTTTATGATTTTTAATGTGATTGTAAGGAAAAGTTGGTTTTATTTTTTTCTTTAAATGGAAATTAAAGAAGCTTCAACTTCTTTAATTTTTTTACCTTCTTTAATTTAATTTAATTTATATGTATGCAACTGCTTTAATTTTATTTTATTTATATTTATATGCAACTATCATAAAAAAATTAGAAATTGCTTTAAATTATATATATATATATATATAAAGTTAATTAATTAATTTGTTAGAGTGTCTTTTTATATTAAATTATTTTTCATATTATAATTAATATATACATTTATTTATATTTTAACAATTTTTTAAAATTATAATTATTGTTAAAGTCTCATGTAGTTATATTTTGGTTTTTACATAAAGTTCTATTGTAGAATGCTTTAGCATAATTATTTACATATCAATTAAGTTACAAAATAATTATTTAAATTAATAATATTAAATCAACTTTTAATTAGCATGACATGAAGCTTGTCATTCTCAAAATAATTAGCATTGTCCTCTTTAGAATTTGAGTAGAGACTTTAGTGATTTCTAAATGCTTGACTACAAGCCTCTTTGGATTCTTGATTTCCGTATGGCTAACTTTATCATTACTTTTTTAATTGGTTTCCTTATTGGTCCAATTTTTTTAACCTAATGACAAACATTACTTCTAGAGCATGTACAATCTTTAAGGAAATTGATCTTAATTTTTTAGAGTTGGTGTACTACAATTTTTTTAAGATTGACAAATTCACTTTATAATTAGTTGTTTTAATATATTTTTTGTCTTTATATTTAAAAATACCCTTAATATATAGATTTCTCCTACATTCACTTTTAATAGTAGATTCTAGTTTTTACTTATCTATAAAAGGTATCCGTGGTCTTGTAGGTACAACATTAAGCATTGGCCATACTCCTATGTTGGGATGGAAGCCATAGCCTATTACAACATCATCTAGGATGGATTATAGTCATTGTCACTAGAGAAGCCTAATTAAATACTTTGAAACCACCCACATAGTTTCCTTGGCTTCCCCCACATCAAAAACAATAACAAACATGGAAGATGCATCGATATTTACCCTATATTTATGAGTCATTGAAAGGAACAATTCATCTTTGAGGGTCATTTTGATAGCATGTATCATGATTATCATGTTCACTTTGAAGACCTTCCTGAACCTATGATTAGTAATCTCCTTCAAAAAATGCAATCACTGTTGTATTCATCTTGTATCTACTCCAAGGCCACCAAGAATGGAATGAATTGGAAGAATTTATAATTTGAATGTAGGATGTGACTGCATATCTAAACATCACGATTTGTATGCCTATAAAATTATACCATGGAAGGATGCCTTAGATTGGCTTTGCTTGTGTCTATAATAGCTTCACCATCTTCTAATGGTGGGGCCTCACAAGTTGCGCAAGGGGCATATAATATTAAATATGTTTGGAACTAGTTTTTTCCACATATGTGGTGAATTTTCCATGATACAATCTCCTTCTATGTCTATTGCCAAGTTGACTAGTGAATTTGAATCACTATTGATCTCCCTAAATCATGCTTTATTGTGAATGTTGATAAGGATTCAAGGAAGGGCCAACATTGCCTTAGAATATTGTTTATTTTCTATTTTAGGGAACCTTTCTTTCTAATAGAAGTTATAATGACCATGGAATCATTCTCAATATGCACTTGTTTAACTCCATATTGTTTGCAAATCCAAAGGCCTAAGAGAAATGCCTATGCTTCTACTTTGTTGTCAGTTCCTAGTTTTTTCAAGGCTACTCCAACCATCTTCCCTTCATGATCCCTAATTATACAATGAGTTCTTGAGATGCTAGTGTTTCCCCTAGATGCTCTATCAAAATTGATTTTAAAGCATCTTTCAAAGGGTATTACACCAAGCCATCATATTCTCTATCTAGGGTTTGATGTGGTCCCATCATCCCCATGAATAGTGATTACTATTTTTTTTTTAATTATGCTACCTTGGTGATAACTCCCTTTGACATTAATAAAATGATAAATACATAGGCCACAAGGGTGACAATACATTGGCCATGAGGGTGACATTATGTTACTTGGGGAGTTTATGCAATATAAACCTCACTCTAGCTGTAAATTTAGTGATCCTTTCGATTTGCTTGGGACAGAGAGAGGAGGTGCCATATGCTCCACATAGAAGGAGAAAGTTTCCATGTTATCATGGGTAACACCATCCTTGAAAAGAGATATTGCATGTTTGATGTCCTCACTCTTAAGAGCAACTGTTATGTCAAAAGCATTGCCCCAAATACTTTGTTTGGACATGACTATTTTGTAAATACTTTCCTCAATTTTCTTTATAACACTTTGAATCAGTTGCTCTATATCTTTGAAAATTCTACTGTTGCGTTCTCTCCATAGGTGTCATATGATTAAAGATGGATCAGCAGTCCAAATTCCTTCCCAAAGAGAGTTTCTCAATTTGGGCAAATTGCTGAAAAGATCCAGAATGTCATTAGACAGAGCACCAGACCATTTGAGACTATTGAGAAACCATTCCCAACATTTACTAGAAAATTCACAATTCAATAGTAGATGATTCACACTTCTTCATTTATGCAGAGTATACATCTAGAGTGACCTAAAATGTCTACATGGTTTTTTAGTCAGTCCCTTGTTAGGATTCTTTTGTGCAAGGCAATCCAAGAAAATGCACCTGCTTTAGGGAGACACCATTGGCTTCAGCAAAGCTCTGACAACCAATCACCCTGGATATAATATCTTTTTGAATTTTACATTCTATCTTGACTGCATATGTACTAGATTTCACCCTCGTCTAGACAATGCAAATCCTCTTTCTGGTTTACAAAGATGCCTCTTGATGTAAGGGTCTACTTTAATACGAGTTTTTAGTTCTCTAGCATCAGAATTACATCAAGGTCTTTCCATCTCCACATGGGGGAACCATTCATAAGGGGATAAGATAATCAAATACCCGTGATCCCCATGTATTGGTGAGGATCTCCATAATATTATGAAGTCTCTGATCTTCTACCAGTGGGGGAAATTCATTCCATGAATCCTTCCAAAAGGAAACTGAACAATAATTATTGATGGTCTAGGATAGATGATTCATGATAATGGGTCAATACTGAATCAGGAAGTTCCAAATGTGTGAGAACCTAGGAGGATTTGAAGTAGTTAGAATTCAACAAGGGTCTACATTGTCAACATACTTGCATTGCAGTAATCAACACCAATGAGAAGAGGGATCCTCATACATCTTCTAGATTAACTTAGCTCCCAATGCACAATTATGTAATTTTAGTCTCCTAAGCCCAAGACCACCCTCATTCTTTTCCTTGCATGATGTTTGCTAGCTAATAAGGGGAACTCTCCCTGTTTCCTTTGACCCTTCCCAAAGGAATTTATAATCTAGGATTGGCGGTGGGTGTGGCTCTTGTTTGAGATTATATTCAACATGAAAGGGATAAGCATTGTCACCTTCTTGATTTGCCATAAAAGTAGACAACTTAGGAGGAGTTGAAGCATATTGATTTGCCACACGTTAGGAGTTGAAGCATATTCAATATGTACTCATAGATTAAATGAGTTCAATAAGCCCCAAGTTGTTTATTGCCATCAACAAATATTTGAAATAGGTGTTTCCATCACATGACAAAAAAAATTTTGGTGGAAGGTCTATCATTCTTGTTGTCAATCTTGTCTACTTACTACTTGTGTGTGACATGCCATTTATGCAAGTATCCCCATTTTATTACATTGTGTAGGATAACACTTTATCGATATATCTGTAGATCATTGAGTAGTGTGCAATTTGACCATATATATTTTATGTAATGTTTGTACTTTGTGTGTTTACATGCAACACTTATGGTAAGGTATTGCGGGTTACATTGTTGACATATGTGACCTTGAAGATAGTTTTTCATTAACTAAGACATGATCTAGAAAAAGTTAAATTTAAATAAATGTTAATAAATATAAGGAATGCATCTACAATATATGATAACTAAAAAGCACTCACAAATTGGACAAATATCTCATTGCTCAGTATTGAGGAGCATTCAATATTTGATGCATTTGTGCATTTGCTAAAATAAATAATATAGTCATCTTCCATAATAAGAGAATGTTAAAGTCATTGACCACACTAGTTTCTTGTAGCGTGTTTGCATATACTAGGTGTATTAAATCAATGATGCCAATGACAGTCATTTAGACAATGTAGTCCTACTGTGTGTTGGTGAATATGTAATATTGGTGTATAATTTATGGGTGGATGCTAGCTTGGTTAATGGGGCACTTGGCATTGTAAAAAATATACTATATCATTGAGGTACTTGATCATCAGACTTGCGACTATGTGTGACCATGGAATTTTATAATTATGTGGGTGTGCCATGGGACATTAATAACCAACGGTTGGTCCTAGTTATAGCTATTACAAGGGGAAATCATACACAATTTTATACTAAAATGACATGAGCTTTAGCCATATACAAATCATAAAGGTTAACGTTAGAAAGGGCCACAATAGATGTTGGCTATATAGAGAGGGTAGGTTTGATGTTCACTGTGCAAACAACTAAGTTAAATTTATCAACTCATTGAGAATATGACCACCATTCTCATCTAAGTGATACTCTAAAATACAAAATGCAAGTTGTATGTAGGAAAGTTCACTGTTTTATCTAATAAACTAATGCAACCTACAAACTATCAAGAATCTAATCTAAGAAAGCAAATGAAATGCAAATAAACAAAGCAAGAGCCCATAGATTGTGTGATCCTTGTGTTGCATGTGGATTGTTTCTTCGGAATACGCATCCATAACGATAAGAGTTGCCATGGTTGATAAGTAAAGTGACATGCAAATGGCAAGAGTGTGGAAAAGCTAAGTAAAATGGCTAAGACATGATAAAGGACTATGAATAATGCAAATCAAAGGAAAGTAGACCAGAGAGAGTAGAAGAAGTGAAAATGGCACCAAAAGGAGGTATTTATAGCAAAAGAGAGGATGAAACAGATAGTGGAGATGTGATGGTGAGATCAATGGTCGAGAGAAGTTGTGAAGGGAGGACGAATGTGCATGCAACACATGTTTCCACATGAGTGCAAAGAATTTAGAAATTTCCATAAATGGTGGAGTTAACTCCTATTCATTTTTAATTTAATTTTGATTTTTAATTTGTTTCCAAATAGAAGTCATGTGCACATAGAGACAAATGAGGAAGTGGAAGACAACTTCCATTTATAAGTGAAGTGGGAGTAGAGAGCAAGAATAGAAGGTGAGCAAAATAAATAAATACCCACCAATATTTAATTTATTTATTTTTGAATAATAAATAAATTAAATATTGATAGTTATTTATTTATTAGAAGAAAATGGATGGGGGAATTAAATAAATTAAAATTTATTTAATTCATATGGTGAGAAAGGGATAAATAAAACATTAGGTTATATTTATTCAATAGGATGAAATTGGGATAATTAAATAACATAAGGTTATTTAATTAATTTCATAGAAGAACATTACAGCACAAGAGGAATTAATTAAATAAAATTATTTAATTAATTAATTACGACCTCGAAGAAAAGGGAAGTGTACAAAATAAGTGTACTAGACAAGGTAGTACAAACAAATGGGACAATGTGACAACTAATGCAATGATGGACTAAAATTGAATGAACGTCAAGATACAACAAGCAGATGCAATTGTGACACGAAATGCAATGAACATGACGAGAGTCAATTTTGAGTGTCTACATTTTGCCCCTCTTTGAGACAATGTCCGTTGGGGCTTTGTTTCAAAGAAGATATGATACGTTGAATAATTAGGCTATGCCCCAATGAAACTAGTGGATGATGCCCCCTCGAGAGGAAAACTGAGCGACGGAGGAAAGACATGTTTGACTCATGACAAGAAGAGGCCTGGACAGAGACAGAAGCAGAGGGACAAGGTACAGAATGACAAGAAAACCCTAGGTTGAAAGGCCTATAAAGACCACCTCTTAGTTCAAAATCTATTCATTTGTGCCATTTGCTTTGTTGAGTGTTTTGGGAGTGATAGTGCTATTTGGAGCTTTGAAGATGCTGATTCCACGCCATCATCATTGGGCTGAGCAGGTGAGGATGTTCGGGTGACCAGCAGGAGCAGGCACACCAGTAAGTGACAAAAATTTTCCATTTGCGTTATGTAATTTAGCCAAAAACGTCATGTAATCTAGCCAAAAATGCATTAAATTCGCGCACGCAATGAGATGCGAACTAGCGATCTGCAAGCGCATATGGTAGACAGTGCATCGCATTTGGTTTAACTAGTCACAGTTGAGCACGGGTTGGTCACAATTGAGAAATTTGTGCGCATATGGTCGACGGGGTGGGCTTAGGTTAGGGCTATATCGCATTTGGGAAAACTAGTTGCGGTTGGTTAAAGGTGCGTTGCCTTTGGAGTTATAGGTTACATATGGATTAGAGCAAGTCACCTTTGGAAATGAGGATGCACATTTGGATGTAAGTGCAAACTAGATTTCGGGTTAATGCGCATATGGTAGTTTCAAGTCGCTTATGGCATAGTTTGCATCACATTTGGCAAATATAGGTGCATACAGATAGCAGTGAGTCACCTTTGAATTTTCAAGTCGCATATGGCAAAAGGCACATCGCAATTGGCCTGGCTAGTTGTATATGGAAAAGGGGAAAAAATCGCCTTTGGAAATTTAAGTCGCAATTGGTCAAACTAGGTCAGTATGTTAGGATTTTGGAAGATTTTGGGCAAGAAATTGATGAATGACCATTGTATTGTTTTGTCGGAGGCATTACAACCATTGTTATCGTGGGAACCACACACTTCCAATCTACGACTAGTCCGTCAGTTAGATGCAGATGAGTTGTTGTTTCTAGAGATCATCAGATTTGAGCATGTGGTACACATAGAGCAGTTTGCACACGCACAGCCTTGATGACATGCTTGGTAGAGAGATGGCGTAGTGAGCATAGTTTATTCTTATTTCTGATAGGCGAGGCGATAGTGACCCTGGAGGACGTATACCAGATTCTTTGAGTTCAGATACATGGAGATCAGGTTGATTATGATCCAAATCATGGGCCAGATGTGTTCAGGAGATTATTTGGCACACTTGACATCAGAGATGAGGAGCACGAGATACCAATGGCATGGATGTGGGAGCTATGTGACTGTCTACAGAGAGGTTATGGCCGTGATCAAATTCTTAGTGCCAGACAGATGAGCTCGGGGCTTCCCTACTGGATGGGGTATAGTGATGGAGAGTATGTTCATTTATGGTATGCGGTATGCATGGGCTCCATGCGTCTTGAGACAGTTGTATCATTATTTGCATGATTGTGCATATTTATTTGGTTTGAGCATGTCTGCAGATGTCACTGTACTACACGTATGGGCTTTTGAGCACATTGTAGTGATGAGGCCAGCCGTTAGTGGGATTGTAGCAGAGGTTACCTAGGTAGCCCTATGCGCACATATATGGAGGAGCCCCTAGCTACATGCAGTTGAGGCATCTGGTGTATTGGAGGCGCCAGATAGATAAGATGGATAGATTCATATGGTGACCATGGCTGAGCTGTGAGGCATGGGCAGAGGACGTAGAGGAGTTAGTATATGCGCGGTAGGCTCAATACTTATTTGGCTAGGGGATCTATATCATTGAGAGATTTATGCCAGAGAGAGTGCTACGATAATTTAGGATTGCATAGGGCAGACCAGTCGGTGAGGCCATCTTTGGTCGTACATGCAGAGAGGTGGTAGATTAGGGACCTAAGGTAGTTGTGGAGACAACCCTGGCTAAGGTAGAGGGTTTGCAACTAGTTATGTGGGGATGGAGTCAGGGACCAACAGATGTAGGGACCCTACCAGACTACGATGCTTACTGGGCTACAAAGCAGCCTACTCATATTTCTGCACCAGGAGAGGTCAGGGAGGTAGCCATCCATATACCTCGGAGGACAGGGGCACATAAATTTTTCCTTATAAATTTAGTTCTCCAAATATAATAGTTACAAATTTGAAATGATAAACAATTCTTTATCTTTAGAAAAAATTATTACTAAACCACAATATTAGATTAATTAAAATAATTAAAATCATGTTCTCTAAAATTACTTACTATTATTACTTAAACAAAAAAATTAAGTGACTAAGATAAAATACTGTAGTGATCTAAAAATGAATATGTTATTGTTATTATATTGTGTAATTATTCTTCAAACTTACAATATTTTAATGCATTTTAAATTATAAAAGTATTAGTGGGTAAGTGCAAGAAGATGGGGGGTCAAAAAGTGGCCAAAATTTTTTTAAAAAAATTTAAGTCATAAAGCGAGTGCGTTATAACACACTCGCGTTATGGCTTGGTAATGATAAGCCTTAGGCTCGTCATTACTGAGCCATAATGCGCTCGCGTTATGACCTAATATAAATTAAAAAAAAGCAATTGAATTTCATTTCACTCTCATTCTCTCCTCTGCTCGCGGCTTCCAAACCCTCAAAAATGCGCTCATGTTCTGCAAAACGCCAATCAACACAAAAAGCTTATCAATTCATCGCCAAAATGCCGCCGCGACATCGAGCATGCCAAAGTGGTGAGTTATCTTTATTTTTTTGTTTGAATTTCTTTCTAAATAGGTAGGTTTTTGTTGATTTTTGATGTATATTTCGTTAATTGTCAGGAAATGTTAATGCACCTCCTCCTCCTCCTCCTCCTCCTCCTCCTCAAAATCCACAAAATCCTTAGGAGGAAATACCTGCAGAACAACAACCTCCTCCATTCATTCCTCGACATGCCCCTGGAACACAAGATAATATAATGGGGTAAATTGAAAACAACAAAAAAGAAATTGAAGATATAATTGCATGGTTGAAAGATCCTTCCACTTCTACCTTGCATAGGTCCACGTTTGCCGAATCTCTTGAGTCTATGTTATCAAATGTAAATTCAATTAGCAAGCAAATAACTAGTTGGACCGATAAAAAGAGAGAGTTTAGAGATTACTATGTAGACAAGTTGTCATACCAAGATGTCAAAAAATTACAAATTACAAAATTAGACTTGTGTTCAATTTTCACAAACCCACAAACAAATCAACCTCCACCCATTACATGCAAGAGGTTCCCTATCCATTGGTGCAACAACCAAGCGATAAGGGACAATTTCGGGCAGAGGTAGTGGATGGTTTTTGACCATCCTCCATGCAATAATAATGAGGTCCCACAATACTTTTTGAGGAAACTCTACTGCGAGTTTGTCCTCAATAAAGTGCCAAACTATTTTGATATGCAGGACTTCCAGGGTAGAGGTGGGGGCTCAGCACAGGATAGACTAGGGGCACGTCTTGACCCATAGCGGGTAGTGAGATGAGTAATCAGCAGACCAGCCCACGAGCATGTTTCTATCCCTTCCATTGTGAAGGAGAGTGTTGAGGTCGATACACTGAGGTTGATTAGTGCCTTGACCCAGAGCATCATAGAGCATGCCGATCCTGCAACACAGAGTGGGTTGGGAGATAGTGCGAGGAGTAGGGTCCCACTGCATACTTGCTAGGCTTGCGGGTCAACCTGTGGTTATGACCCCATGGATAGTCATGACACAGGTGTACAGGCTACATCTACAGCTGAGTAGATGGTGATGACAGATACCCTCCTGAGTGAGACTTTCGGCCTTGATACTCAGGTAAATATTAGCAAGTTTATTGAATTTAATTTATTAAATTTTATTTTTGAAATACAAGATTAACTAATTTAAATTGATGATTTTAATGAAATTTCAGGGTCATAGCGTCGATGCAGTTTTTAGTGGTTCTCCACCTACATTTTTCACTAGATCATCTACTGTCGAGCTATGTAACTAGTAAACAATTATAAATATTACATGTGAATAGCATCGTTATATGAATGGTATTCTAATTTCTGATTTTGGATGTTGAATAGGTTAATACTGTAGATTTCATGGCAACCCCTGCCAGCGGTGGTGGACTTCAAAGCTTTACGGAGGTAATAAAATAAATAGTTTAATGAATGAATTGTACTTACTAAATTTTTGTATGTGATTTATGTGTTTTATTGTGTGTACTTCCATGTTTAGATGAACGTGTATGTATGTTAGGAGCCGTGATTTGCATCACTATTATAGTTTTCGTAATTGAATAATGTTGTTTTATTTTCAGATGATGCAGGCTGCGGAGACACCTCCCCATGTTCATAGGGAAATGGAGTAGGGTGTGGCCTATGCGATTCATAGCTCCATGGCATTGACAGGGGTATGAGGCAGATTTGTAAATTTCAATTTACATTCATTGTTATAGTTGTCTATTTTTGAAAAATCAAAAGATTATTGATTTAAAGTTTAATTTCTATCTGGATGGTTTCTATAGGACATGACATCACCAGGGCCTATTCCTGCTACTGAGGCAAGCGAGGAGATAGATTATATGTTTGCGGTAAGTGATTATTTTGTTAAATGTTTCATTTTTTTATAACATGTAATTTCTATATATTAATGTCTATACTTTTTTTTGTAATAGGTAAAGGTGCAGGAAGAACTAAATAGGAGGAGTAGCCCTTGGGTTCGTAGTAGACCACCCACATGCATGTCTCCATCCCCTAGAAGATCAAAGGCTGCTCGTGATTTATTCTCTTCACCAACCAGAGGGGAATGACTTTTTATTGTGTTCCTTTGTTGTATGCCTATATGGCATTTGTGGACATATATTTTGTATTGTACATAGTTGACATTGTATGCCTATATGGCATTCTTGTAAGCCTATATGGCTATTTTGTATATATGTTATACTTATATCGACAAATATTGATGTATACCTATATGGATATTTGGTTAATACAAATCTTTTTTATTGATGGCGTCCATACTTGCATTATAAATCCACTTTTGAATGGATATTTGTAGATGGCTACTTCAAATATTCAAAGTCCGATTGTATTACATAGGATGTTTGCATTTTCTTTGATAGGCTTGATAGGCCATGGATTACATGATGGTGTTTGATGGAAAAGTATGGTACTAGAAGACTCTAGTTCATTCTTAATAGGCTTGTGATTGATAATATCTTTGCATGATTGCACTTGATCTTGGATCATGGGCATGTTGTTAGGATTTTGATTACATTGTGATGTTTGATGGATAGGCATGGTGTAAGATACCCAACTAGTTCTACGAAAAATTTTCCTTACTCAAACAATTTTACTTGCTATCAATTCATCAACTACTTCAACAACACAAAGATATACATCAAAGATAACTACTTGAATGAATCAACCTTAGAGTTGGGTACTTGTCTAGTTATTTGACTCAATCAACTTGCAATGTCTTATTACATGGATAATGCTTTCAATAGCATGAAGTTACAACTTATTCAACGGAGATACAAAAGAAAGGCCTTGAAGCCTTGATGTTTACAATGGCGTCTACACTTGATCAACTTAATCAAACTCAATGATGTCAACTAAATGTCAACACCTCACAATATCACAAGGGAGCATCACCTTGCTTGTTGCATGGATGAACGTCATAGTTGCAAGACTCTTAGGGTTAGGTGCCAACTAAAGGTAGTAGAGACTAGACTAGGTGCCATCCTAAGCTGGGCGCTTCCTTGAGGTGGTAGAGACATGGATGAACGTCTGGTGGGGTTTGATGACTCTATATTGACACTCAAATTCACTTAGGTGAAATATTAGTGTTCTTCTAACTAGGCGCTAGATAGGAGGATTCTCAGGGGTTTTGGCACCTAGGTTACAACTTGTCAATTTCTCAAAGAATCTTTGAAACACTTGACTTCCAAGGATTATCATCTTACCCTCTGATGGAGCGCCTTGTTCCAAAATTGGTCTTGGGGACTTGCATCTCTCTTAGGCGCATGTTTGGAGTAATGTCAACTAGTATTAGCGCCTATTATCTCAATTCACACTTGACATCAAACTTTTGAAGCTCTTTTACCCTAGCGCCTTTATCTTCTATCAAGTGCCTAACATTCTGGAGGTGAATTCCATCTTAATCCAAGTCTTCAAGGTACTTCCAAGTTTAGGCACCAAAACAAGGTTATGGAGGAGCAGAACCATGCCTTAGGAGGATGACTGAACCCTAGGTGCCAATTTAAGGTTGCAAGAGCATAGGTATGCACCAAGCAGAGTTTGATGCTCAAAACATTAACATTATTCAGTGAAATCCTTTTTTGACTCTAGGTGTCATTTGGAGGCTAGAAAGAGGGAAGTTGAAACCAACTGCATTAGGTGCATTTCTGAGGTGATGGAGACCAATAAGTGTGCCTTGTCCTCTAGCTCTATTCCTTGTTAACTTTACAACTTAGATTATCTGAACAACACTGAGAATGCTTCCCTTCTTCCTGATACAAGTTGAAAGATCCACTGGGCGCCATTTCAGGTGTGTGGAGAGATCATCAACCAAGGGCGCTAATAGAGCCTTTGGCAAATGGAAAGAGCACCTTACTTAGATTTGATTTCTGGATGCCAGAATTGAGGAATTTTGTGCCTTGGCTAGGAGTTTCTCATTTCAATCTTGATTATTCATCTAAGTGACTTTCCTTAGCTCCCAAGCCTTCAATCTATCCATTACCACCTGCTAGGAGCTCAAAATAGAGTGTTAATGCCTTATGAAGGTTAGGCACATTCTGAGGGTGGGGTCCAGGCCTTGAGACTTCTCTCCTCATCAAAGGCTTTCAATCCTAGGCACTAGATCCAAGGAGTTCCAACCAACACATGCGCCTAGTGCTGTGAGTTCACCCAAAGGACATCTTTAACTTGAAAACTTTCAATCTTCATCCATCTATGCTAGGCGCTCAATTGGAGGATCCCTAGAAACATGTATAGGCGCCTTGAGGTTCTTAGCTGCTTAATTTGGATGATCCTTGTGCTAGGCGCTTAGTAAGGAAAACTGAAGTGAAATGGGCACCTAGGCTCCCAAGCTTCCATACTTAGTCAAATTTTAGGGTTCTGACCTTGTTCCTGCAAAACAAACAGATAGAGTTAGTCCAAAACCAATTCATTCCCTCATCATTTGGAATTAGCCTCTGGGAATGAGGAATAGGCTAATCCATTATACACTTGATGATCAAGCCGGGAACGGCGACATGACACATGGTACTAGGCTAATCATTTTGGGTTTTGCATGAGCCTCGGACAAGGTAATAGGCATAGGGTTTTTATCTTGCATAATGATTTTTTCAAACCAAGGGTCCACGATGGAAATGATTAAGGATGATAGAATGTTTGGATTTTGGACTTTGAGATTTTTATTGTTTGGACTCAAATTTTGTTAAATGGTTGTTTGAAAGAGGACACATCAAACACAACAATAAGATTGGTTTAAGTATAGATGCAAATGATGTTTACTAGTTTACTAATGTGATGATGTTTACTAATGTGATGATGATTACTAATGTGATGATGATTTTGCATGTTTTCAATGGTTGGGATCTACAAGTTATGCATTTTTTTGGGATGCACACCTCATTAATTGTAGTGGGATGACTTGAATGCATATTGCCTATATCCACAAGATGACTTTGTTATTTTTCCTTGTCTATGCTCATTTGCGCATTGGTATGTTGCATTGGGATGAGAGGATGGATGTTGCTTTGGTAGTGATGTGTATTCGTCACCTAGTGATGGATGATCTTATATAGTGGTTAGGTGTAATGGTTATCTTCATGTGGTTGTAGATGTTGATCCTTGGTTTAGAGGTGTTTGGTAGTGTGTCTTGGTGGACTCTTGATTCTAGATTAGAGTATTAGCATGATACAAATTCTCTTGAGACTAGGATGTCTGTATTGGTGCATGTGATCTTCTAGGAGGAGATGTTAGATCATGATGTCATGTTTGGATACCTAATTTTGTAGTTGGAGTTTTGACAGTGGTCTTGTTGGTTCTCTTGGTATTGAGTACATTGGTCATGTGCTTGGGAGCTTCATGATAATGTGGTGTTGCATTTGGAGCTTAACATGGATAGATTGGTTGTAGGTTCTCATACATACTTCAAGACTTGGGTGAGGCTAGAGTTCTCTTGGGATTAGAGACACTTGTTGAGATGGTTACCCTTTAGAGGTTTTAGCAGGAAGACCAAGGAGACTTTCACTTGGATATGGGAGTGACTTAATTATGGACCTAGAGAAGATTCTTATTGGAGAGAGTCATTGTGGCTTGGTGTATCTTCGACGAGCATTCTCATTCCCCACTCTTGGTCTACTCGGCAGACTATCATCTAAGAGGTATTTCCCATCCTTTAGATGAATTTTTTTAATGCTTTATCTTCTCATGGTTATGGATCTTAAGCTATGGTTATTGGTTCTAGAGGGTTCATTTGAGGGGTGTCTCTAAACATGCTTTTTCTCAGGTGCTAAACTGGAGTTGTCTAGATGCACAAGTGCGCCTCCCTCAATGAAGTTCCTTTTGTTAACTTAGTTCATCCTAGTGACTCAAGGGGTTGTTATATTCTTTAGGCGCAATCTTTCATAGACTAAAACATTCACTCCATGTTAAGGCACTCAAAGGAGGCTCTGGAGATGGAAAATGGCGCCTTAACTCACTTATGTAAATTTTGGACTTTTAGGCAATTGCAAGATGTCTTGGAGGGCTCAATTCTTCAAGGCGCCCATTTTGTTCACCACTTGTAGCATCACTTGTTCAAGGCACATGTGTGATTTGGTCAAAAATAGGCACCTAGAGTGAATAGGCTTTCATCCTGACTTAATACACTGCCTCCTTCTGACGATTTTTGGGGTAGCAGAAAACCTTTCACCATGGGCAAATGCCTCAGAGCTATAAAAAATTGAGAGAGGTTATTGTAGAGGCACTCTACGTGATCGCGTTACCTCAGACGGAATGTTTCTAAGTGACATGGTTTTCGAGTAACATCTAATCAAAGATTGCTGCCTTTTTGCACTTTGGACACTTCAGGGATATTGTCGATACAATGTAGCTCCGACTGTTTCGACATGTTTGGTTGAAAAACAAGACCATGCCTAGCATAAATGTACCTATTCGGATGCGTTGGAATAGTCAGTTTGGTCGCATCAGGAGCAGGACAAAAGTTACACCCCTTTGCAAATTTACATTGCCTCCTTCTGATGATTTTTGGGGCAGCAGAAAACCTTTCACCACGGGCAAATGCCTCAGAGCTATAAAAAATTGAGAGAGGTTATTGTAGAGGCACTCTACGTGATCACGTTGCCTTAGACAAAATGTTTCTAAGTGACACAATTTTTGAATAACATCTCGTCAAAGATTGCAGCCTTTTTGCACTTTGGACTCTTCAGGGATATCATCGGTACAATGTAGCTCCGACTGTTTCGACATGTTTGGGTGAAAAATAGGACCATGCCTAGCATAAATGTACCCATTCATATGCATTGGAATAGTCAGTTTGGTCGCATCAGGAGCAGGACAAAAGTTACACCCCTTTGCAACTTTACACTACCTCCTTCTGACGATTTTTGGGGCAGCAGAAAACCTTTCACTATGGGCAAATGCCTCAGAGCTATAAAAAACTGAGAGAGGTTATTGTAGAGGCACTCTACGTGATCACTTTGCCTCAGACAGAATGTTTCTAAGTGACACAATTTTTGAGTAACATCTCGTCAAAGATTGCAACTTTTTTGCACTTTGGACTCTTCAGGGATATCGTGGGTACAATGTAGCTTGGACTGTTTTGACATGTTTGGGTGAAAAATAGGACCATGCCTAGTGTAAATGTACCCATTCAGATGTGTTGGAACAATCAGTTTGGTCGCATCAGGAGCAGGACGAAAGTTACACCCCTTTGCAACTTTACACTGCCTCCTTCTGACAATTTTTGGGGCAGCAAAAAACCTTTCACCACGGGCAAATACCTCAGAGCTATAAAAAACCGAGAAAGGTTATTGTAGAGGCACACTACGTGATCACGTTGCCTCAAACAAAATGTTTCTAAGTGACACAATTTTTGAGTAACATCTCGTCAAAGATTGCAGCCTTTTTGCACTTTGGACTCTTCAGGGATATCACCGGTACAATGTAGCTCCGACTGTTTCGACATGTTTGGGTGAAAAATAGGACCATGCCTAGCATAAATGTACCCATTTAGATGCGTTGGAATAGTCAGTTCGTTTGCATCAGAAGCAGGACGAAAGTTACACCCCTTTGCAACTTTACACTGCCTCCTTTTGACAATTTTTGGGGCAGCAGAAAACCTTTCACCATGGGCAAATGCCTCAGAGCTATAAAAAAATGAGAGAGGTTATTGTAGAGGAACTCTACATGATCGTGTTGCCTTAGACAAAATATTTCTAAGTGACACGGTTTTTGAGTAACATCTCGTCAAAGATTGCAGCTTTTTTGCACTTTGGACTCTTCAGGGATATCGTGGGTATAATGTAGCTCGGACTGTTTCGACATGTTTGGGTGAAAAATAGGACCATGCCTAGCATAAATGTACCCATTCAGACGTGTTCGAATAGTCAGTTTGGTCGCATCAGGAGTAGGACAAAAGTCACACCCCTTTGCAACTTTACACTGCCTCCTTCTGATGATTTTTGGGGCAGCAGAAAACCTTTCACCACGGGCAAATACTTCAGAGATATAAAAAATTGAGAGAGGTTATTGTAGAGGCACCTTACGTGATCACGTTACCTCAGACAAAATGTTTCTAAGTGACATGGTTTTCGAGTAACATCTCGTCAAAGATTGCTACCTTTTTGCACTTTGGACTCTTCAGGGATATTGTCGGTACAATGTAGCTCAGACTATTTCGACATGTTTGGGTGAAAAATAGGACCATGCCTAGCGTAAATGTACCCATCCGGATGCATTGGAATAGTCAGTTTGGTCACATCACGAGCAGGACACCAAAAATGCAAAAGTTGCTTTGTGCAACTTGACAACATTGACACTTTTTTGCAACATGACTCAAAGACTCAAACTGACCCCAAATGACTCAAAGTGACTTAAAATCACCTTGATTTGGTGCCCAATGTACATTATAGAGGTCGAGGCGCTCCTTATCATTCAAACATCTTAGATGAGCGCATAGGAAAGGAAAAAGCTCTAAGTTTCATCATCATGAGCGCCTAATATCAAGAGACTTTAATGGGTCAAACCTTAGTATTGAGTCCTAAGGCACATTTCATGTCTCCTTTCATCCAGTTTGGTGCCCTTATGTAAATTTTTCAACTTGATTTGGCACCCTATATGTGAAGGAAGATCTAAAGGCATGAAAGTGGATGTCATATTGCAAGAGTTTGGATCATCAAAATTGAAAGAAATAAGTCTATTAAGCTTGGGCGCCCTTGGTCTTCTTTTCATTCATTATGAGCGCCTTGGGAGAATGGTATATAGATCATCATCATGATTGGGCGTCCTGGATACAGAGTGTTGGAGAGATCATCAAATGGTGTCTAGTAGGGTGAGTTATGAGTTTGGTCGCATTAGGAGCAGGACACCAAAAATGCATAACATGATGATGCAAAAATGTGTACATATGTGTAAAAATGCAGGAGGAAATAAAAAAAGACAAACCTTACAAATTAATGTGCATATTTACAACTCAATGTAACATAACTTTACAAAATCAATGTGAATACTTACAAATTAATCCAATGAACCATCCGGGTCTGCTCTACTCTTTATTGTGTCAAGTATTGCTTCATGGTCAGACTCACGCACTTTCCACAATATTTTGTTCAAAGGTCTACCCTGATACTTTATCAAATGAACATTGGATGCCACGACAAGGTTCGAGTAATGAAGAATCTTCCGATGCATGTTAAAGTCCTGAAATAGCCAAATATTAACACTCTTATGTGGGTACCTTCTAAGCCATGTTCCAGTAATAACCACTGATCCTGTAGGGTATTCGATGTTTTCTCCATCTGTAACAGGGGCCTCCAATTTCTTTTTGGCCTCAACACAATGACATAAGTAATAATCTATTCCCTCTTCATTATCTTCATCTGCAATAACTACATATACGTGCCCTACATTGATATGTGTAGCAAATTAGATGAAATTAGTCAACATTATGAAAACACTACAAAGTAAGATGACATTACCTAGTTGAACTAGATGAAATTAGATGCATATACGTGCCCTATATTACCTGGTTGAACTAAATCTAATATGTGGTCAAAGTCAACTGACAATTCCATCTGTGTTAGTTCCAGTGCCGTCGGGGGTCGATACGTGTCAAGTGGGCTAAGATAACTGCCATTCGTCAACCCACTCCTTTGACTCACACTCATCCCAGACTTGAATTGTACAGGAAGAACAAAAGCATGACATCTTTCGTGTATGGATACTCCATGAACCTGCAATTGAGCTTCTGAAAGAGTGCATCTCATTTGATCCTGTCAGTGTACAACAATCCTCATTTGGTGCAATGTTAGTATCATCTATCAACCAAAAAAATCTACGAACTAAAGACTTACCTTCATTACCTGGACCCATGGAAGCATTACACCACTCGACAATCAATTTTGCATCTGTCAACTTTGCATTGTCTTTATACTTTAACTCTTCTCGTGCTATGGCTCTTTTGATACATGCTCCTGCACCATCATGCTCCCCCTTTCCATGCCCGGCCTCACAAAAGTTCCACATATATTGAATACCTGTAAAATTATGCCTCCTACTCAGCCAATAGAAATTTCGCGAGTTCTTGAATTGTGGCGCACAATTATCCGACCATATGATATGCTGACTGAACGATATGCCCCTTCTAGCCAAATCATTGTAGAACACCTGAAAGCAACCTTGCACGAACTCCGTAGAATGCGTGCGATCATCACTAATATAGAAATTATACTCCCTTATGATCTTTCTGTCATCCTTTGTACTATCATTCGCATGAATGAATGCGATGTGCACAAATATAGAAACCTGTGTGGAGTTGTAATATTGTGATTGCACCTCACGCTGTGGCTGTAGACTGTAGTTCTCTACAAAGTTGATGACTGAAACAATGCTACCAACCGAAAATGTGTCCTTGCATAACTTGAATTGCAAGTCCAACCATTGAGCTCTATGGGCATGTCTTGCATACTCATACACTATGCTGTCACGAAATATAGGCATAAACTGATAAACTAGAATCTTTTCAATAACTAATTCACACCTCTTTGCTTCTTTACCATCTTTTGTATTGTATGCCACTGTTTTATACTTGCCAAACTCTACTAGTTCGTTTCCAACCGCATGTGTTATTTCCATATGTTCACATATTGGCAAATGTTGCAAGCCACCGCAACGATGACATGTGCCATCCAAGCATAATTTCTTGTAGAATATTTGACCTTCCTCTCTTTCACATAAAATTCTTGATATGAAGTCTCTTGAAGATGTTGGTGGGGCACATAAGGCACAACCCTGCAAATCATTGTTAGTATGCATATCTAAACATATAGACCTATAAGCATCAAAATGGTTAGAAAATTCAATATGTAATCTACAACAACAAGTAGTGCGTGTGTGATTTATCTTAACATAGAAAGTTTTAGCATTTCAAAATATCTTTGACAAATTTTAATTTGAGGATACTTCTCTAGAAATTTACCATAAAACTGTGTTTGAGTCTCATCCAAAAAATGCTTTGGATGTGGCTCGCAGTTCTGACTACCGATTCTCCTTCTTACCACATCCCTTTGATTCAGAGATACCCTTGTGTAATTCTTCCAAAAGTCTTCAATTAGTGATCTCAATGCTTCAACAATTGGTTTATCTTTTCGTGGTAGTCTCCCCGAGAACGCCCATAATTCATTGGCATTAGTGTCCTCAATTCTTTGGCGTCTTCCAATGGCTCTTGATAAAGTTTTCCTATTAATTCTCAATTCTTGACTTGTCTTTCTAATGAGACGAGCTTTCCTCGTTTGACTACTTACTATAGTCGATGTAATCACACGCCGTGTTGCATTACTATCTTTTGTGCGTGAGGTGTTACCCACACTCTCATACGCACTCATTAGATTCTTGACAATAGATTTTTCACTTGAAGCCTCTGATGTTCTCAACCCAAGAATCTTCATGATAGACCTATACTTTATACTTCGCATCATTTCAACGAATAGTTGACATCTTGTAGTCTCATTTAACTTTTCAAAGAACAATCTCCAAATCTTATTAGCATATCTTCTACAAGTGCGTTTTGGAATCTTACCTTCCATTGGCTGCAAAATATTCTCATTAATATCAATCAAATACTTTGGCTTTCTATGCAAAATTCTAGGTGGTGTCAAGTTAGGTAAATTCATCTCAACATTAGGAATTTCATCAATATTTAAATGAGATGGGTTAGATGGCATACCTTCGATCGAAGATGGAATAGATGACATACCTTGAGGTTGAGGTGGGAACGATGGCGTACCTCCTTCATCACATGTGAGTGATGATGTACTCTCAACTTGAGATGTGGTAGATGGTGTCCCTACATGTTGACTTGCGGTAAGGGACGTGTCTCCAACTATGGTATTCAAATCTCTCGTACCACAAAGTTTTTGCATTCGTTCTCTTTGTGCTGCCAATACCATATCTTTTTGTGATGGTTATGGTTCCTCTTCAATTGGTATGTCTTCATTTATCGTGTCCAATTTCCTCTTCTCATGAAGTTCCCTCATAGCCATTGCTTTCTTTGCATTCTTAGCTTCTATCTCTTCTTGTGTTGGTTTAATTCTTGATCGTTTCCTTGGCATGACGGAGAATTTGTCTGTAGCATGATAAAAAGACCAATATTAGTTCCTAAGAAATGAATACATGATAATAGTGGGATTGTATTTTTTTTATGTTGTAAGGATTTATTCTTGTATAGTTTGACATCATGGTATGAACTAAGGTTTGTTTATTACACATAATTATTAAAGAGCCCAAGTGTAGAAAATATACATGGCATCATGTGAGATTGTAGGTTGCTTTCTTGATTGGAAATGTGTCTATTTTAAACATGTATGATAAAGCATGATAAAGTAATTCAATCCGAAATAAGGAAAATGTAAAGAACATGCATGTAAAGACTTGACATACCTAAGAAACGAAGATTTGAAAGGAGAGAGTACCCAATTATGTAGTGTTTTTATCTTCTTGCATCAAACTCCTCAACAATTTGAGTTTTTCACCACTTGCTTCCTTTTCAATGTTAAATTCCTAAAATTGAATCACAATTAACATTGCAACACTACAAAAATTGAAACTTGAATAGATATATATCAAACTTGGTGTGAAAACTATGTTATTTCCTCCTTCTCAAGTTGGCAAAGCAGAAAAGGTGGTGGAAAGATCATGCAAAGGTGGTACAATGTGTCAAATGTGCATGTGGACTTCCCAATAGCATGAAAGCACTTCTTTTTTGTCGGAGCACACACAGAATCAGTAAGAAAATAGAGCATGTGGGCCTAGATCACGAGGGTAACCACTTTTTTACCGTTTCAATAGAAATACAAAACGTGAGCGCGTTATAACGCGCTCGCGCTATAACGTGCTCGCGTTTTGTCCTGCTATAGATTCATCACATCCTTTGCATTGATCACATCTTTTTCCTGCAAGGGCTTGCCAGATGCTCCACCATATGATAGGCATAACAATGAAGGGGCAAACCCTCATAATCAAGTTCGTGATAGAAAATGCCCTCAACCCTCAACGTCAAACCCTAATCCCTAAACCCTCAACTCTGATCCCTCGACCCTCAACCCTCAATGTCAAATCCTAATCCCTCAACCCTCAACCCTATCCCTAAACCCTTAACCCTCAACGTCAAATCCTAATCCCTCAACCCTCAACCCTATCCCTAAACCCTCAACCCTCAATGTCAAATCCTAATCCCTCAACCCTAATCCATCATCCCTCAACTCTAATCCCTCATCCGTAAACCCTAAATGCTATCCCTAATCCTACACCCTCAACAGACTCGATACTATACCTTAAACTCTAATCCCTTATCCCTAAACCCTCCAACCCTATCCCTAATCCTTACAACCCTCAACCCTAATCCCTCAACCCTTAACTCTGATCCATCAACCCTCAACACTATACCTTAAACCCTAATCCCTTCAACCTCAACCCTATCCCTAAACCCTTGACCCTCGAACCTCAACCCTCAACCCTCGACGTCAAACCCTAATCCCTCAACCCTTAACTCTGATCCCTCATCTCTCAACCCTAACCCTAAACCCTCAACCCTCAACGTCAAATTCTAATCCCTCAACCCTTCACTCTAATCCCTCAACCCTAAACCCTATCCCTAAACCCTAAACCCTCAAACCTCAACCCTCAACCCTCAACCCTAAACCCTTGACCCTTGACCCTTAAACCTCAACCCTAAACCCTAAACCCTTGACTCTCGAACCTCAACCCTCAACCCTCAACATCAAACCCTAATCCCTCAACCCTTAACTCTGATCCCTCGACCTTCAACCCTAACCCTAAACCCTAAACCCTCAACGTTAAATTCTAATCCCTCAACCCTTCACTCTAATCCCTCAACCCTAAACCCTAT
Source organism: Cunninghamia lanceolata (assembly GCA_027924645.1). Lineage (NCBI taxonomy): Eukaryota > Viridiplantae > Streptophyta > Pinopsida > Cupressales > Cupressaceae > Cunninghamia > Cunninghamia lanceolata. Next base: position 884,432 of record BSBN01000184.1, on the reverse strand, counting down.
CCCTAAACCCTCAACACTATACCTTAAACCCTAATCCCTCAACCCTAACCCTAAACCTTGTCCCTAAACCCTAATCCCTCAACCCTCAACCCTAATCTGTCATCCGTCATCCCTCAACTCTAATCCCTCATTCCTAAACCCTAAACGCTATCCCTATTCCTAGACCCTCAACATGCTCGATACTATACCTTAAACCCTAATCCCTCTACCCTCGACACTCTTATTTAACCCTAATCCCTTGACCATTAACCCTATCCCTCAACCTCAACCCTCAACCCTCAACTCTCAACATTAAACCCTAATTCATCAACCCTAAACCCTAATCCCTCAAACCTAAACCCTATCCCTAAACCATCAACCCTCAACACTATACCTTAAACCCTAATCCCTCAACCCTCAACCCTAAACCTTATCCCTAAACCCTAATCCCTCAACCCTCAACCCTAATCCCTCATCCCTCAACTCTAATCCCTCATCCCTAAACCCTACATGCTATCCCTATTTCGAAACCCTCAACAAACTCGATACTATACCTTAAACTCTAATCCCTAATCCTTATACCCTCCACACTCTACTTTAACCCTAATTCCTCGACCCTCAACCCTATCCCTAAACCCTTGACCCTCGAACCTCAACCCTTAACCCTCAACATCAAACCCTAATCCCTCAACCCTTAACTCTGATCCCTCGACCTTCAACCCTAATCCTAAACCCTAAACCCTCAACGTCAAATTCTAATCCCTCAACCCTTCACTCTAATCCCTCAACCCTAAAACCTATCCCTAAACCCTCAACACTATACCTTAAACCCTAATCCCTCAGCCCTCAACCCTAAACCTTATCCCTAAACCCTAATCCCTCAACTCTCAACCCTAATCCATCATCCCTCAACTCTAATCCCTCATCCCTAAACCCTAAATGCTATCCCTATTCCTAAACCCTCAACAGACTCGATACTATACCTTAAACTCTAATCCCTTATCCCTAAACCCTCCAACCCTATCCCTAATCCATATACCCTCCACACTCTACTTTAACCCTAATTCCTCGACCCTCAACCCTATCCCTAAACCCTTGACCCTCGAACCTTAACCCTCAACCCTCAACATCAAACCCTAATCCCTCAACCCTTAACTCTGATCCCTCAACCTTCAACCCTAACCCTAAACCCTAAACCCTCAACATCAAATTCTAATCCCTCAACCCTTCACTCTAATCCCTCAACCCTAAACCCTATCCCTAAACCCTCAACACTATACCTTAAACCCTAATCCGTCAACCCTCAACCCTAATCTGTCATCCGTCATCCCTCAACTCTAATCCCTCATTCCTAAACCCTAAACGCTATCCCTATTCCTAGACCCTCAATAGGCTCAATACTATACCTTAAACCCTAATCCCTCTACCCTCGACACTCTTATTTAACCCTAATCCCTTGACCATTAACCCTATCCCTCAACCTCAACCCTCAACCCTCAACCCTCAACTCTCAACATTAAACCCTCGTTGAAATGATGCGAAGTATAAAGTATAGGTCTATCATGAAGATTCTTGGGTTGAGAACATCAGAGGCCTCAAGTGAAAAATCTATTGTCAAGAATCTAATGAGTGCGTATGAGAGTGTGGGTAACACCTCACGCACAAAAGATAGTAATGCAACACGGCATGTGATTACATCGACTATAGTAAGTAGTCAAACGAGGAAAGCTCGTCTCATTAGAAAGACAAGTCAAGAATTGAGAATTAATAGGAAAACTTTATCAAGAGCCGTTGGAAGACGCCAAAGAATTGAGGACACTAATGCCAATGAATTATGGGCGTTCTCGGGGAGACTACCACGAAAAGATAAACCAATTGTTGAAGCATTGAGATCACTAATTGAAGACTTTTGGAAGAATTACACAAGGGTATCTCTGAATCAAAGGGATGTGGTAAGAAGGAGAATTGGTAGTCAGAACTGCGAGCCACATCCAAAGCATTTTTTGGATGAGACTCAAACACAGTTTTATGGTAAATTTCTAGAGAAGTATCCTCAAATTAAAATTTGTCAAAGATATTTTGAAATGCTAAAACCTTTCTATGTTAAGATAAATCACACACACACTACTTGTTGTTGTAGATTACATATTGAATTTTCTAACCATTTTGATGCTTATAGGTCTATATGTTTAGATATGCATACTAACAATGATTTGCAGGGTTGTGCCTTATGTGCCCCACCAACATCTTCAAGAGACTTCATATCAAGAATTTTATGTGAAAGAGAGGAAGGTCAAATATTCTACAAGAAATTATGCTTGGATGGCACATGTCATCGTTGCGGTGGCTTGCAACATTTGCCAATATGTGAACATATGGAAATAACACATGCGGTTGGAAACGAACTAGTAGAGTTTGGCAAGTATAAAACAGTGGCATACAATACAAAAGATGGTAAAGAAGCAAAGAGGTCTGAATTAGTTATTGAAAAGATTCTAGTTTATCAGTTTATGCCTATATTTCGTGACAGCATAGTGTATGAGTATGCAAGACATGCCCATAGAGCTCAATGGTTGGACTTGCAATTCAAGTTATGCAAGGACACATTTTCGGTTGGTAGCATTGTTTCAGTCGTCAACTTTGCAGAGAACTACAGTCTACAGCCACAGCGTGAGGTGCAATCACAATATTACAACTCCACATAGGTTTCTATATTTGTGCACATCGCATTCATTCATGCGAATGATAGTACAAAGGATGACAAAAAGATCATAAGGGAGTATAATTTCTATATTAGTGATGATCGCACGCATTCTACGGAGTTCGTGCAAGGTTGCTTTCAGGTGTTCTACAATGATTTGGCTAGAAGGGGCATATCGTTCAGTCAGCATATCATATGGTCGGATAATTGTGCGTCACAATTCAAGAACTCGCGAAATTTCTATTGGCTGAGTAGGAGGCATAATTTTACAGGTATTCAATATATGTGGAACTTTTGTGAGGCCGGGCATGGAAAGGGGGAGCATGATGGTGCAGGAGCATGTATCAAAAGAGCCATAGCACGAGAAGAGTTAAAGTATAAAGACAATGCAAATTTGACAGATGCAAAATTGATTGTCGAGTGGTGTAATGCTTCCATGGGTCCAGGTAATGAAGGTAAGTCTTTAGTTCGTAGATTTTTTTGGTTGATAGATGATACTAACATTGCACCAAATGAGGATTGTTGTACACTGACAGGATCAAATGAGATGCACTCTTTCAGAAGCTCAATTGCAGGTTCATGGAGTATCCATACACGAAAGATGTCATGCTTTTGTTCTTCCTGTACAATTCAAGTCTAGGATGAGTGTGAGTCAAAGGAGTGGGTTGACGAATGGCAGTTATCTTAGCCCACTTGACACGTATCGACCCCCAACGGCACTGGAACTAACACAGATGGAATCGCCAGTTGACTTTGACCACATATCAGATTTAGTTCAACCAGGTAATATAGGGCACGTATATGCATCTAATTTCATCTAGTTCAACCAGGTAATGTCATCTTACTTTGTAGTGTTTTTGAAATGTTGACTAATTTCATCTAATTTGCTACACATATCAATGTAGGGCACATATATGCAGTTATTGCAGATGAAGATAATGAAGAGGGAACAGATTATTACTTATGTCATTGTGTTGAGGCCAAAAAGAAATTCGAGGCCCCTGTTACAGATGGAGAAAACATCGAATACCCTACAGGATCAGTGGTTATTACTGGAACATGGCTTAGAAGGTACCCACATAAGAGTGTTAATATTTGGCTATTTTAGGACTTTGACATGCATCGGAAGATTCTTCATTACTGCCATTCATCAACCCACTCCTTTGACTCGCACTCATCCCAGACTTGAATTGCACATGAAGAACAAAAGCATGTCATCTTTCGTGTATGGATACTCCATGAACCTGCAATTGAGCTTCTGAAAGAGTGCATCTCATTTGATCCTGTCAGTGTACAACAATCCTCATATGGTGCAATGTTAGCATCATCTATCAACCAAAAAAATCTATGAACTAAAGACTTACCTTCATTACCTGGACCCATGGAAGCATTACACCACTTGACAATCAATTTTGCATCTGTCAACTTTGCATTGTCTTTATACTTTAACTCTTCTCGTGCTATGGCTCTTTTGATACATGCTCCTGCACCATCATGCTCCCCCTTTCCATGCCCGGCCTCACAAAAGTTCCACATATGTTGAATACCTGTAAAATTATGCCTCCTACTCAACCAATAGAAATTCTACGAGTTCTTGAATTGTGACGCACAATTATCCGACCATATGATATGCTGACTGAACGATATGCCCCTTCTAGCCAAATCATTGTAGAACATTTGAAAGCAACCTTGCACGAACTCCGTAGAATGTGTGCGATCATCACTAATATAGAAATTATACTCCCTTATGATCTTTCTGTCATCCTCTATACTATCATTCGCATGAATGAATGCGATGTGCACAAATATAGAAACCTGTGTGGAGTTGTACTATTGTGATTGCACCTCACGTTGTGGCTGTAGACTATAGTTCTCTGCAAAGTTGATGACTGAAACAATGCTACCAACTGGAAATGTGTCCTTGCATAACTTGAATTGCAAGTCCAACCATCGAGCTCTATGGGCATGTCTTGCATACTCATACATTATGCTGTCACGAAATATAGGCATAAACTGATACACTGGAATATTTTCAATAACTAATTCACACCTCTTTGCTTCTTTACCATCTTTTGTATTGTATGCCACTATTTTATACTTGCCAAACTCTACTAGTTCGTTTCCAACCGCATGTGTTATTTCCATATGTTCACATATTGGCAAATGTTGCAAGCCACCGCAACGATGACATGTGCCATCCAAACATAATTTCTTATAGAATATTTGACCTTCCTCTCTTTCACATAAAATTCTTGATATGAAGTCTCTTGAAGATGTTGGTGGGGCACATATGGCACAACCCTGCAAATCATTGTTAGTATGCATATCTAAACATATAGACCTATAAGCATCAAAATGGTTAGAAAATTCAATATGTAATCTACAACAACAAGTAGTGCGTGTGTGATTTATCTTAACATAGAAAGGTTTTAGCAATTCAAAATATCTTTGACAAATTTTAATTTGAGGATACTTCTCTAGAAATTACCATAAAACTGTGTTTGAGTCTCATCCAAAAAATGCTTTGGAGGTGGCTTGCGGTTCTGACTGCCGATTCTTCTTCTTACCACATCCCTTTGATTCGGAGATACTCTTGTGTAATTCTTCCAAAAGTCTTCAATTAGTGATCTCAATGCTTCAACAATTGGTTTATCTTTTCGTGGTAGTCTCCCCGAGAACGCCCATAATTCATTGGCATTAGTGTCCTCAATTCTTTGGCGTTTTCCAATGGCTCTTGATAAAGTTTTCCTATTAATTCTCAATTCTTGACTTGTCTTTCTAATGAGACGAGCTTTCCTCGTTTGACTACTTACTATAGTCGATGTAATCACACACCATGTTGCATTACTATCTTTTGTGCGTGAGGTGTTACCCACACTCTCATACGCACTCATTAGATTCTTGACAATAGATTTTTCACTTGAAGCCTCTGATGTTCTCAACCCAAGAATCTTCATGATAGACCTATACTTTATACTTCGCATCATTTCAACGAATAGTTGACATCTTGCAGTCTCATTTAACTTTTCAAAGAATAATATCTAAATCTTATTAGCATATCTTCTACAAGTGCATTTTGGAATCTGACCTTCCATTGGCTGCAAAATATTCTCATCAATATCAATCAAATACTTTGGCTTTCTATGCAAAATTTTAGGTGGTGTCAAGTTAGGTAAATTCATCTCAACATTAGGAATTTCATCAATAATTAAATGAGATGGGTTAGATGGCATACCTTCGATCGAAGATGGAATAGATGACATACCTTGAGGTTGAGGTGGGAATGATGGCGTACCTCCTTCATCACATGTGAGTGATGATGTACTCTCAACTTGAGATGTGGTAGATGGTGTCCCTACATGTTGACTTGCAGTAAATGATGTGTCTCCAACTATGGTATTCAAATCTCTCGTACCACAAAGTTTTTGCATTCGTTCTCTTTATGATGGTTGTGGTTCCTCTTCAATTGGTATGTCTTCATTTATCGTGTCCAATTTCCTCTTCTCACGAAGTTCCCTCATAGCCATTGCTTTCTTTGCATTCTTAGCTTCTATCTCTTCCTGTTTGGTTTAATTCTTGATCGTTTCCTCGACATGATAGAGAATTTGTCTATAGCATGATAAAGAGATTAATATTAGTTCCTAAGAAATGAATACAAGATAATAGTGGGATTGTATTTTTTTTTATGTTGTAAGGATTTATTCTTGTATAGTTTGATATCATGGTATGAACTAAGGTTTGTTTATTACACATAATTATTAAAGAGCCCAAGTGTAGAAAATATAGATGGCATCATGTGAGATTGTAGGTTGCTTTCTTGATTGGGAATGTGTCTATTTTAAACATGTATGATAAAGCATGATAAAGTAATTCTATCTGAAATAAGGAAAATGTAAAGAACATGCATGTAAAGACTTGACATACCTAAAAAAAGAAGATTTGAATGCAGAGAGTACCCAATTATGCAGTGTTTTTATCTTCTTGCATCAAACTCCCCAACAATTTGAGTTTTTCACCACTTGCTTCCTTTTCAATGTTAAATTCCTAAAATTAAATCACAATTAACATTGCAACACTACAAAAATTAAAACTTGAATAGATATATATCAAACTTGGTGTGAAAACTATGTTATTTCCTCCTCAAGTTGGCAAAGCAGAAAAGGTGGTGGAAAGATCATGCAAAGGTGGTATAATGTGTCAAATGTGCATGTGAACTTCCCAATAGCATGAAAGCACTTCTTTTTTGTTGGAGCATGCGTAGAATCAGTAAGAAAATAGAGCATGTGGGCCTAGATCATGGGGGTACCCACTTTTTTACCGTTTCAATAGAAATACAAAATGCGAGCGCGTTATAATGCGCTCACATTTTGTCTTGCTATAGATTCATCACATCCTTTGCATTGATCACATCTTTTTCCTGCAAGGTCTTGCCAGATGCTCTGCCATATGATAGGCATAACAATGAAGGGGTAAGCCCTCATAATCAAGTTCTTGATAGAAAATGCCCGCAACCCTCAACGTCAAACCCTAATCCCTAAACCCTCAACTCTGATTCCTCGACCCTCAACCCTCAATGTCAAATCCTAATCCCTCAACCCTATCCCTAAACCCTCAACCCTCAATGTCAAATCCTAATCGCTCAACCCTCAACCCTATCCCTAAACCCTTAACCCTCAACATCAAATCCTAATCCCTCAACCCTAATCTATCATCCCTCAACTCTAATCCCTCATCCCTAAACCCTAAATGCTATCCCTAATCCTACACCCTCAACAGACTCGATACTATACCTTAAACTCTAATCCCTTATCCCTAAACCCTCCAACCCTATCCCTAATCCTTACAACCCTCAACCCTAATCCCTCAACCCTTAACTCTGATCCATCAACCCTCAACACTATACCTTAAACCCTAATCCCTTAAACCTCAACCCTATCCCTAAACCCTTGACCCTTGAACCTTAACCCTCAACCCTCGATGTCAAACCCTAATCCCTCAACCCTTAACTCTGATCCCTCATCTCTCAACCCTAACCCTAAACCCTAAACCCTCAACCCTCAACATCGAATCCTAATCCCTCAACCCTTCACTCTAATCCCTCAACCCTAAACCCTATCCCTAAACCCTCAACACTATACCTTAAACCCTAATCCCTCAGCCCTCAACCCTAAACCTTATCCCTAAACCCTAATCCCTCAACCCTCAACCCTAATCCATCATCCCTCAACTCTAATCCCTCATCCCTAAACCCTAAATGCTATCCCTATTCCTACACCCTCAACAGAATCGATACTATACCTTAAACCCTAATCCCTTATCCCTAAACCCTCCAACCCTATCCCTAATCCTTATACCCTCCACACTCTACTTTAACCATAATTCCTCGACCCTCGACCCTATCCCTAAACCCTTGACCCTCGAACCTCAACCCTCAACCCTCAATGTCAAACCCTAATCCCTCAACCCTTAACTTTGATCCCTTGACCCTTAACACTATACCTTAAACCCTAATCCCTATCCCTCAACACTTAACCCTTAAAACTTAAACCCTATCCCTACACCCTCAACACTTGACACTATATCTTAGGCCTTAAACCCTCATCCCTAAAGCCTCAACCCTCAATCCTTAAACCTTCAACCCTAAACCCTATCCCTAATCCCTCTACCCTCGACACTCTAACCCTAACCTCAACATTATATGCTAATCCGTCAACCCTAAACCCTAATCCTAAACCCTCAACCCTCAACCCTCAACACTATACCTTAAACCCTAATCCCTCAACCCTCAACCCAAAACCTTATCCCTAAACCCTAATCCCTCAACCCTCAACCCTAATCCATCATCCCTCAACTCTAATCCCTCATCCCTAAACCCTAAATTCTATCCCTATTCCTAAACCCTCAACAGACTCGATACTATACCTTAAACTCTAATCCCTTATCCCTAAACCCTCCAACCCTATCCCTAATCCTTATACCCTCCACACTCTACTTTAACCCTAATTCCTCGACCCTCAACCATATCCCTAAACCCTTGACCCTCGAACCTCAACCCTCAACCCTCAACATCAAACCCTAATCCCTCAACCCTTAACTCTGATCCCTCGACCTTCAACCCTAACCCTAAACCGTAAACCCTCAACGTCAAATTCTAATCCCTTAACCCTTCACTCTAATCCCTTAACCCTAAACCCTATCCCTAAACCCTCAACACTATACCTTAAACCCTAATCCCTCAACCCTCAACCCTAATCTGTCATCCGTCATCCCTCAACTCTAATCCCTCATTCTAAACCCTAAACGCTATCCCTATTCCTAGACCCTCAACAGGCTCGATACTATACCCTAAACCCTAATCCCTCTACCTTCGACACTCTTATTTAACCCTAATCCCTTAACCATTAACCCTATCCCTCAACCTCAACCCTCAACCCTTAACCCTAAACTCTCAACATTAAACCCTAATTCATCAACCCTAAACCCTAATCCCTCAAACCTAAACACTATCCCTAAACCATCAACCATCAACACTATACCTTAAACCCTAATCCCTCAACCCTCAACCCTAAACCTTATCCCTAAACCCTAATCCCTCAACCCTCAACCCTAATCCATCATCCCTCAACTCTAATCCCTCATCCCTAAACCCTAAATGCTATCCCTATTCTTAAACCCTCAACAAACTCGATACTATACCTTAAACTCTAATCCCTTATCCCTAAACCCTCCAACCCTATCTCTAATCCTTATACCCTCCACACTCTACTTTAACCCTAATTCCTCGACCCTCAACCCTATCCCTAAACCCTTGACCCTCGAACCTCAACCCTTAACCCTCAACATCAAACCCTAATCCCTCAACCCTTAACTCTAATCCCTCGACCTTCAACCCTAACCCTAAACCCTAAACCCTCAACGTCAAATTCTAATCCCTCAACCCTTCACTCTAATCCCTCAACCCTAAACCCTATCCCTAAACCCTCAACACTATAGGTTAAACCCTAATCCCTCAACCCTAACCCTAAACCTTGTCCCTAAACCCTAATCCCTCAACCCTCAACCCTAATCTGTCATCTGTCATCCCTCAACTCTAATCCCTCATTCCTAAACCCTAAACGCTATCCCTATTCCTAGACCCTCAACAGGCTCGATACTATACCTTAAACCCTAATCCCTCTACCCTCAACACTCTTATTTAACCCTAATCCCTTGACCATTAACCCTATCCCTCAACCTCAACCCTCAACCCTTAACCCTCAACTCTCAACATTAAACCCTAATTCATCAACTCTAAACCCTAATCCCTCAAACCTAAACCCTATCCCTAAACCATCAACCCTCAACACTATACCTTAAATGCTAATCCCTCAACCCTCAACCCTCAACACTATACCTTAAACCCCTAATCCCTCACCCTCAACCTAAACCTTATCCCTAAACCCTAATCCCTCATCCCTCAACTCTAATCCCTCATCCCTAAACCCTAAATGCTATCCCTATTCCTAAACCCTCAAAAAACTTGATACTATACCTTAAACTCTAATCCCTTATCCCTAAACCCTCCAACCCTATCCCTAATCCTTACACCCTCCACACTCTACTTTAACCCTAATCCCTTCAACCTCAACCCTATCCCTAAACCCTTTACCCTCGAACCTCAACCCTCAACCCTCGACGTCAAACCCTATTCCCTCAACCCTTAACTCTGATCCCTCATCTCTCAACCCTAACCCTAAACCCTAAACCCTCAACCCTTAATGTCAAATCCTAATCCCTTAACCCTAAACCCTATCCCTAAACCCTCAACACTATACCTTAAACCCTAATCCCTCAGCTCTCAACCCTAAACCTTATCCCTAAACCCTAATCCCTCAACCCTCAACCCTAATCCGTCATCCCTCAACTCTAATCCCTCATCCCTAAACCCTAAATGCTATCCCTATTCCTACACCCTCAATAGAATCGATACTATACCTTAAACCCTAATCCCTTATCCCTAATCCCTCCAACCCTATCCCTAATCCTTATACCCTCCACACTCTACTTTAACCCTAATTCCTCGACCCTCAACCCTATCCCTAAACCCTTGACCCTCGAACCTCAACCCTCAACCCTCAATGTTAAACCCGAATCCCTCAACCCTTAACTCTAATCCCTCGACCCTCAACACTATACCTTAAACCCTAATCCCTATCCCTCAACCCTTAACCCTTAAAACTTAAACCCTATCCCTACACCCTCAACACTTGACACTATATCTTAAGCCTTAAACCCTCATCCCTAAAGCCTCAACCCTCAATCCTTAAACCTTCAACCCTAAACCCTATCCCTAATCCCTCTACCCTCGACACTCTAACCCTAACCTCGACATTAAATGCTAATCCATCAACCCTAAACCCTAATCCTAAACCCTCAACCCTCAACCCTCAACACTATACCTTAAACCCTAATCCCTCAACCCTCAACTCTAAACCTTATCCCTAAACCCTAATCTCTCAACCCTCAACCCTAATCCATCATCCCTCAACTACAATCCCTCATCCCTAAACCCTAAATGCTATCCCTATTCCTAAACCCTCAACAGACTCGATACTATACCTTAAACCCCAATCCCTAATCCCTAAACCCTCCAACCCTATCCCTAATCCTTACACCCTCCACACTCTACTTTAACCCTAATCCCTCGACCTAAACCATATCCCTAAACCCTTGACCCTTGAACCTCAACCCTTAGCCCTCAATGTCAAACCCTAATCCCTCAACCCTTAACTCTGATCCCTCGACCCTCAACCCTATCCCTAAACCCTAAACCCTCAATCGTAATCTATCATCCCTCATCCCTAAACCTTAAACGCTATCCCTATTCCTAGACCCTCAACGGGCTCGATACTATACCTTAAATGCTAATCCCTTATCCCTAAACCCTCCAACTCTATCCCTTATCCCTTAACCCTCATGATTAATAGCCTTGAATGTAAAAAAATTTGAGGGGAACATAACGCGAGCGCGTTATAACGCACTTGCATTATGTCAAACATGACAAAAAAAGACTTGTGGCAAAGAAAAATGCAAGCCAAAACATAACATGAGTGTGTTATTTCTTTCTTTGGGAATCCCAAGCCTTGGGCTAGGGATTTGCTTTGGATTTCCAACCTAAAGGCTTGGAGTGCCTTATGAATAGTCACAGACGTGTTTTTCTATATTCTTCAAAATTTCACATAATGTCATTCGTGCTAACCCTCAGATTTGTACGTGTTTCAAGGTCGAACAAACGAACACATGGGTAATGTTAGGCTTTCTCTTAGCTATTTGACGATGTGATTTTTTTCACATTTTAACAATGTTAAGCCTTTCATCTTTAATTTCTTTTGTTTGTGTGTCCATTTTTAGGCAAAAACCACTGTTTGGTCTTTTTTTCATTGTAAAATAACTATTCATTCAAATTTCAAAAAAATTACATATTTAGAATGTAGACTCCATTCTACAAATATTAAAAAAGTAAAAAAATGATTTTCAATTAGTTTTCAAAATTTATAGGGGTAGCACGGCCAAAATTCTATTTTTTAGGATGTGTCCACTTTAAAAATTAGTAAAAAATCAAATATTCATTAAAAAATTATCAAAAAAATTGGGCATAAACTACATGCTATTAGCTAATTTCTCACTGAAGCGATTTTAAAAATACCAGAAAAAAGTTGACCTTTTGAAGGAGCCACAAAACATGCTATGTTATGTTTTTTTGACAGAAACAACACTAATTTCTGTGGCTCCGTCTTTTGAACCCCTTAATCTATGCCATTTTCAAAACAAAATAGTAGTTTAGAAAGTAGACTCAAAGCACTACGAACATTGTTTTGGTTGCATCTCTAAATTTTGAGTGTAACTATGCTCAATTTCTCATCCAAGGCCAGTATTTCCTGATTTCAGAAAAAAAGTGGCCACTTAAGACCCTTTTTTGGCCCCCCATCTTCCTGCACTTACCTTAGTATTATTAAGGAAATATTTGTGTTATTTAATAGGCTTTGTAAAGTTTAGTTTTATAGTTAAGGAAATATTTTAGTCCTATTTTATTTTTACCAAATTACATTATTTTTGAGATTTCAATTTCATTTACCCAAGACATTTCAACACTCTTCAAAAATTAATTTTTCAATTATTGGAATGTAATTTGTCTATACAACCAATACCTAATCAACAAAAAAATTACAACTAAACAAACTCTATATAGGACCAATAGCTAATCAACAAAAAAAATTACAACTAAACAAATACTATAATAACAACACTACAAGGCAGGTACTGGCCACTAGTGACAGTTGTTTATATTTATCATAAGAATGTTAAAATAATCATCTTGCAAACACATTTCCAAATTATAATCATAGGTTAAATATTTTGTTTATATTTTAAAAAACTAAAATTTACACTAATTTATTAAATATTTTCTTTTAAATATTTTCTTTGAGTTAAATATTAAAGCATTTATTTATTTAAATATATAATAAAATGAATATACTATTATCATAATAATTAATTATATAATACATAATTTAATATTAAATTTTTATATATTACAGTCATCAAAATTTTAAAATATATATTAATACTATATAAGATTTATTACACTTTTCATAAAAACAAAATTAAACAATTACCAAAATATTGAAAGAGCTTTTCAAAAGTAAGATTTAAAGTTAGGATATTACAAAAGAAATAGTATGTGTCTAGTGAATAAAATAGTTTTGAAGTAAAATAAAATAACTCTTATGTAAATAAAAATATCTTTGTCTTTTTTCATCTATTTATGTATTTTTACTAGTTAAAATAGATTTTAATATTAAATATTTATATAGAAAAATCAACTACATATTATTATTTTGTATTCTTGTCATTCTAGTTTCCTTTTGTAATTGTTTAGAGAAATCTCTTATTTTAAAAATAGCTATATACTTGATAAGTTAAATAAATTAATTAGAAAAGTTATACAGTATAGGAAATAAACATAAGATATAAAACTATTGAAATAATCTATTTCCACAACAAACAACAATAGTTATTTAGTTAAAATATGGATTAAGTAATTTATTAAAATTGTAGACTATAAAACTTTGGCACTATTGATATAGTGATGCAGTAAATAATTTATTAAATAAACATAAGATATAAAACTATTGAAATAATCTATTTCCACAACAAATAACAATAGTTATTTAGTTAAAATATAGATTAAGTACTTTAATAAAATTGTAGACTATAAAACTTTGGCACTATTGATATAGCGATGCAATAAATAATTTATTAAAATTGTTCAATTATAAAACTTTGAGGTTATTGATATAGCGATGTATTTAAAATATGAAGTAAATAATTTGTTAAAACTGTAGATAAATTAGTATATATATCTTGATGTGTTTTATATCTATACTAGTTTATATTTAGATTATTTTATTTATGCATATGCAATAATAAAGTGAGTCATTGTAATTTATAGTTTGTAATTTATAGAAAACATAAGCACATATTATAGAAGGTTGTATAAATAAATAATCACATGGCAAGATAAACTGTAGCCTAAAATTAAATTAGGTTACCTACAAAGTCTTATTTTCAACAATAAGAATGAAGCAATTCTATTAGGTTTAATAAATTTTTCTTCCATCACATATTATTACACCACACAAATAATCAAAACAAACTATTAAAGACCATTTTCATTTCAAAATCATGCTAAAACTACACAACATCCTAGCATTAGAAATGGCTCAAAAATTTTATTATATTGATATTTGATTGGATAAAATAATTTCTTAATTTTTACAAATTGAAAACTCTAAAATTCTTCCAATAAAAAGTGTTTAGTCAATGGTTTTAAAAAACCTTCTAATTTCTATTATAAGAAAATTGAAAAAAATCCAAAACATTAACTCTTAATGTTTGTACCTTTTTTTTAAAGTCCATATTAAAAACAATAACTTAGTTGGACTAATAAAATATTTAAAAATATAAAATATTTTATTAATACAGTAAAACTATTGTTTTGGATTATCAGTGCACCAAAACTATTATTAGTTCCTGCCGCTGGTAGGATTACTTATGCATTGGTTAGATGCAATTTTTCCAACCCAGTCAGCCAATTGTTGAGTAGAATTAAAAAAAAAAGCAAATACACTATAGTTTGTAATTTATTTTTTCTATTTTAAAACTTGGAAAATGCTATTTATCTTATTTTCTATTGGGCAAATCCTCAAACAGTAAGGAGAGAAATTATTTTTAAAAATATTTAAAAGAAAAATAATTTCGTGGAGGACAATTAGAATTGCCATTAATGAAGTATTTATTTGTTATAAATGTATAAAGTACATGATGTGATAGAAATGTATTCGAGACATTGAATGTTCTTGAATGTTTTCATAAAAAATCTTTGCCAAAATCTTATGCCAAAATCTTCAAATTAATAGGCCATGTTGACAGCACTATTATAGATGTTTAGAACAAACTACCTGAGAGCGGAACCAACTTGACAAGCTGAGAACCAGTGGAGAAACTGTGAGAACCAGTGCAAAAAGTGCTGAGAACCTGAACCAGTGGTTGCTGAAGCTCTTTGTGGGCCTGCAAAATAAGGTTTGTAACCTGTTAACTTGCGCAACTATCATCTAATGTCCTAATTTCCTCCTGTTTACTAGATATATGTTTCTCCCATTAGCAACAATATCTATTTTTGAATTAATGTCTAAAATGATAGATAGATATTGAGACTAAAAGAGAGTATTTTACAGTATTATATTTTCAAGCAAATTTGGCACAAAATGGATCTAACCTGAAAAGAGCTGGACAGAATGTAACCCTCATGAGCTATTGCTGCGATAAAAATGTTGTAAGGTATTCGAATCCTTAGGGCTTATAGAAATCTTTGATTTTTAATTTTTAATCAACCCAAAAAACCTAATATTTCTCTTACATCGTTGGAAAAAGCACATATAGACCACCCTATTTTCTGTCTGCCGCTCACAAAAAATCCCCCTGTAAATTTTCCCTCTTTGGAAGAAAATTCTTCTGTTCTAAATTTCCCACCACTAACGCAAAATTCCTCTCTGTAAATTTTTCGTCGAGGATAGAAATTTCTTCTTCTATAAATTTTCCATGGCTAGCAGAGAACTTTTCTGCTGAAGATTTTTTGTCGCCGGCACAAAATTCCTCTGCTGTAAATTTCCCGTCAGTAAGATAAAATTTCAATTACACACACAAAAAATCCATGCACAAGGTGGGTGAAACTTGTTTCTTTCAGAGTTGCATAGGAGAAGTATAGGTAGCATCAACAGCCAAAGCTTTACTGGAACTTTAGATGCACCGTCAGTACCACCCGCCCCATCACCAACCTGTCTTGCTCAACCTCTACTCCCATAGCCACGACATTGTCTACCTGCATTTTCCCTTCAACCACTTCGTTGCCTTGATCTTTGTAGTACTTCCATCAGAATCGATAGGAAAGAGCAAACACCACATCAATAAAATCAACCCCACGTACGAGGACTGGAAGAAAATCAAAAATTACAATTAGTCTAAACTTTGTAAACAGTTAATAGCTAATGGAAGAAACCCCATGTCAATAAAACAAGTATAACAAAAATCAAAATAGCATGAGAAAACTGATTTAATAAGTAGTCAGGGATCGATGCTGATTGACAGGAATTCTTAGGAAGTGCTAAGCAATAATGGGTCAATTCCTAGAAATATTGAAATTACAACAGTTAGTATTTACATACTAACAATCATTAATACCATTATATACAGAGCAAAAAAATTGTTAATTTTGTGTGAGCAGAAATGAAATGGAAAAAAATGTATACCATTGTTAATTGTCTGTGCAGACTTGTGGGTAGTAAAGCTAGTTTCTTCCTATTTCGTGGCCATAATGTCTGGAGTTGATTTAAGTTGCTTTCTCCCTGTTCCATGGCCATAATGTCTGGGGTTGATTTTTTTCATTAAATATTTCTGCTCTTTCATTCTCTTCCACAATTTAGAACAGGCTTACATGACACATCAATGGATTCTTCTCCACCACTAAACAACTGTCACTTAAATAAAATCAACGCTTTATAGTGTTTACACATTTGCATATATAGAATTGGGTTTCGCAAAAGCTAGAGAGATAAATGAATATTTTTTAATGATGTGTCATCATATATACAACTACCACCACCACTAAGATCATGCAAAATCTGTGCAAGGTTAAATTTAATGTTAATGGATACAGTTGATGTTAACAGTTAAGCTTAATGCCATCAATAGTCTGTTTTATGGATTGTTAGTTAATGTAGGTGGTGTATATTTTTGGAGCATGTCTGGTCGATGACTGCCTGTCAGTGTGACTCTTACCGACAACCTCAACTTCATCCATTGCCTTACATCACCGTGATCCATCCCATCAGCGAAGGCTTTAAACCTTGCTCCAATCGCTATTCGTTTCGCCGATGAGCATTGTATCGGCGTGAGTCTTCCCAACACCATTCTTCTTCCTTCCATCGGTGAAAGACCCCCCTTTGGCTAGACAATTCCAAAGCACACCGATGTTGAGAGTTATGCCGATCACCTTTGTTGTTTCAGCGAGAAACCTCCCTTCGGGGAGACAATTTGAAACTCCACCGAGTTTAAATGTTATACCGATGAGCACAACCCATCGGTGAGACAATTCACATCGGGGAAACTCATCCAAACTCCACCGATGGCAAAAGATACAGTGATGCCAAAAGGCCATCGGTGAGAGACTCTACTTCGAGGAGACAGTCCATAAGATTGTCGATGTTAATTCTTCTGTCGATGGCTACACCATCTTGTACCCACATAATGTACTTTCTTGTAATGCCATAAGGTATGCATGAAATATACACCATGCCGAGTATCAAATGAATTAACTTTGTATAATAACCCCCTAGGTTTGCCAATTTCATAAGTGCACCTATGCATTTTCCTGTCAACTAGACAATTGTGAAATACAAAGTAGAAATCAAAACATCAAACATTATAACCTGAAATTCAACAAGTATGTATATTTCACAATTTTAACTGAATGCCAACAAGGAAAAAGACATAGGACTGACCTTGTATCCCCGTGCTAATCGTTTCGTTGTTGGATTGACAGTTTTATGAGTGTGGTAGTGAAGTTAGTAGACATGACTACTGATTCTTTCTTTGGTTTGTGGTGTTTGTTATTAATTGTCTTCTTTGCTTGTTTCTTTTTTTGTTTTCAATTTTACTATTCTATATGTTATTCATATATGCAAATTGCAAATTATTTGAGACCTAAGGTTGTGACATTATGGAATATTATCTTTTGTAGTGTTCAATCATGATTTGTACTATTTAGACTTACATAACAGTTATTTTCAGAATTTTTAAACTTTGTGTTGACTATTTAGTACTTTAGGGTTGAACTCATCTATTTTTAAATGCCTACTTCCAACTTAAAATAAGAAAAATGTAAACAAAGTGAATTCTAAGTTTGCAACTAGGCATTGCTTTTAGGTCACAAGTTACTTCTTGCTTCAATTGTTTAATATGCCTTTTGTGGTTTTGCATGTTCAAACCTCACTAACACATGATTATCAACATATTACACGTGCACCCTGTTTACAGTATTTGAATATCGGCAATATTGTCCTCAGTTGAGCGAACAAATGAAGAAAGCAAGACTGTCAATAAATCAAAAACAAAAACAAATCATAGATGTAGACAATTACAAATTAACATTACAACCTCACATTTCAAATATCGATTTCACACTAGGAAATGAAGGACTGCATAGAGTTCATGCATTTAAATATAATGTAGGTGATTGCTTATTTGACTCATTACAGTTTCTACTTCATTCTAAATACACATCAATTCAATTGCGCAATGGAACAATAAACTATTTCTTGAACTACCTTGCACAACATGATGCAGAAGCAATTACCTCATAAAATTATGAATTGGATACTCACACATTAAATGAATTACACAATGTAGGAAACGTTGAAGAGTATCTCCGGCGAATGCGTATTTCTGCAACACCGACTACACATAACAATGAAGTTGGTCTATGGGGAGACATTTTTTGTATTCGCTGGTTATCCAAGTGGCTAGGAATCCAAATATGTCTTTGGTCAATCACATCAGGTAAAAAATACCTACATTTCAATCAATTGTCCCAAGGGCAATCATACTCTATCTTGTTTCATGACACAAATCCCCTTCATGGACATTTTGAACCACTCATACCCTATCAAATACAAGCAATTAATACCCAATCAAAAATCTCATTTAGGACAATAAAACAGTACCTAAGGACTAATCAACAACCTCATGTTGGTAACTTTATTAAAAAACAAAAGATAGTCAATAGCAACACTACATCGCTTCGAAAGATCAAACAACAAATACGCAGCAATCAAATAAAGAAAAATGCAGCCAAAAAAAACAAATGCTTAACATCACCAATAGAATTATTCCAAAGAAAAATTCAAGACACACCAAGACATGTATGCACAATTTGTCAAACTTTGCATTTTAAAAAGGACATTATGACTTTCAAGGACAAAGAAAAACAAACATATTATAAACTAATAAATCAAAATCATAATTTATTGACAAATTCTATTTGTTGCATATGCCATAAAACATTGAATCAATGCAAGCTTCCTAGGTATGCAACACCGCAACATATTCGAATGAATAAACCTTTGCAATATGTAAAGATACTTACACAATTGGAAGAATGTCTTGTTTCACTAAGGATTGCATTTGCACAAATCTGGGAATTAGGATACAAAAGATCTCAAATAGGATTGACTAGATCTATTATCAATGTACCAGTCAACATGAATATTATACAAAACGCATTGCCACGATCTACCAATGAAACATCGACAATTGCAGTTGCTCTTAAAAGACGACTAGAATACAAAAATGCTTTTCAAAAGGGAATGGTTCGATCAACTATTATAATAAAAGCTTTGAACCAATTAAGCAAAACAAGACTATACAAAATGGAAAAAGTTCAATTAAATAGGAACTGGAAAGAATCTCTTGAAATCAATAATGAAGGTGACATAGCCAATGAACATTGTACAAATGAAATTGACTCAGACTTTGATATAGATCATCAAAATCCTTGTGAAACCTTAATACATGGATTCACTAAATCTAAATCTATACATGAAATGCAAGACAAAGTTATAGAAGTTGCCCCTGCAGAAAACTATTACCCTATTGGAATCTTTAAAGATAGTTATGCTGAAGAAATGAATTTCCCTACACTGTTCTTTGGAAACCCGCATGATGATAACATTGTCAAGAATTTCTCATATCAAAAAATTGCACAATGGGAGCTACGAAATTCAAATAGACAATTCGCATACCATACAACCAATCTATTTTTTAAAACTATCAAGATACTGATACATCAAGTACTATCTACAATGTGGATAAGAATTCGTAAAGGACAGCTAAAAGGCAGAAAGCTAATAGCAAAAGATGTCAAATGCAAACCTAACCTAGAGCAAATACTCAAATCAGACATTGGATATGTTGATTTCAAAAGAATAAGAATATCTCCAGATTATTTACATCAATTGAAAAAAAATCTTTTTGCTATGATACGACAACTTGGACCACCTACATTTTTCCTTACATTTACTAGTGCTGAACAAAATTGGAAACACTTATCAAACACACTTGAATACTTGCATAGTACATATCACGCATCTTCACAACAACAATATGACACAAATCATGAGAACAATATTTTCTACCTCATCAAAAAAGATCTTGTGACGTGTGTATGTTATTATAGACATAGAATTAATTCACTAAAACAATTGATATTTGCAGATAGCTCTTTCTTAGGACAAGCCGTGGATTATTTCTCTGTAATTGAATTTCAAAATCATGGCAATGAACATGACCACTTCCTCTTATGGATTAGAGATGCTCCAATTTATGGTAAAGATAAAACTGTGGATATTAAACAATTTATTGACAAATATATCAGTTGTAATACTAATAATTTGACTGCAGAAATGGCTATGGTGCACAAGCACCACCATAAAAAGTAATGTAGGAAATCAAAGCAGCATTATTGTAAATACAACTTCCCATTTCCACCAATGAAAAAAAGTATGGTTCTAGAACCATTGAATGAAACCAATGAAGTTACAATTTCAATTGCAAAAAAAATCTTCTCTGTGTTAGAACATTCTAATTATGAACAATCATTCTCCTTCCAAATGTTTCTAGAACACATGAATATGAATGAAGATGATTACATCATAGCTATAGAATCAACAATCCATAGGCCTACAATTTTCTTGCAACGAAACCCTTCAGAGATATGGAATAATAGCTTTTCAAAAAAAATCCCTGATATATGGAAAGCAAATACAAATGCACAGTTTGTACTTAATGCATACGCTGCAGTAATGTATTATAGCTCATACATGACAAAAGTGGACAAAACAATGACATACGCATTTAAAAGAATCCATAAGGACCATCAACAAAATAGTATCGATGCTATTAAAATGATAAGTAAACTTGGAAATGCATTACTCAACCTACAGCAAATGTCTTCATAGCAAGCTGCTTATATTATTCTATCACTTCCACTAAGCTATAGCTCAAGAAAATGTATATTCATTGATACAAGAACTGATAGTGATCAAACTTTTGTCCTGAAGTCAGTGAAACAATTGAACAATGAACTAGATGAATCAGAAAATGTTGCTTGTAAGTCTTTAATAGACTACTACATAGCACGACCAGAACCAATTATGCATATTTGTCTTGCACAATTTGTCTCAGAATATAGAAAGGATGGAAAACCGGTGCATCAAAAAGCTAAACCAAATATCATAGGTTTTATCGGTTTTAGCAAACATCTTGACTTGGAAAAATATTGTAGAGAACAATTGCTACTTTATGTGCCCTTTACAATAAATGAAAAGACACTTAAGCATGGTTTCAATACATGGCACCATGCTTACTCATTTCATGAAAACACAATTAATGCAAATCGTATCAAATACAATTACAAGATCAATTCTAAATGGGCTGATATTGACAAAGCTGTCGATGAGATCATTTCTGAAAATAATCACATTCACAAGCAGTCAATCCTTCCAAATGAAAAGCCATACAAAGAATCATACAACATAGAACAAGATTTTGAAACACTAAAGCATAACAAACCAAAAACTCATTTTGCTAATGCAATTGAAATTACAAAACACCCATATATCATGGACAATGTCAAATATTTCAAGTTGAGACGAATGTTAAATAAAGAACAACAAGCAATTGTCAAAGACATTGTATTGAAAAAAACAAAAAACAACAAAACTCCACTACACTTGTTCCTAACAGGTGGAGCAGGAACTAGAAAAACATTTACTGCAAAAGCAATATTTCAATCTCTCCTTCGCATATATAATAACTCCATTAATACTGATCCTGACAAACCTAAAGGTCTAATAGTTGCTTACACAGGAAAGGCAACATACAACATAGGTGGAGTAACATTACATTCAGCATTCCACATACCTTTCAACAAGTCAGAATTTGTTCCATTGAGCATTGAAACACTTGATACAATGTCAAAGCACTACCAGCAACTGCGTGTGCTCTTACTAGATGAAGTTTCATTGGTAGGCGCATCATTTTTGCGTTACATTGATAGACGATTAAGATATATAATGCAAACGCCTACTACATACTTTGGAAATCTTGACACAATTTTTTGTGGTGATCTGTACCAAGCATAGCCCGTGCTCGATTCAGTTGTGTTTGAAAACACACCAACCTTAACTGAACTAATGCCATACAACTTTTGGAAAGACAACATAAAATACTATGAATTGCAATCAACTATGTGACAAAAAGATGAAAACTTTGTTGCAATCCTCAATAGAATACGTATAGGTTCACAGACAAATAATGATATAGAATATTTGAATGAAACTTGCCTGCACCCACCTCCTATGGACCCGACATTCCCTTTCCTATTTTACAAAAGGAAAGATGTTAATGCACACAATCAAAAAATGTTATCAATGGTTACTGGAGAGCTAACTATATTGAATGCAATTGATGAACATGATGAAAATTACAACGGAGTCTGTCTCTATAATCATACAGCATCTTTACCATCTCAAATACTTTTGAAACCAAATATGCTTGTAGAAATCTATGCCGGCAATTACAATACACAAGACGACCTCGTCAATGGATCAGACGGCACATTTAAAGCATACACCCAATACAATGACTTTGACATTGTTTGGATCAATTTTGACGATCCAAAGATTGGCCACCATCAACGTGCAAGGCTAGCACAATGCTATAGCAATAGTATTGAAAGACAATGGACACCAATACTTCGTGTTGCTAAGCCAATCCAGAAAATATCAAGCAGTAAAAAAATAACTATTAGGAAACAATTTCCAATTCAACTAGCTTGTGCTAGAACCATCCACAGATCTCAAGGACTCACAATGCATGGTTTGGCATTTGACTCTACTGGCATAAGGCAACATGGATTAACATATACAGCACTCTCTCGAACAAAAACAATTCATACATTGTTCTTGTTAAAGCCTCTTGTAAAAGAAAACTTCAAAATTAAAAAAAATAGACCTTGAAATGTCTCGCCTAAAATCAACAGTACAATGGATATTTGAAAATGAACATACCAAACACATTACTAGTTCGCAACTACTATTATGTACATTAAATACCTGCAATCTATCTCTGCATATAGAAGACATTACCAGTGACATTGATATAATGGCATCTGACATTGTATGTCTACAAGAAATACATATGCTACTCAACAATTCCAACAACAAATTTGAACAATTCAATTGTTACTCATCATACAATATTCATGGAATATCATGCTTAACTAGGAAAAACATTATTGTCTCTAAAACAATGCAACATACAACAACAAATGTGGAAGCCATGACAACAACAATATGTTTCATGGACAACGAGATAAACATATGTAATCTATATGCAAGACCAAATGCTTCATTGACAGAAATCATATCCATCACCAACCAAGTATTTTCATGTGTAGATAGACAAAAGATCATGTTCATTGTAGGAGATTTCAACATTGACATGTGTACACAGTGCAACAAAAGAAAACAACTTTTACAACATATGCAAAACCAAAATATGCAATTTTTGTTACATGAATCCCAATCACTATCCAAACCAATGATTGACCATGTATGGTCCAATGTACATTCAGAAACATTTTTTGTTTACAGATCAGAAGCATATTGGAGTGATCATTTTGCAACTTTCATAAAATTTAAACCCTTTAACAAGCCCGAACCTACTTCAATATGTCATTAGACATATTAAAATTAGATTCATATACGCATTTTAAAAATTAAATCCAAACAAAATATAATGATGAAAGATAATAATTGTCTACTACCCAAAAAAAAATTTCTTCCTTGTTAATGTCACTAGCATCAAATTCCATCTATTTCTTACAAATCTCTACTACTCATTTGTTACAGGATTCTAAAATTCCCTAGTATCTACATTTTTACATATTGATTCATAATCTATATTGCTTTTCATTTTTCAACTTCAACCATCATACCATTTGATAATTACCATAATATAACTATACATTCACTCATCTTTGCTAATGATTTATGTTTCCTAATATACAGCATACAATGGACAAGACTAAAAGTGCAGAAAAACAAGTGCAAACCACTGATGAACAAACATCAAAGAGGTGACCAATATTCTTTATTTCTGTATAAATTTTGCTGATTCAAATATTTAAACTTAAACTAATTTTATCTTCTCTCTTGCAGGTAAAAAATTGGAACTTCAAAACCAATTTCTATTGAGGATCTAAATGCTCATAAAGCAGGGAGCACCTTTGAAGGCAATGTCGTTGTGACATACAAAGCTACATTAGACAAAGCTAACAAGACATGTGAAGTTTTCCATGCAGACCTCATAGATGTTAAAGCTGAAATGACCATCACCTTGAATATAACTGGTGATCTTATCATGCAACATGAAAGCAAAATAATTCTAGGATCAGCAATATCCATATCTGGGTTTCAACTTGCTCCAAAAACTAACTATGATTGAGGTGACTGCGATTGCATCTTGCTGCTGAATAATGCATCCACTGTTGATATAATACCAAAGCTTTGTCAAGAGTATAATTTCATACCAAGCACCACTATTAAACAATTGCTTGCAAGTATAGATGCATATGCTACTGGCACCATTGGTACATTGGTCACTGGCACGAGAAAGACAGGAGTTTACTATGTTTTTGATATCAAGAATGGTGACTCCGAATGTGACAAAGCACAGGTAAAAAATTATTATCATCTCTTTATTGCAAATCATTGACATTTTCAATTTTACTATATATTTCTTTCAATAAATCAAGACTACTAACAATTTTGACAATACAAAAAATAGTTGCAGCTACATGCAAGTTTGGCTAGTGATTTCCTTGCAATCGAAAACGAAATGAAGCAAAATGAATTCTCAGCAATGCTGTTTAAAAATATTGTCAAGAGAATGGATGTAAAAGAGAACACACTGCGAACATGCCAAGCAACATATATTGGTAAATTAACCAATAGAAGAACCTTGGATCATCTGAATAGTTTATTGCATTCAACATTTGAGGTAACTAGACCTGAATTCCTAAATTTATTTCATTAATGAATTTATATAGTAAAAGATACATCCCAGAACCAATGAAAATTGAACATCTCTTGCAGGTCCGCGGAACATTAAAAATAGCCAATGCTTTTTCTGCCCCTTTCCATGCATTTTTCCCACAATGCAACTATAAGTTTCATAACTATGGAGCCCTGCAAGACCAAACAACTCATTGTTTCAAATGTAATGAAGATGTCACATACATATACTCCCTTTACCTAAAAACTACTGTGACCACTGAGAACAATCAAACAGTTCAGTGTTTTTGTGACAATTCTATCATCCAACTTCTTCTTCCAACCCTCAGCAATCTCACATATGACAAGTATATTGTAGATAAAACAGCAATTGTCTTCATGTTATGGGACTTCTCTAAGAAGGGTAAATTCATGTTAAATAGATACAACCTCATCATCAATGCAACTTCCCTTCAAGAATAATCAACACACTCCATGCACAGGTACACTCCTATTCCACTTCATTATTGTTATCTATACAATAATTAGATCAAACAAAAATAATTTATTCTCCAGCACTTTTTAATAAATTATTTCTACATTATTTGCATATTATTGTTACTTAGACTTGCTTATCACTAAAAAACAATATACTAACCACTCCTATTCTATCCATATGTCAGGTACCAGATAAACAAGAAAACTAGAGAGCAGTTTTTTGGAACCAACGACATATTATCTACACTTCTTACATAAAATTTTTTATAATGATTTTGCCATATCTCAAACTCTATACAGCTATAGTTTCTTGTTATAATACACTACTACTCTGAACAATTTAAAAACAATATTTGTCCTTCACATATATTACGCACCTTAACATCAAACTGAATTAAAGAAAAAAATTTGTTTCCCTGTATCTCCTGCAATTTTTAGTTTCAT
Source organism: Cunninghamia lanceolata (assembly GCA_027924645.1). Classification (NCBI taxonomy): domain Eukaryota; kingdom Viridiplantae; phylum Streptophyta; class Pinopsida; order Cupressales; family Cupressaceae; genus Cunninghamia; species Cunninghamia lanceolata. Next base: position 858,101 of record BSBN01000184.1, on the reverse strand, counting down.
ATTTCTTTTCTATTTCTATGCTCCTTTTCGTTTCAGCTAGTTGATTCATTAAAACTATCTCTATTGCATTTTCAGTAAATTTTGGTGGTTTCTAGTTATCTTGCACTCATTATTGTTTAGATGACTAAACTGCAATAGTTTTTGCTTCACTACAGAAAATCCTAGCCTGTAAAGTTCTTTTGTGACTGCATTTTACTTCCATTATTACTATATTTGACTTCAATACTGTTAAATTTAGTGCAATCTTATGTGTTCTTTTTATATTCAGCATTGATGCTATTATCATCTTGAGCTCTAGTTTCCTTAACAATTTACAGAAAAAATTACATCTGAAATAGCTTAATGGTGTTTGTATACAGTGTTAGAAATCTGATCGTACATTTGAGGAGCTGTTATTTTTCATCTGACAAATAGGTAATCCCGATCCATATATTTTTCATATACAGATGAACCCAAAGTTAAACACACCCACATCGCATTCTGGCCACTAGTAATGTAATAAGACCACCTCCAGCTGAGAAACTGCAATCGCCACTGCAGACAAAATCAAGATCTAGAAATTCGTATTGGTTCGCTGTAATTATAGCTGACTCCAACTTTCACACTCGCAGCACACAGTGAACCAATGCCTGCATTTCACACACATACATTGTCATTGCAACTTGTTTTAGCAACTATTGGATTGTGTTTGTCTGACAATCCAACATAAAACTACATTTGTTCCATCATTTATTTCTTCTAAACAACACAATACACTGCCCCATTGTATTAAACTATCAATGCTGGCAATTTCTGGAGTTGTCTATATACCTATCCCTTCTGAATTGTCCACCACAATTGTGCTTATGCATTTTGTATTGCATTGGCGTCAGTGTCTTACATGATAGAGATACAGTTCATCATCGTACCTCATAGCGAATAGTAATACCTCACAGCGAGAAGCTCACCAATTGCTTAAAACCATCGGGCTAGCCACCGCTGACCAGAAAAATGCGACCGAAATCCAAGTGAACGGTAAACCCCAATAGCTCTATCAATATCTAGCAAGAATGTGTATCCTATCAAATTGAGGCTTCTTGGCTAGGGTGTCCTGGAATAAGCCTAAATATGGTACTGCAATACTGTTTCTTTCACAATCTTTAGCCTTTTGTGTAAGAAGACACTTCAACTTCGTCTTTAATTTGGAATCATGGTGCACATTTTTGAACAGGAGAATAGGTTCCAATTAGCTTAGTAGTTCTTCAGTTTGGAGAAATCATTCAAATTGTTTGATCTATAAGTGCCAAAATTCTCTAGCAACGTAGGGCAATCTTGGTTGCCAAAGCTACACAATCCTAATGACCCATGGATTATGCCAAACTGTTAGATAAATTGCTCACTACCATTGCCAAAAGCCCAACTGTGCAAGCTAAACCCTCTTTGTCTGATCTGTTAATCTTAGACTTTGGTATTTTAACCATTTGCAGATTGGGGGTGTGTCCTGCAATTACATGCAATATTGAATGTATGTCAACAAATTAATGGTATTTTCTATTACAATACAGTTATTGTTAATTTGCTAGTAAATAAATTTTTGTTTTGTTTTGTTGTAAATTGACTTCACCAAAATGCAAAATTAGTATGGAGATCAAACAACTGTAAATAAACATCCAAAGAATTAACATCCAACCCAAAAGAACAACATTAGCTCTGTGTAAGTATTATGCTAAAACACATAAGATGACCAAACAATGAACATCCAACCCAAAAGGACAATAAACACATTTCACTGCATTCAATGAGATTTATCTTCCTCATGTGTAATAGTTCATTCAATATAATAATGATCATATAGTTTTCAATGCCCAATGGCTTAACAAAATTGTAGATTGCATAGGGCAATGGGCATTACAGGAATAGTGCCCTATTTAACTATGTGTATTCAATAATTGGGTAGTAAAAGTTTGTAGGAATTTGTTCTATATAATATGATCTGTTTACTGTCAAAAAGTGTTGATACGATAAAAACTTTGGGGCCAAGCAATACTATCTGCTTAGATACTATCGTGTAATTCTGTTCTAATTTGAAGAGGGAACGATCATTATGGGTCAAGTTGCCAATTGAACAAATTCCAATCACTTATTCTGTAATATAAAATATATTTCTAACTTTTAATTTGGAAGCTTCTTTTCCTGTATGTGCACATAATTCACTCTATTACATCTGTATATTATAGATGGCCAATGCTTTTTCAGATACAAAGATATTTTAATTATTCTAATGGGTACCAAAATTATTTGCAAATCATTTGTTTAGGCTAGGCCTAATGGTCCTTGGTAAATTTATGATTCCAATGACAGGTTGCACGGTTCAACAGGTACAAGGGTTCAATAGGTTCCATGGTTCAACACGTTCAATGGTTCCACCGGCATAGGGAACATCAAAGCAGCATATATATGTGTGTGCGTCTTGTTGATTTTGGTAGATAGGTCGCATCCCTTCTAGAGACCAACCTAGTCACAAAATGCTGAATGGCCTATTGGCCTTAGCATTTTGAGAATCACAGTTGTACTGTACGATTTAAGGCAAGCCCCAATTGGGTGAACACAACATTCTATGTATCTTGAATTTACAAATAGGTCAAGACCTATTTCAAATATAACGTATATGTAATTTGGCACCAAAACATTTGTGCAATCTCTTGTTCATAGTCCATGGTTCAAAAAACTATGAATATTATGTTACAAAATTTTGTGATGCAGAAATTTATGTCATGGGTATTTCAGACAAGGGCTAAGCAGATGATCGAATAATGTCCAGGAACAGGAGATTCAATTGATGGTTGACCCAATTCACAGAAACATTGATAACACGATTTCTGAACTTCATCACAAGGTTTTAGGGCTCAAAAATGTAAGCCACGTATCGGAATTATGTTTCTAATTACATGTTTTTTAATTGAGGTCATCTTTATAAACGCAGACAATTGAATCTTTTGACGTGGGTTTTGACTCTAATTTATACAATTGAATATTTTTCATGTGGTTTTTTTTTGTAAACTTGGGAGAAAACTATGATGCCCCTATACCCATTTGCAAGTAGCTTAGGCAATAGACTCTGACACCAAATTCAAGAATGATTTTCTAAGCCAACTAGTAATCCTGAATTTCCTTTTCTTTTTTCTTTCCACTGTGATGCAATTTATTGATTAATTGAATGCATGATTAAATTCATCAAGCCGTACTCTGGGTTTAGATTTCTTTCTGATTGTGTTTTCATTTCATGCCAAATGGGATTTAATTTATTGTCACTACTCATTTTATGCATGAAATTTGCATTCATTCTACCTTTGTTTTGCCTATTTTCTGAGGGATTTAATTTATTGTCACTACTCATTTTATGCATGAAATTTGCATTCATTCTACCTTTGTTTTGCCTATTTTCTAAGGGATTTAATTTATTGTCACTACTCATTTTATGCATGAAATTTGCATTCATTCTACCTTTGTTCTCGCTCAGTAAGTTCTGCCAACAGTTGAACCAGTTCATTGAACTGCCTCATTGAACCTGTTCATTGGTTCAATCAGTTCGACAGTTCACAGTTTCACCAGCTGAGTAAGTTCTACCGACAATTGAACCGATTCATTGGTTCAATCGGTTCAACAGTTCACAGTTTCATTGGCTCAATAAGTTCTGCCGACAGTTGAACCACTTCATTGAACCGGTTCACTAGTTCAATCAGTTCAATAGTTCACACTTTCATTAGCTCACTAAGTTCTGCCAATAGTCGAACCACTTCATTGAACCAGTTGGTTGAACTGCTTCATTGAACCGGTTCATTGGTTCAATCGGTTCAACAGTTCACAGTTTTGTCGGCTCACTAAGTTGTGCCGACAGTTGAACCGCTTCATTGAACCGGTCAGTTGAACCGGTTCATTGGTTCAATCGGTTCAACAGTTCACACTTTCGTCGGCTCACTAAGTTCTACCGACAATCGAACTGCTTCATTGAACTGGTCAGTTGAACCGCTCCATTGAACTGGTTCATTGGTTCAATCAGTTCAATAGTTCACACTTTCACCGGCTCACTGAGTTTTACCGACAGTTGAACCGCTTCATTGAACCGCTCGGTTGAACTGCTTCATTGAACCAGTTCATTGGTTCAATCGGTTCAACAGTTCACACTTTCGCCAGCTCACTAAGTGCTACTGACAGTTGAACTGCTTCATTGAACCGGTCAGTTGAAACACTCCATGGAACTGGTTCATCGGTTCAATAGTTCACACTTTCACCGGCTCACTGAGTTCTGCCAATAGTTGAACCGCTTCATTGAACCGTTCCGTCGAACTGCTTCATTGAACCGGTTCATTGGTTCAATCGGTTCATTAGTTCACACTTTCGCCAGCTCACTAAGTGCTGCCGACAGTTGAACTACTTCATTGAACCGGTCCGTCGAACTGCTTCATTGAATCGGTTCATTGGTTCAAACAGTTCAATAATTCACACTTTTGCTAGCTCACTAAGTGATACCAACAGTTGAACCGCTTCATTGAACTGGTCCGTCGAACCGCTTCATTGAACCGATTCATTGGTTCAATCAGTTTAATAGTTCACACTTTCACCGGCTCACTAAGTTCTCCCGACAGTTGAACCGCTTCATTGAACCGGTTCATTGGTTCAATCGGTTCAACAGTTCATAGTTTCACCGGCTCACTAAGTTCTCCCGACAGTTGAACCGCTTCATTGAACCAGTCAGTCGAACTGCTTCATTGAACCAGTTCATTGGTTCAATTGGTTCAACACTTCACAATTTCGCCGGCTCACTAAGTTCTCCCGACAATTGAACCGCTTCATTGAACTGGTTCATTGATTCAATCAGTTCAACACTTCACACTTTTGCTGGCTCACTAAGTTCTGCCAACAGTTGAACTGCTTCATTGAACTGGTCGGTCGAACCGCTTCATTGAACCGGTTCATTGGTTCAATCAATTCAATAGTTCACACTTTCGCCGGCTCACTAAGTTCTCCTGACAGTTGAACCGCTTCATTGAACCGGTCGGTTGAACCGCTTCACTGAATGAACTTGCAAGCAAGGTTCATTCTGACCACTTTGAATCAGGTTCAAACGAGTTGTAATTTTTGATATCTATGTTTCATGCCATTGAACCCCGCCGTTGAACCTCGCGTCAAAGTTAAATAGTTCACAAAAATAAAAAAAACAATGAATTGCACCATTATCATACTGCATCCACTCTTCTGTTCCTATTCCAAACAATATCTAATCGGCAGGAACCTGACACAATGCGTCTCTTGTTTTTAATCCAAAACAATATTGCGGCAAAACTATTACTTGAAAAAAATTTAACTACCCTAATAAATTCAAAATTATTAAACGAATTGACGCCAATGGAATAAATTTAAAAACATTTGAACTTCGTGAATAGTGGTAGACTGTACGTAGCGAAATAAATTTAAAATCATTTAAACTCCATTGTAGACTGCACGTAGCATCCATTAAACATAGCTGTACTTTTGCTCCATCGCATCACGCGACCCATGTCTGATTCTGATCTAACATGCTTGGCATGGTAACATGGTGGCATGCGAATAATGAATGCCAATTGAGGGAAACAGAAACAGAAACGAAAATGGAAAAGAGTTTGACTGTAGTGTGGGCTCCACATGCAATGTCAGCTGGGACCAAGGCTTAAATTTGACAGTTGTATAGCTGTATTTAAAGATTTTAGCTGTAAAATACAATAAAAATAAATAGTTGACTGTATTGATATACTTGTAATTTATTTTAAAAACTGTAAAAAAAATAATTAATTTGAAAATCTGATTGCATGTGTGTGTATATATATATATATTAATAGGAACTATTATTTAAGAAAAAAATTCCCAAATTTTTAGATTTGTTTTTTAATAGAATATAAATTATATAATTATATATTTTCTTTTTATTTTTAAATTGTTAATAGGAACTTCTATTATTTTTTAGATTGTTTTTTAATGAATATAATTTTATATTTATTCTAAATTATATAATATATATCTTTTTTCCTTTTATTTTTAATATATTCTTTTATTTTTTAATTTTTTAATAGAAACTTCTATTATTTTATTTATCCTAGGGTTTTTCAACACTTTGTTGCACACAAAAAATAGTGAAATAGAAAGAATTGGAATTCGACTTGCATTTTAAAAAATTAATTGTCATGTGAAAGGCAATAATTCCTACTAAACTGTAGGGAAAAAATTCCTTGATAGGCAAGGTGGACTATCAAATTTAAGCCTTGGTTGGGACTAACAACTCACCTGCTGTTTAAGCCTTTCCTTTTGTAGATGTTTTTTTTGATCAATTGTTTTCAATGAAAGGTAGATACGCATAGTTTAAAGATGTTGTTTTTAGAATTGGTTAGTGAGAAAGAAAAATTTGGAGATTTAATGGAGTAACCTAGAACTTGATTAAAATCACTCTACTTAAATATTAATTCATTAGTTTATAAATAATTAATCAATATTTAAAATACTATACATACATATATTTGGATTTTGTGTCTTATGCCCAATTTCATTGGAGAAATGAGATGGTGATATCAAGAAGAATCAATTGTGTTGCAATGTTAGAATTTACTAAAAGTAATGAAGAACCAAGCCGGAATAGCCACATACACTATTTGACAAATGATCCTAAAATTGAAATAGTGAAATAAAGAGAGTTTTAAAAATGAGACAGCATGCAAATCATCACGATACAAGAATGACTCAAACCAAGAATATGCATAACCAAAAAATTTACAATACATGAAGTGAAATGTAAGGTGAGTGGATACATAAATGAAAAATAAAGGAGGCAATTATGACCAATGAGAGATGTAACTATTGGTTAAACTACTCTACATTAGCCTTGTTTCAAGGGGCTAGTGTGCCATGTGCAAATGGTCCAACAATGGAAAGCCTTACTAGAAGCAATTTTGAGGGTGATTGGGGTGATCCCAGTAAGGCAATTTCTAGGATTAGAGGGTCAGTTGTCTTCCTACTGAATGTAGTAAGCCTAAATCTCTCCACACTATGTGGAGAGGGGAATGAAAAGGGTTAGAGATTGTTGAATGCAATAAACTAAAGCAAAAGGCTCATGCTTAGTAGATTTAGTTGCCTTTACAACCAGAGGGGAGATAAGTAGCTCATGATGTAATAATCAACAAGAAATAAGGTGAACAAAGACAAGAAAAAAATTAGTCCTTGACTCACTTATTATTAAGTCCACTAATCATATAGTAGTTATAGAGACAACATTGCTAGAAACATACATAGAGGTTCCTCTATTAGAAGCAAAGAGACTAGATTCAACAGTCATACTAGGCTCTTCAACTTATCTATGGCAAGTATCTTCCTTAGAGAAACAATCAACACTTCAAGCTCTTGAGCTCAACTACTCTATGAAAGCTCTCTATTCTTAGACATCAAAACTAATAATGAAGTGGAGTGGGAAACATTGAAGGAGACTACATCTAAGAATCTAAAAACCATCATTGTAGAAGGAGACTTAATGATTATGATAAATGACCCTTGAAAAAAGGAAGAGTCCTAACCAGAAACTCAACCATTATGTAGATGAAGTTATAGGTATTAAGGACAATTTGAAAAGCTTAGTTTTCAAATTTGTAGGAAGAATTTGAATGCAGTGGGAAATCATTTGGCCAATGCAGGAATAAATATAGAGCTAATTATGGTAATTTATAATCATATTCCTAGCTCATGGAGGGATTTAGAATGATATTTTTTTTATAAGCCAAACCTAACTTGGCTCAAAGTTGTGATGGTAGCCTTGACTTCAACAAAGAAAGTAGTAATTTGAGTTGAATAAAAAATGATATTTTTAAGCGATAAACAAAGTTTGGGGTTAGTGACTATGTCAAATTAAATAAAAGCATGTGCTAGGACTATGCACTTAAAACCTACATGTACAAAGTGGTAAAAGTATAAGAGTCCACTTTTTACCTCTACAAATATTCATAATTTTTTTTAACTTAACAAAAAGATAAAAAAAAATTAGGTAATATTTACTTCAAAAATTATTTTGAATCATTTTCGTTATACTTGTTGACAAATTATTATTTTTAAAACTAAGTTTTTCAATATACTTCTAATTTTGTTCCTATTGATTATTGTCTTAAACATACCTAATATTTTTCTTGCAACTTTATATTGAGAGCCATTCTACCTATTAATAATGGATTGATTGTGATTTAGCTGATTTGATGTGATTTTTATTGATGCATTCAATTATTTTGAAGGTGAAGTTATTAAGAAAAGTTTAAAGAGTTAGAAATGTTGTGATCAATATACCAGCGTTTTCCATAAATAATAGACACATTAACCACAACATACCAATTTTTTATACTTAACAAAGTTGTTATTTAAATCACTAATTAAAAATTTAATAAAAAAGTATGAAAGATATTCTCCCTTTAAAAAAAAAACTAAATCCTTATCATTAAACACAATCTTAATAAATTTAGAGTGTTAAAACACAATAATCGTCTTCAATAGTTATATTGAATTTTAATGTTAAGGTTAGGAAGACAAGACGATGATCAAAGCCGGGTTGCTGACCAATTCTAAGAATGTATTAATTCCATTTAATTAAATATATTTACACAAAAAATGAGGTCAACTAGAAAAATATACAAACATTGGTTGTGCGCACACAAGTCAATTCACAATGAGAGGCAAACTCATAATATACTTCAGGAAAATGTTTAATCGCATGCAAAGAAACTTCCGCAAGATTAATTTAATCTTAGAAAAGGCGTTCCTTTGAAGACGCGTTAATCACCAAACGAAGCTTCGTGAAGACTTACCACAATGTTTTCTAGAACTTTAAATAAATATTATACATCTTGCTGTTCATGTGGGAGATGGCCCACGTATAGGCTATTTATTTATTTTTGGCTAAGAAGATTTAATCGATTTTTTAATTTGTTGACGTTGAGAGTATAAACTAAAGTTCAACCATTTCTTCAAAATGTTATATGAGTAAGATTTTATTTTCGGTAGACTCTTTTTAAGTCATTCAGTTTTATCAATACACTAAAAGTCACTTGATTCATTTATTTACTTTGAAGAGTTGTGTATAAATTATTATTTTTAAACAATAACACATAATTAAAGAAACTAGTTAATAAATAATAATGATGTCAAGAGAAATCAATTGGTTTGGTTGTCTTTACTAAGAGGATGAAGAGATACTCGAGTTGAGTACAAGCTTTACATACTTGGATTTTGTCTTTACACACTTCACAGATAAATCTAAATAAATCAATATAATTTAAGCTTCAGATAATTTGAGTTGGGAATGGATTAAGAATTCGTTGAGATAGAAAATAGATGTGTCAAAATTAAATTAAGGGAGATTAGGGTTTAATTTGAAATCAATATGATATAAAATTTCATTGTTGTGACACTATAACGAAAACCTAATACTTGGAATTTTGAATTGGACAAATGATCAAAATCCTGTGATGACTGAGACCTAGGAATTTGAGGGATTGAGACAAGACTGCACTTGGATCTAGTTTAGTTGGTGTGTATCTATCCTTATGATGTGACTTAGATCTTCAATACTTGCAAGAAAGATTCACTTGGATGATATACGTGTGAGGAAAATAATATGGTGCTAAAGAGTGTCACTGGGAGCTTGTTATGCAAGTGTTGAAGTGTGAAACATTGTTAGCCTTTAGTCATGCACCTAGGTTGAGTTAACAACAATAAAGATAGATAATGTGGCAATGAATGTCAATATACGTGTGTTGTCCCTAATTTCTGATAACCCATTTTGAAACTTCAAGTCCCTCTTAAGTTTGTCAAATAGTCTTGCTCATTTCTTGAGTCTTGAAGTCATGTACAATTTGTGATCAACTTGTGTGTCAAAGAATGTAATTGGTTTAGGTAACTTAGGAAATATTGGTCCTCGTGTGAGTATCAAATTTCTAAGGAAGATGCAATTGACTATCATTTTTGGGTTTCCAAGGTTTTTGAGCATGTTTGCATGAGATATGCATTTGTGTTCCCAAACCCTCAAAGTTTGGCATAAACAAAGTATTCTAGTTTCTAAAGTTTCAAAAGACATTTACCTCAAGTTTCACAAAATTGCTCTTGGAACCCAAAAGCTTGATGTCTCTTAAGGGAGAGGGTTTCCAAAGATTGAAAACCTTTTTGCATAAAACATGCAAACATGTGTTCAAAGTCCAAAACCCCAATGACAAATTATAAAGATCACACATGATAGAAAAGGCATTATAAGTAAGTTAAAAAATCTTCATTTCACACATTGCAGGCACATGTTTTCCTATATACCCCCTATGAAGAAAACAACATATCTTAGCTTATGTGCCTTGCATCAAACTATCGTAACTTATCTTGTGCATTTATCCTCCCAAAAGCCATTCATGTCATAGGTACCCCTATTTTACAATCATCCAGGGATTATATGTAAGTTGAAAGTTCTACATTTCACACATTGCAAGCACATGTTTTCCTCTATACCCCCTATGAAGACAACAACCTATCTCATCTCACATGCCTTGCATCAAACTATCACAACTTATCATGTGCATTTATCCTCCCGAAAGTCATTCACGTCACAAGTACCCCTATTTTACAATCATCCAAGTTTTCAAACATGCCTTCTCAAAATTACAATGCAAATACTTCTCTTACAACAATTCCAACACTTTATAATCACTAAATCATCCAGCAAGTACTAATCAATGAAACCCTAATTCTATTCCTTTATGAAAAAAGATTTCATGATTAAGCTAGGGTTTTAGGGTTCTATTTTCTATAGTTTCTTTTTTCCATCTTTGCCTTAGCCAAAGAATTACATTTTCCTTCCACTTGCATAAAATTTGTTAAGTTGTATTTTGCAAACCCTCACTTAATTGCTCCTTAACTTTGAATCCTTCTATCAATTTGGCATTTTGGGCTTTTAGGCCCCGATTACATTTTTGTGTACAACTATTTTTCTATCTCTCAACCTTTAAAACCCCATTTTACAAACCCACTTTGAGCTTTTGGACCCCAACTACATATTTTTGTAAAATATACAAAGTTGTTTCTAAACCTTGAAACCCCACCCAAACATAATTTGAAAGTTTTCTTTCAAATCACCTCATGTCCTCTCCCTAATCAAAGATGATAAAGTACAAACTTAAAGGAAGTTCATTCTTCAAAGATCACATTTGAACTTGCTCAAATTTTTTAGATTAACTTGGGGCATGTGAGTCTCGAAGAGTTTCATACAAGGATGGAAGATGTTAGTAAGACGAAGTTCCTATATGGAATGCATTGTTGCAAGTGGCATTGTATAGGTAATTGCATTCCCTATTGCTATACAATCTCCATATCTTGTCATGGTTTGTGCACAACAAATTATAATCTAAACACTAGAAAAATTAAGAACTCATTGAATTAACTGATACTTGAAATAATGCTAGACTATATAGAGGATATTTATGAGATTCCAACTTACAAAAAATACGTTAAAGTAATAGTGGATTCCTCTAGAGAATATTATGAAGAGAATCCTAACACATGCAATACATTCCTAAATAACTCATGGCTTAAGAAGAAGAAAGGTTCTAGGATGCCCAAAACAGTTCACATGAGTGACTTTCATGAGGAAGTGGATGATATCATCATCTTGTTAAATAGGATCCTAGGCAACCCCACAACCATAGTTTTTTGTTCATGGATGATCCATTTCATTACCAATATTTTGGAAGGAAAACAACATATTTACTAGGGAATTCTCATAAGCAATTACTTACATAATCAATTATACAAGGTCCAAAAAACCAAATGTTGTTACATAATCTCATACTTGGTTTATTTATTGACTAGAAGGGCAATTCTCTTTGGAGTTGAGAGAGTGGGAAACATGGAGTTAGGACCTAATCATAAAACATTTATAAGCATTACCCACAATTAGAATTAAAGTAAGAAATACTTCAAGCAAGTAAACAATGCATTCATTTTCTACATCATAAGAATACTTGAAAATGATTTGAACAAGCGCATGTGAATAGAAGCAACATCAACAATAGCTAGATAAGGAAATTGGTTTGAACTTTGTTCTAAACATTTACATACATTAGAATTTGTGGTTTTATGGGTGCTCCTTAGAAGATCGCCAAATACATTAGTGACAAATTAGTGTTGTTGGAATTATGTGAACAAATTATTGAAGTTAAAAAGTGTCTTTCAAGTAAACACAAAGCAGGTATTCACTTTCCACTCTCTATTGGCTATTACACATGTAATACTTTCACCCAAGCTAAAAAGTGCAGAAGCAAAGATGTTTTTAGTAACATAGAATTTATTTGAAAAGAGACTATCATTCGATCCAAGAGGATTTGTTGAGAAAGGAGCTGGCCTTGTGTATAAACATCATCCAAGGCTCGAAGGATTTTTGGTGTACTACAATGATGAACATGAAGTCTCTACGAGGGATTATTATGTCATCACACTTTCCAAATCAAATCCTTTGAAATTAAGAAAGTCCCCAAAGAAGTAATAAATGATGGTCATGTTCTTGATCCTATATACAATGAGCACCAAATTTATGATAAACCAATCTTGAGAATGAATTAGTCAATTCCAAAGGTCAAGACCATTAACGAAAGGACCCAACGAATTGTTGAAAGAAGTTTGGCTTGGTTGAAATAGAAAAATCAAGGAATCCAAAGTAGACAAAGTTGAATCTTGTCATAAAGTAGAGCAGGTAAGAGATCCTCTCAAAGAGAAGAAAATTGTTTCTTCTACCAAAGCTTGAATGCCATACAAACTTCTACTATCAAAATCATTAATGTGGATGAAGAAGAGTATCCCAAAGATGATTACAAATTGCTAAAGAAGAAGAAGAATCCTACACTCAAATTTACTTTTCCAAGAAAAACTCAATGTATAGAAGAAGCTTAGTATCTTTCTTCTCCTCAAGATCAACCTTTAGTAAAAATCAATTAGAGGAGATAGAATTGTCATAATAAACAATGTGGCTATAGCTTTTATACCAATTGCATATAGATTCAACAACATCTACATGTAAAATAATATTGGGTTCAAAGGAGTAACCTTATCGTAAATGTTTATGATAAATTTTCGGGCACATTTAAGAGCCATCCTTGCTACCAATTGCAACCTTAGTTGGAGAAGACATGGCTTGGGTCGTTTCATTTATAAGGCCCAAAATCACTCTAAAAATAAGACCAAGGGCAAAATAAATATATCAGACCTCTAGAAAATTCCACAAAAATGATATGAAAACTAGAGACTTGCGAAAAACTAACTCTATACAATCATACACTATTACTGATCACACTAAAATAAACCATACCTAGTGTCTTTTTCTACAACTTTATTCCACTTATTAATTTTAAATCAAAGATTTTATTGAATCATTTATTATCTAGAAGATAGAAGATATTATATAAATCAATCATTTTAAAAACCTACCTCTCTAAATGCATTTTCAATATCTCTTTTTAAAAAATTCAAATACTTGATGTTGTAGACCATCTTAGAGGATTGACTTGGTCATTTTGGCTTGGTTTCTTTTTCAAACAAATTGAATCACTTACACGGAAGGGAAACCATAATTCATAAGCTGACGATACCAGGATGGTGATAGCATTGGCAACAACCAATATATGCAATAAATACAAGCCAAACACGCATTAAACTATTTTAAACAAGTTGTAGTCCAGATGGGTGGATCTCCCTAAGGATAGTGATGAGGAAAAGTTAGAAACCGCATCCCTTGTCCCCCATTAATAAACCAACAAAGCTATTAAATCATTTTCTTAGTTCACATAATATGATTCTGGAATCTTCTAGACCAAATACAGTTTTCAAGGTGGGGCATTGAATCTGATCAACAGCTACTTTACACCTAAGCAGTAACGACAGATGGCTCACTTTCATCCAGAAGACAATAGTTTCTAGAATTTTAGAGGAGAATAAATGCTTTCATGGACTCTCTTATTAATCAATCTGCTCTGTACGAGAGGCATTTAACTGGAGATAGTATCAAGATAAATCAACAGCCTTTATTTTGTTAATTATGCAATTATAGCATGGCATCAGATAGTGCAGCGTGGGAATTGGCATTAGCAATGAAGAGACCGTTGAAGACAGATCTGTATACGCTTCATACCATTTATGAGGAGGAGGAGAGCACTTATGATTTATTATCCAGTGATAGCCTGCAAAAATCCAAATTTGAGAGGTTTTCACATATAGTAATACTCATGGGTGTTATGGTGTCAATGCTTTTTCTTCTGGTTCGTCCTCTTCTCAAAGCAAGCACCGTTGTATTAAATTAGAAAAGAGTCTGTATGTTGGCGAACAGAAAAGAATTTTCCCAGCTTCAATGGGTTTTTTAATTGACTGTGGGAAGTTAGTTTTTATATTCCAGAGGTTTCAAGCAGATATATTTTGCGGATGTATTTTTTGATCAATTGTTTTCAATGAAAGGTAGATACGCATAGTTTAGATATGGTGTTTTAGAATTGGTTAGTGAGAGAGAAAAATTTGGAGATTTAATGGAGTAACCTAGAACTTGATCAAAATCACTCTATTTAAATATTAATTTATTAATTTATAAATAATTAATTAATATTTAAAATATTATACACATATATATTTGGATTTTATGTCTTATGCCCAATTTCATTGGAGAAATGAGATGGCGATATCAAGAAGAAGCAATTGTTTGCAATGTTAGAATTTACTAAAAGTAATGAAGAATAAAGTAGGAATAGCCACATACACTATTTGACAAACGATCCTAAAGTTGAATAGTGAGATAAAGAGAGTTTTAATAATGAGACAACATGCAAATAATCATAAGACAAGAATGATTCAAACCAAGAATATGAATAACCAAAAAAATTACAATACATGAAGTGAAATGTAAGGTGAGTGGATACATAAATAAAAAAGAAAGGAGGCAAATATGACCAATGAGAGATGTAACTATTGGTTAAACTATTCCGCATTAGCCTTGTTTCAAGGGGTTGGTGTGCCATGTGCAAACGGTCCAACAGTGGAAAGCCTCACTAGAAGCAGTGTTGAGGGCAATTGGGGTGATCCCAGTAAGGCAATCTCTAGGATTAGAGGGTCAGTTGCCTTCCTATTAAATGGAGTAAGCCTAAATTTCTCCACACTATGTGGAGGGGGGAATGAAAAGGGTTAGAGATTGTTGAATGCAATAAACTAAAGCAAGAGGCTCATGCTTAATAGATTTAGTTGCCTTTACAACTAGAGCAGAGCTAAGTAGCTCATGATGTAATAATCAACAAGAATACATGTATGTAACAATTATAAGATGAACAAAGACAAGACAAATATTAGTCAAAATACTCACTTATTATTACTTGTCCACTAATCATATAGTAGTTATAGAGACAACATTGCTAGAAACATACATAGAGGTTCCTCTATTAAAAGGAAAGATCTGACTAGATTCAACTATCATACTAGGCTTTTCAACTTATCTATGACAAGTATCTTCCTTAGAGAAACAATCAACACATCAAGCTCTTGAGCTCAACTACTCTATGAAAGCTCTCTATTCTTAGACATCAAAACTAATAATGAAGTGAAGTGGGAAATGTTGATTGTGAATTTGGAAGAAACTACATCTCAAAATCTAAAAACCATCATTGTAGAAGGAGACTCGATGATTATGATAAATGGCCCTTGAAAAAGGGAGAGTCCCAACTAGAAACTCAACCATTATGTAGATGAAGTTGTAGGTATTAAGGACAATTTGAAAAGCTTAGTTTTCAAATTCATAGGAAGAATTTGAATACAGTGGGAAATCATTTGGCCAATACAGAAATAGATCTAGAGCTAATTATGATAATTTATAATCATATTCCTAGCTCATGGAGGGATTTAGAATGATATTTTTTTATAAGCCAAACCTAACTTGGCTCAAAGTTGTGATGGTAGCCTTGACTTCGACAAAGAAAGTACTAATTTGAGTTGAATAAAAAATGATATTTTTGAGTGATAAACAAAGTTTGGGGTTAGTGACCGTGTCAAATTAAATAAAAGCATACATTCTAGGACTATGCACTTAAAACCTATATGTGCAAAGTGGCATAAAATAAGAGGGAAAAGTATAAGAGTCCACTTTTTACCTCTACAAATATTCATAATTTTTTTATAACTTAACAAAGAGATAAAAAAATTTAGGTAATATTTACTTCAAAAAATATTTTGAATTATTTTCATTATGCTTGTTGACAAATTATGATTTTTTAAAACTAAGTTTTTCAATATACTTCTAATTTTGTTCCTATTGATTATTGTCTTAAACATACCTAATTATTTTTTGCAACTTTATATTGAGAGTCATTATACCTATTAATTATGGATTGATTGTGATTTAGGTGATTTGGCATGGCTTTTTATTGATGCATTCAATTATTTTGAAGGTAAAGTTATTAAGAAAAGCTTAAAAAGTTGGAATGTTGTGATCAATATACAATATTTTACATTGGAGGTATCTTGCCATAAATAATGGACACATTAACCACAGCATACCAACTTTTTATACAAACTATTATTTAAATCACTATCTAAAAAATTAATAAAAAAATATGAAATATATTTTCCCTTTAATTAAACTAGAATCCTTATCACTAAACAATCTTAATAGATTTGAATTATTAATACACAAGAATGGTCTTCAATAGTTATATTGAATTTTAATGTTAGGAAGGCAAGACAATGATCAAAGCTGGGTTGGTGACCAATTCTAAGAATGTCTTAAATCCATTTAATTAAATAAATACATTTTCACATAAATGAGGTCAACTAGAAAAAGAAACTCATATTAGACTTAGAAAAAAGTTTAATTGCATGCAAAGAAACTTCCGCAAGATTAATTTAACCTTTTTGTAAAGGTGTTGGAGGTCAAAATCTGATGCACATGCTCAAATTTTGGCTTGGAAAATCTTACATAATCAATGGGGATAGATTGAGATGTATGATTTTTCAGCCAATAAAATGCCCCTGTTGTAAGTAGAACGAAGACTTGAAACATATCTTCTGGGATTGTCCATGGACAAGAAAAAAATTGAATGTTATTTTCTGGCACTTACCTGCTATTTTTTTTTATCATTATTTGAGTTGGAAGGATGCTTTATTCGGTGGGGGCTTTCATAAAAATGTTATAGTTGATTCTATCAGATAGTTTATTTTAATGCATATTTGGAAAAGTAGATCCCTGACAATGTTTTCAAATCATAATATTCATCAGGAATCAGAAATGCTAAAGTTTTACTCTAACATCTTGTTTCAAATTGTTTCTCTTTGTTTTCAATTACAGGGGGCTTCTAAGAGGCATTCTCAGCTCAGTAACCAACTGGACGAGATTAAACTGCAATGCCTTTAACTCCATGAAGGTGATATCTTATGCTCAAGATGACTTCAATCCCTTTTCAGTTTCAAAGTTTAAACTGTTATAGATGGCAGGTGTACACGGGCTTTGTTCCAGCTTCTCCATTGCTTGAAGGCTTTTGTTTTTAGTTATACGGTTTGTTGTTATGTTTCAGATTGCTATTCACAGCTTGGGGTTGGATGCTGGGTTCTTGGGCAACATTCTCTGCTCTCTGCTTTTTGGTTGCAATGGTTTTTCTATCTGCTGGGCAACGTTATGGGCTTATTTAATTCCTTGAAGCCTGTCCTTTTATCAGATCTTGTTCATCAATATTTGTCTTTTGGTTCTCTTACATCCATATTTGTAATTGAGAGTATAGCTTTGATGGTTGTATGGTTGTTTGGTTATGCTATATGTATCTGAACTTCTTGCTGCTCTTCTGAGCAGTGTATATTATTTGTACTTACTCATGCATTTTTTCAATATAAAAAAGGTGTTCCTTTGAAGATGCATTATCACCAAACGAAGCTTCACAAAGACTTACAATGTTTTCTAGAGCTTTAAATAAATATTACACATGTTACTCTTTATGTGGGAGATGGCCCATGTATAGGCTATTTATTTATTTTTGGCCGAGAAGATTTAATTGATTTTGTAATTTGTTGACATCAAGAGGGTACAAATTAAAGTTCAACCATTTCTTTAAATCATTATAGGTTTTATATTGAACAAAACTTAATTTTTGGTAGACTTTTTAAGTCATTCAATTTCACCAATACATGAAAAGTCACTTGATTCGATCATTTACTTTAAAGAGTTGTGTATAAATAATTTTTCTTAAATAATAATACATAATTAAAGAAACTAGTTAATAAACAACAATGCTATGAATAGAAATCAATTGAATTGGTTATCTTTACTAAGAGGATGAAGAGATACTTGTGCTGAGCACAAGCTTTGCATGTTTGGGTTTTGTCTTAACACACTTTATAGATAAATCTAAATAAATCAATATAATTTAAATTTTAGATAATTTAAGGAGCTAGGAATGGATTAAGAATTCATTGAGATAGAAAATAGATGTGTCAAAATTAAATTGAGGGAGATTAAGGTTTACTTTGAAATCAATGCAATATAAATTTTCATTATTGTGAGGCTATAACAAAAACCTAGTACTTGAAATTTTAAACTGTACAAATGATTAGAATCATGTGATGACTGAGACATATGAATTTGAGGGCTTGAGACAAGACTACACTTGTGATCTAGTTTAGTTGGTGTGGGTCTATCCTAATGATGTCACTTCATCTATTGGACAAAAGTAGATCTTCAACACTTGCAAGTAAGATTCACTTGGATGATATATGTGTGAGGAAAATAATATGGTGCTAAAGAGTGTTGTTGGGAGCTTGTTATGTGAGTGTTGAAGTGTGAAAAATCGTTAGCCTTTAGTCAAGCCCCTAGGTTGAGTTAACAATAGTAAAGATAGATAAGGTGGCAATGAATACCAATGCACATGTTGTCCCTAATTTTTGATAACCCATTTTGAAACTTCAAGTCCCTCATAAGTTTGTTAAATAGTCTTGTTCATTTCTCGAGTCTTGAAGTTGTGTTCAATTTGTAATCAACTTGTGTGTAAAAGAATATCATTGGTTTAGGTAACTTAGGAAATATTGGTCCTTGTGTGAGTACCAAATTTCTAAGGAAGATGCAATTGACTATCATTTTTGGGTTTCCAAGGTTCTTGAGAAGGTTTGCATGAGATATGAATTTGTGTTCCCAAACCCTCAAAGTTTGGCATAAACAAAGTATTGTAGTTTCTAATGTTTTAAAAGGCATTTACCTCAAGTTTTACAAAATTTCTCTTGGAACCCAAAAGATTGATGTCTCTTAAGGGACAGGGTTTCCAAATATTGAAAACCTTTTGCATAAAACATATAAACATGTGTTCAGAGTCTAAAACCCTAATAACAAATTATAAAGAAGTGAATTGATGTCACACATGGTAGAAAAGGCATTATAAGAAAGTTAAAATCTCTTCATTTCACACATTACAAGCACATGTTTTCCTATATACCCCCTGTGAAGACAGCCTATCTCAACTCATGTGCCTTGCATCAAATTATCACAACTTATCTTGTGCATTTATCCTCCCAATAGCCATTCATGTCATAGGTACCCCTATTTTACAATCATCCAGGGATAATATGTAAGTTGAAAGCTCTACATTTCACACATTGCAAGCACATGTTTTCCTCTATACCCCCTATGAAGACAACCACCTATCTCATCTCATGTGCCTTGCATCAAACTATCACAACTTATCTTGTGCATTTATCCTTCCAAAAGACATTCAAGTCACAAGTACCCCTATTTTACAATCATCCAAGGTTTCAAACATGCCTTCTAAAAATTACAATGCAAATACTTCTCCTCTTGCAACCATTCCAACACTCTACAATCACTAAATCATCCATTAAGTACTATTCAATGAAACCATAATTCTATTCCTTTATGCACAAAGATTTCATGATTAAGCTAGGGTTTTAGGGTTCTATTTTATACAATGTTTTTTTTCCATCTTCGCCTTAAAACCAAAGAATTACATTTTCCTTCCACTTGCATAAAAGTTGTTAAGTTGTGTTTTGCAAACCCTCGCTAAACTGCTCCTTGAATTTGAATCCTTCCATCGCTTTGGCATTTTGGTCTTTTAGATCCTTATTACATTTTCACGTACAATTGGTTTTCTACCTCTCAACCTATAAAACCTCATTTCACACAACCACTTTGAGCTTTTGGACCCCAACTACATATTTTTGTAAAATCTACAAAGTTGTTTCTAAACCTTGAAATGCCACCCAAACATAATTTGAAAGTTTTCTTACAAATCACCTCATGTCCTCTCCCTAATCAAAGATGATAAAGTACAAATTTAAAGGAGTGGAACTCCTTCTTCAAAGATCACATTTGAAATTGCTCAAAATTTTGAGATTAACTTGGGGCATGTGAGTCTTGAAGAGTTTCATAAAGGATGGAAGATGTTAGTAAGATGAAGTTCCTATGGAATGTATTGTTGCAAGCAGCATTGTATAGGTAATTGCATTCCCTATTTCTATACAATCTCCATATCTTGTCATGGTTTGTGTGCACAACAAATTATAATCTAAACACTAGAAAAATTAGGAACTCATTGAATCAACTAATACTTGAAATAATGCTAGACTATATAGAAGAGATTTATGAGGCTCCAACTTTCAAAAAATATGACAAAGTAATAGTGGATTCCTCTAGAGAATATTATGAAGAGAATCCCAACACATGCAGTACAGTCCTAAATAACTAGTGGCTTAAGAACAAGAAAGGTTCTAGGATACCCAAAACACTTCACACAGGTTACTTTCATGAGGAAGTGGATGATATCACCATCTTGTTAAATAGGATCTTGGGGAACCCCACAACCATAGATATTTGTTCATGGATGATCCATCTCATTACCAATATTTTGGAAGAAAAACAACATATTGACTAGGGAATTCTCATAAGCAATAACTTGCATAATCAATTATGCAATGTCCAAAAGACCAAATGTTTCTACATAATTGCATACTTGGTATATTCATTGGCTAGAAGGGCAATTCTCTTTAGACTTGTGAGAGTGGAAAACATGGAGTTAGGACCTAATCATAAAAAATCTTGATGAGCATTACCCACAATTAGAATTAAACGAAAGTAAGAAAGACTTCAAGCAAGTAAACAATGCATTCATTTTCTGCATCATCAGAATACTTGAAAATGATTTGAACAAGAACATGTCAATAGAAGCAACATCAACAATAGCTAAATGAGGAAATTGGTTTGAATTTGGCTCTAAACATTTACATACATTACGATTTGTGGTTTTATGGGTACTCCTTACAAGATCCCCAAATACGTTAGTGACAAATTAGTGTTGTTGGAATTATGCAAACAAATTGTTGAATTTCAAAAGCGTCTTTCAAGTAAACACAAAGCAGGTATTCACTTTCCACTTTCTATTGGCTATTACACATGTAATACTTTCACCCAGGCTAAAAAGTGCAGAAGCAGAGATGTCTTTAGTAACTTTGAATTTATTTGAAAAGAGACTATCATTTGATCCAAAAGGATTTGTCAAGAAAGGAGCTGGCCTTGCCTATAAACATCAACCAAGCCTCAAAGGCTTTTGGGTGGACTGCAATGATGAACATGAAGTCTCTAGGAGGGATTATTATGGGCTCATCACACTTTCCAAATCAAATCCTTTGAAATTAAGAAAGTCCCCAAAGAAGTATTAAATGATGGTCATATTCTTGATCCTATATACAATGAGCACCAAATTTATGATAAACTAATCTTGAGAATGAATTAGTCAATTCCAAAGGTCAAGACCATTGACGAAAAGACCCAACAAATTGTTGAAAGAAGTTTGGTTTGGTTGAAATAGAAAAATCAAAGAATCCAAAGTAGACAAAGTTGAATCTTGTCATAAGGTAAAGTAGGTAAGAGATCCTCTCAAAAAGAAGAAAATCATTTCTTTTACCAAAGCTTGAATGCCATACAAACTTACTATCAAAACCATTAATGTGGATGAAGAAGAGTATCCCAAAGATGATTATAAATTTCTCAAGAAGAAGAATCCTACACTCAAGTTTACTTTTCCGAGAAAAACTCAATGTATAGAAGAAGCTCAGTATCTTTCTTCTCCTCAAGATCAACCTTTAGTAAATATCACTTAGAGGAGATACAATTATCATAAAAAACAATGCGGCTATAGATTTTATACCAATTGCATACAGATTCAACAACATCTACCTGTAAAATAATATTGGGTTAAAAGGAGTTACCTTATCATAAATGTTATGATAAATTTTTGGGCACATTTAAGAGCCATCCTTACTACCAATTGCAACCTTAGTTGCATAAGACATGACTTGGGTCATTTATAAGGCCCAAGATCACTCTAAGAATAGGACCAAGGGTAAAACAAATGCAACAAACCTCTAGAAAATCCCACAAAAATGATATAAAAGCTAGAGAAACCAAAAACAAACTCTATGTAATCATACACTATTACTGACCATACTAAGAAAAGTCATACCCAATATCTTTTTATATAACTTCATCCATTTATTAATTTTGAATCAATTGTAATTCAAAGTAATTTAATAAAAGATTTTATTGAATCATTTTATTATCTAGAATATAGAAGATATTATATAGATCAATCATTTTAAAAACCTACCCCTTGAAATGCATTTTCAATATCTCTTTTAAAAAAATTCAAATACTTGATGTTGTAGACCATCTTAGAGGATTGACTTGGTCATTTTGGCTTGGTTTCTTTTTCAAACAAATTGAATCACTTACACGGAAGGGAAACCATTATTCATAAGCTGACGATACCAGGATGGTGATAGCATTGGCAACAACCAATATATGCAATAAATATAAGCCAAACATGCATTAAACTATTTTAAACAAGTTGTGGTCCAGTTGGGTTAATCTCCCTGAGCATAGTGACGAGGTCAAATTAGAAACCGCATCCCCCATTAATAAACCAACAAATCTATTAAATCATTTTTAGTTCACATAATATGATTCTGGAATCTTCTGGACCAAACACAGTTTTTGGAGGTGGGGCATTGAATCTGATTACCAGCTCCTTTACACCTAAGCAGTAACGACAGATGGCTCACTTTCATCCAGAAGACAATAGTTTCTAGAATTTTAGAGGAGTATAAATGCTTTCACATACTCTATCATTAATCAATCTGCTCTGTACAAGAGGCATTTAACTGGAGATAGTATCAAGATAAATCAACAGCTTTTCTTTTGTTAATTCTGCAATTATAGCATGGCATTAGATAGTGCAGCGTGGGAATTGGCATTAGCAATGAAGAGACCGTTGAAGACGGATATTTATATGCTTCATACCATTTATGAGGAGGAAGAGAGCACTTATGATCCGCCATTATTATCATCCAGTGATTGTATTTAAAAATCCCAATTTGAGAGGTTTTCACATATAGCAATACTCATAGGTGTTATGGTGTCAATGCTTTTTCTTCTGGTTCGTCCTCTTCTCAAAGCAAGCACCGTTGTATTAAATTAGAAAAGAGTCTGGTGTGCCATGTGTAAATTTGTCCAAGAATGGAAAGCCTTACCAGAAGCAATGCTAAGGGCAATTAGGGGTAAAGCAATCTCTAGGATTAGAGGGTTGGTTCCCTTCCTACTAAATGGAGTAATCTTAAATCTCTCCACATTGTGTGTGTGGGGGAATGAAAAGGGTTAGAGATTGTTGAATGCAATAAACAAGAATACATCTAAGTAACTCATGATGAAATAATCAATAAGAATATATGCATGTAACAATTATAAGATGAATAAAGACAAGACAAATAATATTCAAAGATTCATTTATTATTAAGTCTACTAATCATATAGTAGTTACAGAGACAACATTGCAAGAAACATACATCTAGAGGTTCTTCTATTAGAAGAAAAGAGAGACTAGATTTAACTATCATACCAAGCTCTTTAGCTTATCTATGAAAAGAATCTTCCTTAGAGAGACAATCAACACATCAAGCTCTTGAGCTCAACTGCTCAAAATTCCTCCCATGTAAAAGGCATGCCGAGCCAGTATACATAAACCTAGTCTACCGAGCCCACAATAGTTTTCTCCCTAAAATTACATTTGAAATTCAAATATATAGAAAGAAGATAATGTTAAATTCTCCAACACCTTAATTATTCTTGTTGGTGGTTAGCAGGGCTTAAATTTGACATTTGTATAGCTGTATTTAGGCATTTTTGCTGTAAAATACAATCAAAATTTAAAAAAAAAAAAAACATATCATATGAAAGGAGAGATTTTGGACAAACTGTTAAAATTTATATAGGATTATGCTGACATATATATTTGGTTTTTATATAATCTACTTATACTAAGGTATGTCATAGTATTTTAAAGGCAACATTGAATAGATAACTGTCATAAAAAAATTGCTTGACAGGCAAGGTCGATTGTCAAATTTAGGCCCTAGTGGTTAGACACAACTGCACAACCTTCTATACTTGGTCTATGTGTCCACCGCCTAGCATATGCACTTATCGAGACATTAATAGGTGAAACTTTCCATTTGGGTACTATTTGAGCATTGGCCATGAATGTTGAGCTATATCATTCTAGGAATTTTAAATTTGCAATGTAGTGAATCTCGCCTATGCTAGTCTAGTGTTGTAAACTCTCTTAGGGTGACATGGGGAAGTCATGGGTGCCAAAATTGCATAGCAGAGATGTAGGAGAAAGTAATTATGTGTTGCAATGCCCACATGCCACCTAGACCATTCAATGGGGTTTTTAGTGGTAGATCAAATGGTCACATTATTTTTTAGAAATCTTTCCCTCTACCTTTCTATAACCCTAGGATATCACCACGCATCTCTAGTAAATCAATGACTTAACTCATACCGAAGATAGAGGTGGTGCTTACTAGTATTACATAAGACACCTATTGTTTTTCACTTTTTCGTAGCCTGGCCATATGTCATCATGTCAGGGCTTCTAGGAAAATTGGCTTTGCTTCTTTTAAAAAGTCTTGCAAGTTGTTAGATTGAATCTACTTTGGAGGATTAGATTGTGCATGTTTGATAGGACTTTAAACTTCTTCAAACTACAATAGAGAACAAAACTACAAAATACGATTCAAGTAGGAAGGCATGTAAATGCCATGGGACATTGTTATTCATTAGAGATTGTGGTGGGATGAATCTATTACTTGTAGTGAAGAATTCACTATAGTTCTAACAATTCTCAAGGGCTCTTTCTCTTGTGGAAGGAAAGGAACCCAAACATGCCTATCCATTGGGCACAGAGTTAACCAACAAAGATTAAAATTTTAAAATTCTCAAAATTTATATGATACCTATCTGTTTAAAGATGCCTTAAAGAATTGATGAGTTTTCCCAATTTTCGTCCTTGGGTAGGTTGATCCTAGTGAGTAGGTTGTACTTCCACTCTAGCTCTTTTGTATGTTCATACAAATCTACTAGGATTGCAAGTTAGCAGTCTATATAAGGGTCTCCAAGTCAATAATTAACTTGATTATGACCAAAATTTTCTCTATTGTTGATGAAGGGGATAATCCATCTAACTTAGACTCATCTAGACCTTTAATTCTGATAGCCCCTTAGAAAGTTCCTAGTGGCAACACCTTGTCATTTGAGTCCATTAGGGAGAGGAGGCCACACTTGATCAATCTCTTTATGTAGGCCTAGACATCTACCACTACATTAACCACAACCCCTAGCTACGCCTTGCACTCTTGTATTATTTTTTCCTTATCAAGGACATCATTGATTTGTTGGGCAACAACAAATTGACTATGAATTTTGATGACATTCAACTTGAGGGGATCTCCATTGTAGATTCTTGTGGTGGTAGCATAGGCATCATTGAGCATAGGTGTGAGAGTTGGTTCTATTGCATCAATCTCCTTTTGCACCATGGAGTAAAGAGTTTGGGCATACTCTATGAAGTGAAGGGATAGAGCAAAGGTAGGTGTAGTTTATAAAATCTCCTTCCAGTATGGTCTTTTAAGGGCATGAATCAACTTGAGGGATCCCACAGAGAGTTTGAGCTCCTTTGTCTTGGTATTGAGCTATTGGATTTATTCTTTTTCTACTTTGAGCCTATATTCCAAGTCATTTCTCTTCTTTATGAGACCATTGATGGTTTTCTTTTATGTCTCCATTTAGGTCTTGATCTTGGCAAGCTATTTGTCTTGCATGCTTAAATTTAACTTCATGGATCCCATCTCACTTTCTAAGGCTTTCTATTATGCCACTTGAGCCTTTACCTCATCTACCTACTTGGTGAGGAAGTCAATAGTGGCCTAAATTTGGTGACACTTTCTCCTTTGGTGGCCACGAGATCCAACCTGGCTTTGGCAAGCTCAATTTTATCCTCCAAGACATGCTTCTCTACATGTTGAGCCTACACATCTTCTACTTCAATAGCCTTGTTGGATGTATAGTGGACACTTATCCTTTAAGGGCCTTTATTTCACCTTGGTTGTCTCTATCACCTACTTTTCTTTCTTCAACTCCTCTCTTTTCTTTAGTTCCCTCTCCAAGCTAATGAGAGATGAGCCAACTACCTTGGCTCCCTATAAGTGGAACTCAACCTTGTCTTGTTCCCTAGTATCTTTGATGCTTATGTTGATATCCTCCATTTGGTAGTTTGTGATTTGCATTTGTCCTTCGAGCTTGTCTACTAGGAGAGTGAAGTAGGTGAAGTGAATATCTTATTACACTAGATCATACTTGGTGCACACTCTCCTGGATGCCAAAGTGGTATCATGTTTGGCCTTTCTCTTGGAATCCTTTTGTGAAGATGTAGTCTCAATTTGCACCATTTGTTTATGTTACAAAGAAAGATCCCATGTGACTATTATTGCTTGAGAAGATTGGGTAGCCCCTTGGGGAGACGTTGAAGTGGGTGAGGCTACCACATGTGTAGTTGTGGAGGGTGGATGTATGTGATGTGAGGATTTACATAGGATGGAGAGAGGGTGAGAGTGGTAGGCATTTGTTGGAATAGAATGGAAGGTGTCTAGAAAGTTAAGAGATGATAACTGCTAACTAGTGGTGTGAATTGTCCAGGAGGAGAGGATTTTGTGAGTAGTAGTATGAAGGACATGTGTACTATGGTGGGAGTTACAAATATTTTTATTAAACTTGGAAAGCAATGATAGTAGGAGTGTGAGGGGGAAGAAATGGAGGTGGTGGAGGGTATTGGACACAGAAGGATTGTTGCATAGGGGGAATAGGTGGGGATGATGGGATAACTTTAGGAAAAGTGACAAGAAGTGACTGATGTGAATTGGAATGGGAGGAGGCTTTAATAGCATCCAATGAGATAAGGGAAGTAGCAGTGCGAATAAAAGGAAGAGCAGAGGGAAGAGAAGTACTTATAGTGAGAGCTATACAATCTTGTTGTTGGGGTGCATCAGATGCTAGTAACTCTTTGGTTTCTTTCTTCTTCTTCTATATTCTTTTCTTTGTGGGTAGCTAATCCACCTTTTCAATCTTCCTCTTATTTTGATCCTTGAGGTTATCATCACCCCAACAATTGTCTAGAATAAGCTTTGTTTTCCCTACTAGTTCTTTGTGATGGTTGACCTATGATCTTGACTTAACCTTGTGTCCTAGGAGATTTTCTCGATGTTTGGCTAGGCACTTGTCTTGCAGCCATATGACCAATGGTGGGAGCTCTTGTTGCTTGTGTTGATGTTGTTACAGTAGGGACCCTTGATGCTAGTAGATTGCATATATGTACCTTGATGTGCATAGTTGATATTAATGTTCCCACACCAATGACAAATTCTACTTCTAATTTTGTAGCATGAGTTGCTTCTATTGTCCTAAAGCTAGGTATAACCGACTCTATTCTTTCACTTTTTGAAGAAGCAACCTCTTAGTGTGGTTAGCTTTTTGGTAGGCTATGTGAAGAGGTGGGTTTGTCATTGACCTTTTTATAGGTCATCTCCCAAATATCATCATCAGGTATGTTATTTGGCTTTTCTCTGGTATGGCTAATCTCTTAGAAAATTTTTAATAGGCCATGATCTTCTCCTTGCTCAACTACTCTCTTCTCAGTGTTGATAGCCAATCATTGAACATTTTTGGGTCATATTCCCATACCTTCTTGTAAAATGTTTCATATGACTAGATTGGTTAGGGCTCTTGGTCCATTGTTGGCTACTTGTCAACAAATTTTGTAACATTTTCTTTAAGAAGGTCCCTCTTGGCTTTGATTTCTAGCTAGGGTTTGTGCATGAACTTACCTGCCTTGCTGCTCTTTATCTTTCTTAACCATGCCTTGAATAAACTAATGGGATCAAAATCCCAATGATTATGGACCTTATCGAGTTGTGTCTCTCTCAATTTGACACCAAGGACATCTTTAGTCTTTCTCTTAGTGTTGGTGATATTACATGTTTGCAAGAGGGTGTAGAATGTAGTTTTACCCCTTTCATTACCAAATTATAGGTTTGCCTCAAGCACTCTAGTGAAAATATTCTTGATGGGTAAAGTCTTGGAAAGTTTTACATGGATTGGATAAATTTGTAAACTCTTATGATAGCATGTTTGCTACTGTAGAACTGATATCCATT
Organism: Cunninghamia lanceolata; assembly: GCA_027924645.1. NCBI lineage: Eukaryota > Viridiplantae > Streptophyta > Pinopsida > Cupressales > Cupressaceae > Cunninghamia > Cunninghamia lanceolata. Next base: position 829,469 of record BSBN01000184.1, on the reverse strand, counting down.
ATGTAGTGACCTCAAGGTAGTCATACAAGCCTTATTGAGCTTGGTAATTTCTTTGTTCACTAGGAGAGAATGGTTGGGCATGAGGAGTTGCTCAACAAAGCTATAGTAATCACTACTTTGGTGGAGAATAGGAGTGTGAATATTGACCAAGCCACTCCCCTTTATTGTGTTGGAAACCTTAGGATAAATGTCTAGGTATAGCAAGTTGTATTGATGGAGCAACATGTGTGCAAGCATGGATGGCTACTTGAAAGTCTAGGTGACTTCTAAGTTTTTCAATTGTGTTCTTATTTAGTTTTGAAGGTGTTGGGAAAAGTCTAGCTGGAGGACTTCTATGGGAGGGATCATAACAAGTAGATGGGTAATGATGAGTTGCTCAAGGTAAACCATTTAACATCACACATGGCAAGCATATATGCTAGCATGTTGCAGACACCCGAGTGTCTGATTTGAATTGATTCAAGCAGAGTGAGAAGTTGATGGGATATGAAATATCTTGGCTTGAGCCATTAGTGTGCTTATGACATAAGATATTTACATTTTAATGAGTCAATATATTATCCCATAGGGTGGCAAGGGAGTCAAAATTGAATTTGAATAAGCCAAGGGAATACCTAGTTCATTTTTCATATTATCTCGATAGAGATGATGCATTTGAACTGGTTGGTTTGGACATTCCCCTTAATAGTTCTAGAGGAAACATTAAACATCTCCCACCCTTTTATAACAACATCTAGACATGGGTGGACAATGGGTCCATGTATTTAGCAATATGGGAGGTCTGTATCTAGTGTAACATGACTTCTCATATTACTTAGAATTACACGTACAATTTGTAAAAGAAACATGATTAACATGAGTGATTTTTTTTTATCATTTGCATAATCACAAACAAATAAAAGCATATCTTTTCTGAATATTTTCAACCTTGAAATTACAACATATTCAAAGATAGAATCATAGTGAAATCATTTCACTTTACATTTACCATACATAAATTACACTTGGCATAAAGAATAGTTTTACATCATAAATTTGACTATCATAAGTCATATCATGAAGTACACTACATTTAGAATATTGATATCTGTCTTCACAAGTCTCAGTGAGTCATCTACTACAGAGGGAGAGCATCATTTGAGTGCTTTACCTCCAACCATAGACCAGTGGACCCCTGTACAGCTTCCTTCCTTGAAGTGGCCCTACCCTTGATGAAGAGTATAGACATAGAGAACCAACAAGTTGTCATCTGAGTCCTAGTGATGTGTCCTACATAAGCAACACAGTCATACAATGATAGATTCCTTCTAACTGAGTATGACACTACTGGTTGGTTATGCAAATATGGAGCACTATGAATCAACTAATGCATGCAAAGACAAATGCATCACTTTGGCCAAAGTTTCTATATAAATAGATGTTTGCAATAAATGTAGTTATATGTTCAAACACCTCTAACTCGACTTGGAGACTACCTCATCCTACAATTTGAATTTCTTCACTTAGTAACTCTATACATAAACTTGTTTGCACTGTAATCCATTCTAGTCAATCTGACTTAGAACTAATCCTTAATCTAGGATATACATGCAATATATAGGTTTAGGTAATTTTAACCTTTCAGAGAGTCCCCCTTTGCGTACTTACAATTTCTAGGGTATATGACTTCCTGTCATTCTACTCAATGACTCAAATATCAAACATCTTTTGTGCAATATAACAAGTTTTGATTCTATCATATAATCACTTAAATTTGTTAAAGTAGTACTTAGACTCTTTCTGTCTTACTCTATGGTTTTCTCAACCATTCACTGTCGACCAATATTTATAAAAACAATGTCATATTCGACATAAGAGTTATGTTTTCTAAACCCTTCAGGTTATGATTCTATGGTTTAACTTCTCCAACCCAATGCATGGAAATATCAATACCCTTGTTTTCAAAAGATAATAACATATCTATAACAGAACGTAGGAACAAATACCTCTAGTCTTCCCTAGACCACTTGGCATTGTTCAAATTCACATTTCACATAACACGAATAAGCATAGTATACGAGGTATGTCCTTATTCATATATATCTTAATGGATACTTTCATTTTCTCATATCTAGTCTTTTGACTAAGTACAGTCTTTCAACTCTTAATAGGTTTGAATCATAAAATATAATATAATACTTTCGACCTCATGGTCTACATAAGTCTGCTGACTCTCAATTAAAGATAGGTTATGAACTCATATATATACATCCCTTGCATATGTTCCACATAAACCTTTATCAACAATATTAAGTACAACAGTCGTGTGGGTTGAGTTTCGAATCTCCCATCATGCCTCAACTTGGAATAATTCATATCAAGAATATCCAACATTGGGTTAACTATGTCTTATGTGCACTTAGCACTAAAATAATTTCTATTAAACATATATTATGTGAACCATAATTACCCATCTCCTAGTATGCATATACACTTGAGCTGATTAAATAGTTTCAATCTTGAACCATAGGAGGAGTCGGTTATATCGGCTAATATACTTATTCTCCATATGATTTGACATATAAACATTAGTTGCTAATCAAAAAGATTTGTAGGTTTCCACTTGCTTGGTTCACCCATTCCATTGGATTTGTATTTCAATATGACAAGAAGAGTTCTATTTCACATAGGGAAAGCTATATTCAAGTTGTAACAGAGTTACTCTAATATCATACAAAATTACCTTACCATAGTCTCTAATTGGAGAAATAGTGATTATGTGCTTCAAAAGGTAAGAATAAATCTATGGATTAATCATAGTCTTTCTCATAACTTTATGGAACAATTTCCATTTTCATAGGTTCACTTTTCTTACTTAGAATCCAAGTACAATATGTTATATAGTGAAAAAGGAGAATGAAGAAGACTAGCATGCACACTAGATCAAACCCTCTTCCACAATAACATTCCAGGACAAGACCGAGCCAAATCACTACCAAATGGAGGTGGACTTAGCTACACATCTTGTACTCAAGAGTGCTATAGAAAGATATGATTTAATCAATCCTTTTATCAAACCCTAGGTCAATCAATGCACTAAACCTTAGATTTGTAAAGATCTAATTATAACAGGAGATGCACAACAAATAATCAGAAACCAATTTCATAAGAGTGATCAGGAAGATATCAGAACCTGTGTCCTGGAAGCTAGAATGTTAGAAGACTATTTCGGGGGAACCCAAGTCTAGGAAGATAGAATCTTTAGAAGCTTCAACCAACTGGAGAAATGTTACAGAGGCTGTCCTGATGTCAGAACTAATGTCTATTTAGGCAGAAGGATTATTTCACAAGCGCCTAAGTCTTCTATAGAGGAATATTCCCAAAATGTTGTCAGATCCCAAAACCCTTTTCCTTAATCTTCCTGTGTATTCCTTTTTTTAGATCTTGCACCTGTAACCTACACACAAGAAGAAAGGGGGTTTGGGAGTCATGGTGTTTAGGGACTTGCCTCAGTCAAATCTCAGGATAGCATTCAAGCTTCCCAACACCATTTTTGATAGAGTGTGTGCCCTTGTAGGACAGAGGCTAAATGGGACGAAATCAAACGATGATGAACACAAATGATATCACCTATGTGATGAAACCCTTAAGAGGGTGAATGCTTTTCAACTCATAAGGAGAGATATATGATAACTTCAAAACCTGCAACAACACACAATGACAATAAAAATATGCTCTAGAATCACAATGAATGCTTTGAATGCTCTTTACTCCAATGCTTCAAGTTGGCTATCTCTATCTAGGTTCATAATGAATTCAAAAACACAATTATATATGCTTTCTCGCTAACATTCATTAAATTAAACTAAAAGAGCCGACAAGGAGAAACCCTTTTAAAGGTCTTAAGGTGACATTTGAATTTAAATTTGCCCCAACCAATCAGGGAGGACTTGGGCATGGGTACCCAAGTCCCAAGGAACCTTTTTATCCTAGGGTAAGGCTAAGCATGGGCCCCTTGTTCCTAGTTTGCATTGGTTTCAGGAGAATTTGCATTGGGATGAATATTTAGAATGTATAATGTTATCAGGGGACTTAGGAGCTAAACAAGGAGGTAAAAAGACATGTGTCCACATTTTACTTCATAACATTTAGCCCCCACTTAATGTGTGTATGATCTTATGATTAGTACATGCATTTAAGTACAATCGAAGCACATAAAACACATCAAACACAAGAGAAAAGACACACCCTAAGTTTGAAGGACCATTTATAGCCCTTAAGCTTAGGAAATTTTTACATAAGAAAACACTTGAAAGTCACATAAGGCAAAGTGAATATAGTAGGAAGCATGGAATACATGAAGAAGATAGTAAAGCACTCAATACACAGAGAATACATGAATGCAGTCACGCAATACACAAGGTATACACATGATTAACAATTATATATCCCTAACTAGGTGATGGAGGAAGCTCATCGCTATGCATTGCCATCAAAAGCACATAAAACACATAGCATGGGGGGAGCTCATCGCTACGCACCTCCTCTAAAACATGCAAGAAACACAAGGAAGACACATAAAACACACATGGAAAACACATGGAATACATGAGCGTCGTAGAGTATCTGGTCGACACACTATACGTCTTATACACAACAAGCACAAGTGATAGGGAGGAGCTCATCGTTACACTCTGCCATGTAAGACACGCCAAACACACCTGATGGTTGAGCTACGTTACCACAACCACCAAAGACATGCTTAAGGGTGAATAACTCAAGATCCAACCCCACCTTCACAAAGGAATTTTTAAAAGAATGCGCAACCACTCAAGGGAATACACAATCCCACCTTCCATAGAAGGGCTTTCAAAAACATACAACCCCACCTACATCATGGAGATGCCTTACGGTGAAAAGGAAACATGTGTACAAAGATAAAGTACACAACTCAACTTGCATCGTGGATACGCCTTATGGTGAAAAGGAAGCATACACCACACATTTTATCACAATGTCTAAGATATCCAAGCATTTACCACAATATATGCCCCCACCTTAAAGTGGTTGATCTCACTTGCCAATATCAAACACATTTAAGGTAAAGTGAAAACACGCAAGGGAACAAGAGATTTTGCAAAGCCCATGCCCCAAAGTGGCATGTGCTTGTAATCACCAATTGTTCTCAACAAACACATCAATATCATTTGCTAACAACCATTATTCAACAATATATAAGCTTTGGTTAGAAAATCTATTCTAAGATAACAGCTAAATCAATTCATGAAAGTTATACAGAAATCATTTATCATAACACTTAATAGACCAAGGCTACACTTGCGAGTTCAGAATCGAGTATAGCCATGAGGTTATACTTCAGGTATCTCAGAATCAAGTGTAGCTACAAGGTGAGATACAAAACATGCCAAAGTGCCTAGAAGCATTTTAGAGAATTGCAAAGGTTTGTTACAAGAAATTTCACAATACGATACACAATCACATCACAACATGAGGTGATTCTATTAGTCAAGCGTTAGTAATATATTAATCCCATCTTCATATAAGGACTAGGTCCATTTATTTTCTTGTTGTAGGGACACATGGTCCTTATCAGTATTTACTTGTTATCGTCATCCACTGACTAGTAGATCCATAGAAGAATGAAAACACAAAAAATGAGAGAGAAGACAAAAGTGACTTAGGTTTACAATGTGGGAAAATGCCCCCAAGACATTCTCCACAACGTTATGCCCCCAAGGCACCACACACAATAGTTACAATAAGAGAGACGAAAATGGAAGAATAGAGAAACAAATAGAAGAAGTATCACAACAAAGGCAGTCTCCTTGTATCCTTAACCTTATAAGAGTATCAAGGGTCATCCAAGGAGACCTAAACAACATTTAACACTACACAGGGGAACACAACACAATGCTAACAACATATATATCTATGAGTGTGGCTAAATGAGAGAGAAATACTTACCTGATTCAATGAGGTATTTTGTAGCGGAAAATCCATGTCTATCATCTCAGGATATATCATATTTAATCTTGAACTTGTCGATATTATATTAACATTAAGAGTAGGATGACAATAGGCTTTGGTGGGCTTCAAAGGACAATATCCAATAACAGCCGAAGACTTATGTGCAATAGCTTCTAAGGGGACCTTGATTCCTTGTTGGTTTACACCACAACCATTACCTACATAGTCACAACTTTTGTAAAGGGTTTGAAATCTATGACCATATAGAGAGAGTCCATCTCTTTAGAAGAAGGCAAAGCCTTAGAAGTCTCATATTCTGTAGTATAACTAAGAGTATTGTCTTTTTTTTCTACTAAAGAAACCTTAGGTTTCTTAGGTATTTCCAAAGATTGCTTGGATGAGATTGAGGAAACTTTTGATGCTTCAAGATTAGGGTTATTAATTTTATATCCCCTCGTAAAGGAAGGAGTAAAAGCTAATGAACCCCAGTCATCATCCTAGAAGTGCATTTGATGGTGATGTTGAATCTTGCACAACATTATCTACGACAAGTGGTATTGATGAATCAACTTTTAAGTTATTAAGAATCTTGTGATTTATAACTTTTTTTCCACCTCAACTTGTAAACAACTTTTTGGATTTGGATCAGCTTCAATGGTGTGAAGTTTATTTTCATAAATAAACTTTTACTGATTAATGAAGAGTAGATGGAACTACCCCCATGGCATGAATCCAGGATCTAATGAGAATCATATTATATGAAAGTACACCAGGCATGACATGAATAAAGGTAGATAATGTCATAGGTCCAACCTTTATGGGTAAAGTTATGGTACCCAGGGATTGTCTACTAACATTATCAAAGCCACGAATGTGAAGTTTATCCAAGTTGATTAAAGATGTATCAACCTTTATTTTATGTAGCAAATCAATGCCAAAAACATTAAGAGCCTCTCCATTGTCAATCATAACTCACTTTATCAACTTTTTTTTAGTGTGACAAAGATTATAAGAGGATCATGTTGATTTTGAACTTGAATTGATGGTAATTCATGTTGTTGAAACATAATATCTATTTTTGTTGCATGCATATAATCTAACAGAGTTGTTACATAATTAGGCTTAACAACAGGTGGTACAGTCACCTTTTGTAAAGATTCCTGGAGCATTATGCAGTATGTAGGCAATGTTTGTATGACTTCCCAAAGGGAGATCTTAGTGGGAGCAGCGCGAAGCTGCTCAATAAGATCATAATCCTAACCAACTTTATGAGTAAGATGAGGTGGTTGAGGAAGCATAGGTTGGGAAGTTGGTAAAGTGATTGGAATGTTTGATTATTTTTTACTTTATTTATTATTTCATGTATTGTATGTGTGAGCAACCACAATGTAATAGGGTTGTTGTGACACATTTTGATACACTTGATGTCCTGAGTAACTTGTTTTGCTAAATTGAGAATGTAACCCAAGGGCCTACGTGGTTTTGGAGCACCTTGAACCGTAATCACCAGTTTGAAGCAAGGAGGCACATTAGGTGCCCCATGCACAATGGTTTTAGGAACATTAGTACTCTTATTCACTATCCCCTTAGTGGGTGGAATAAGTCTATTAATGATGATTGAATTAACATTTTTTTTACATTGATTAAGCTCGACATTCATCCCTAAAGGATTTAATGTGAGAGACCTTTCTTCATCCACCAATGCTTCATCATTTGAAAGGAGAGCATTGGAATGAAGGGAAGGTAAAATGTTGTTAGAAGAATTGTCAATGATTGTATCTTTAGTGATGTCCAAAGGGTTTGAGCATGCATCCAAAGGAGAACTATTCATGGTTTTCACATCCTTAGTGATGTCCAAAGTACTTGAACATTCAACCAAAGGAGGAATAGGATGACTCATAGAATCATCATCATCATCATATACTTTAGATAGTAGATCCAAGGCATTTTCATGATTTATAGTAATAGAAGAAGAAGAACTTTCACAATCATCTTTCTCATGAGTATTCATGGAGATGAATTCAGTTAGATTTTCTAATATTGAAGGATGCTCACCCATGAGGTTATGAATCTATAAAAATCAAGATCTTTAATATATGCTTTTAAAGATACCAGAGAGAAACAACATGAAGATTCTATAATGAAATGTCTTTGAACAACAATGTACAATAAGATCTTTTCATTTATCAAATACAACCAATATGGGAGAATTTTGTACACCACAACACTAGTTTGAGGAAACTGGATTTTTTATGCTTTTTGGAAATGGTGCAATTACAATTAGGAGGGTCCACAAAGTGAACTATCCAGGCCGTGCAACTAGAGTAACACAACAGAAAAACCCAAAGATTTAAAGTAAATTTAGTTTTAGTCATTTAGTATATCATAGAATTCAAATACATACTGGCTGGCAACAAGTGGCTTACAATTAGGGCTCAAAGACCTGATTACAGATTGCAGTATATGCACTAGATATAGCTTTGAAGCTTCTTCACAAAGATTTTAACTATCAATTATCTTCTAAATTTCATTACTTTCCTAGGCATCTATTACATCAATATATATCCTCTACGGAACTTGAGATTCCTCCATGTCGGCCAAGGAAGATCACAAACTCCAATGAAGAGTTGTAATTTGTGTACACAGATAGGTTGAACCTAATCATGTAGAAATCCTCTACAAATGAATGGAATGATGTGCGGATCTTAGGAAAGGTCGGTCATGAACCAAATACCATTGAATGATGTGTCACTTAGCTCTGCAAGTTGTGAAATGCTCCACAAGTCTTTTCCTATAGCTGATTGTTTGACACTGTCAAGATGCTTAGTTTTGAGAAAATAGTCAATCTTATGATAGCGATATCTTACCGGTATCTAATCCAAATGATCTGAGATTTGGATATGATGTGCATGAATGTGTCTAGATGCTAAGTCTAGCTCTACAAGGTTTGAAATGAAACTGCGGTAGAATGCATACCAAAATACACAAACTGCTCTTGTCTGAACTAACTGTATTGAACTGGAAATGAAAAGAAACACATTGAAATGCAAATATTTTTGGTTGATGTAAGATTGCTCTTGAACTAGGGATGCTCCTACATCAAACATCTGGGGTTATTGAAAAAAAGTGAGTCCCTTACTTTGTTGGGGCTAGAGGAAAACCAAGATGGTCCACCTCATCCTGAGAAATCCAAGATGAGCCTTCTTCAGGTCTTCCTTTCCATTTCACAAGATATTATTTGTATTTCCATCCTTTGGTGTTGTGTCCAACTCTGTTGTCTAAAATGTCTTCAATCTACTTCGGTGCTTGTTGTGGTAACTGCTTCTTCAATGTTGTCACTGAACTCTACTTCATGATACTGATATAGGTATGCAATGTTGAAAATAGGTGATATGTCCAATGTCTCCGGTAGCTCCACTTCATATGCATTTCCTAAATCAAACTTCCTGAGTATCCTACAAGGACCAAACTTCTTCATCTTCAACTTGTTATATATCCCAACGAGAAATGTTTCTTTTCTCAAGTACACAATCACTTCATCTCCAACTGCAAATTCTTTGTGTCTCCTCTTTTAATTTGCTTGTTGTTTATACTTGCTGTTCATCACCTCCAAATGCTTCCTAACCTGATTATGCACTGTCTCCACGTGTCCTGCAAATTCTTTTGCTTATGCACTTCTCTTCCATATTGATGTCTCTCAACTCTGCTACTCCTCTAGGGTTTACTCCGGTAACAATCTCAAAAGATGTTCTTCCGGTACTCCTATTCACTGAATTATTGTATGCAAACTCTGCTTGTGAAAGAATCAAATCCCAATTTCCTGTCTTTTCTCCAACCAAACATCTCAACAAGTTTCCCAAACTCCTATTCACTACTTCTATCTGTCCATCAATTTGTGGGTGAAATGCTAAACTGAACTTCAAATCTGTCTTCATCTTCTTCCAAAGTGTCTTCCAAAAGTATCCAAGAAATCTAGTATCTTAGTCTGAAATTATGCTCTTAGGTAATCCATGCAATCTCACAATCTCCTTGAAAAATAGGTTAGCTACATGCATTGCATCATTTTTCTTCTTGCAAGGTATGAAATATGCCATCTTTGAGAATCTTTCCACCACTACAAATATTGAATCATGTCTTCTCTGTGTCTCTGGCAATCCCATCACAAAATCGATACTTATGTCTTCCCAAGGTCTCTCCAATACTGTCAAAGGTTTATATAATCCAGTATTCTGACTACTTCCTTTTTCAACTTGACAAACTCTACAACTCTACACAAATTTCCTAACATCCTTATGTATTTGAGGCCAAAAGTAATTTTCACTTACCAAAGCCACTATCTTAACAATGCCAAAATGTCCTGCCAATCCACAACTATGTTTTTCCTTGATCAAATTGTCTCTCATTGAACTTCTATGTATGTATAATTGATTTCCTTTGAACAACATATCTTCTTGAATTAAATAGTCCAACCACTTAATCCTATCTGTCACAACAAGTTCTTTACATGATTTCCAAGGTTCTACAAAATCAAGATCTTCTTCATACATGTTCTTCAATTCTTCAAATCCTAACACTTTAACTCTCATCTCTGTCAACAATTTCCTTCTTCTGCTCAATGCATCTACAACTTTGATTTTCCACTTCTATGCTTCAACACAAAAGTATAACTTTGCATGAACTCTACCCATCTCATATGTCTCTGATTCAACTTTCCTTGACTATTCACATATTGCAAAGCTTGATGATCTTTATACAACACAAACTCCTTAGGTAACAAATAATGTCTCCACTTTTTCAAGGCTTGAATTATGGCATAGAATTCTTGATCATAAACTGAATATCTTCTCCTTGCATCATTCAACTTCTCACTGAAATATGACTTAATACTGCTCCTATTGCATTCCCACTTGCATCACAATCTACTTGAAATACCTTATTGAAATCTAGTAATGCTAAAATAGGTTGCTTTGTCACTTTCTACTTCAACAATTCAAAACTTTTATCTGCTCCTGATCTCCACTTAAAGTCTTTTCTGTCACCTCTCATTGTTTCTATCATAGGGTTACATACTAAACTAAAATTTTTGATGAACTCTGATAGAAACTAGCCAATCCATGAAATGATCTAACTTCTCCAATGCTCTTCGGCATAGGCCATTCAACAATTTCTCGCACTTTCTCAGGGTCCATCTTCAATCCTTCTGCAAAAATTACAAATCCCAAGTATATCAATTCTTCCTTCATGAAGCTACATTTCTTGATGTTTATCAGCAATTTCTCTTCTCTCAACCTGTGCAATACTTGTCTCAGGTGCCACAAATGTTCTTCTTTTGTCTTACTGATTATCAAAATGTCATCCAAAAATACAATAACAAACTTACCCAAGAATTTCTTCAAAAATTCATTCATCAATCTCATGAAAGTACTCGGTACATTTGTTAATACAAAGGGCATCACTAACCACTCATACAATCCTTCATTTGTCTTAAAAGTAGTCTTCCATTCATCTCCTTCTCTAATTCTGATATGATGGTATCCACTCTTCAAGTCTATCTTTGTGAAATATTTTGCTCCACTCAAAAAATCCATAATGGCATCCATCATAGGTAAAGGGAATCTATACTTAATTGTGATCTTGTTTATTTCTCTAGAGTCTGTAGACATTCTCCATTCTCCATTCTCTATCCTTCTTTGGTGCTAGCACTACAGGTACTGCACAAGGACTCAAGCTTTCTCTAATCAAACCTTTCTTCAACAATTCTTGTATCTGTCTATTCAATTCTTCATTTTCTGCTAGTGTCATTCTGTGTGCTGCTTTGTTAGGCAAACTAGCTCTGGGTATAAGATCCATGTGATGACTGATACTCCTAATTGGTGGTAATTCTTCAGGTACATTATCTGATATGATGCCTTCATACTTTGTTAGAAATACTTAGTTATCTCCTCTGATTGTGATTCTTCAGTCTCCTTCAAGGTTTCAAGCTTCTTAGGAATCAAGGCATAACACATATTCTCATGTCTCAAACCATCCAGAAATTTTCTTCCATCTACTAAACATATTCTAGCATTCACACATACTTCACTCTTAGGATCATCTTCCAAAAGAATTAAAGTAATTCTCTTTCCATTTGATGTTATAGTATATGTATTCTTTCTCCCATCATGTATAGCCTTTCTATCATACTGCCAAGGCCTACCCAACAAAATATGACATACATCCATAGGCATAATATCACACAAGACTTCATCATTATAAGATCCAATATGAAATTTCACCAAACATTGCTCACTTACAGTACCTTATGATCATCCTAAATCCATGCTATTTGATAGGGCTTAGGGTGTTTCAATCTTTCCAACTTCAACTTAGTTACCATCTCCTCTGAACCCAGGTTATTAGAACTACCCCTATCAATTACAACTTTACAACATTTACCTCCTAATTTGCATCTGGTTCTGAACAAACTTTTCCTCTGCGGTGGTTCCTCATTTGTTTCTTCTTGAAATAGTGATCTCCTCATCACAAGTGATTCTCCTTTCTCAGGTTTACCAATTGAACTAGGTGATCCAATAGGTTCTTCCTCCACATAGGCTACTCTTCCACTGTTCTCTATTCTCTTGCTAGTACTCCCTTGATTACATTCAAATGCTCTATGTCCTTCACCTCCACACTTGAAACAGGTGCCTCTGAATGTTCTCCTATCAAGTCCTCTTCTTTCTCTTCCTGTATTCTTCACTCTGGTATGGACTAGGGTTTCCTCTATGGTAGAAAGTTCTGTCATCTCTCCGGTATGCATTGTTATCTTTGTCTTCCTTCTTAAATGTGTTCTCTTGTCTATTCTGCTCCGCATATGATCTTTCTCCTCCAGAAAATGTTTTACCTCTCTAAAATTTACCTCCTTTGCCTCTCTATTTTTGATCATGTCTCTTATTCAACTTCTCTTCAACTTTCAGGGAAAACTGATATGCTTCTTCCAATGTTGTCATCCTCACCAAACTCAATTCTTTTTGAATGTTCAATCTCAGTCCATTGATGTATCTAGCCACTTTCTCCTTTCTTGCTTCACTATGTCCTATCCTTATGATCATCTTATGAAATTCTTTAGTATACTCCACAGATTTCTCCTTTTGTCTCAGGTTCTGCAATCTCTTCAACAGTTCCAACTCATAGTTAGCAGGTATAAACTAATTCTTCAATTTTGTCACCATCCTGTCCCACTTTGTGATCTTTTCTTTTCCTCTTCTGTTTCTATCCAACTAAACTTCTTTCCACCATATAGCAGCATGTCCTTTCAACTTTGTCTTTGCAAATTTTACCTTATTTGGATCTTCAATTTCTTCATATTCAAAGGATTCTTGTAGGTCATTTATCCAATCAATCAACTGTTTAGGGTTCAAATTGCCAGTATAATTTAGCACATCAACTCTAGGCCTTTTTCCAATCTTTGAAATAGCTTGCAACATCCTGACTTGATCTGATTCTTCTTCTCCTTCTTCTAGAGTTTTCTCATTTTGATTTACAGATTGAAATTCTTCATCATCACTTTCAACATTAGGTCTAGGTGTAAATTCTCTTCTCCTATCTTCTTCAATAGTTCCAAGCAAACTTGCATGGTTTTCATCATCTCCATCATCTCATCATTTCTACCAGCCATTGTTCCAACAACAGGGATTCTCCTTGGTGACATTCTTCCTCAGATCAAGTGTAACTACCTCAAATTCGGCAATCGGGCTACAAGGTGACAACTGCCTCACAATCAATGATTGGTTGCAACACAAGTAACCTGCCTTGGATTCAGCAATATGTTCATAGCAAGATCTTACCAAATTCCTTTGCCAACTTTACTCAATTCACTCCCAAGGATTTGAACTTTCACTTTGATACCACTTGGTGTAGTCATGGTTAGGAGGGTCCACAAAGTGAATTATCCATGTCGTGCAGTTAGAGTAACACAATGGAAACAACCTAAAGATTTAAAGAAAATTTAGTTTCAGTCATTTAGTATATCATAGAATTCAAATACAAACTGGTCAGGAATAAGCGGCTTACAATTAGGGCTCACAAGCCTAATTATAGAATTGCAGTATATGCACCAGATATAGCTTTGGAGCTCCTTCAGAAAGATTTTAACTATCAACTATCTTCTGAATTTCACTACTTTCCTAGGCATCTATTACATCAATATATATCCTCTCTGAAACTTGAGATTCCTCTACGTTGGCCAAGGAAGATTGCAAACTCCAATGAAGAGCTATAATGTGTGTACATGGATAGGTCAGACCTAATCATGTAGAACTCCTCCACAAATGAATGGAATGATGTATAGATCTCAGGGAAGTCATCCATGAACCAAATAACCTTGAATGATGTGTCACTTATCTTGACAAGTTGTGAAATGCTTCGTAAGTCTTCTCCTATAGCTAATTGTCTGAGACTATTAGGATGCTTAGTTATGAGAAAATAGTCGATCTTCTGATAGCGATATCTTTTTGGTACCTGATCCACATGATCTGAGATTTGGATATGATGTGCATGAATGTGCCTAGATCCTAAGTCCATCTCCGCAAGGTCTGAAATGAAACTGTAGTAGAATGTAGACCAAAATATAGAAACTACTACTGACTAAACTAGTTGTATTGAACTGGAAATGAAAAGAAACAAACTGAAATGCAAATATTTTTGGTTGATGCAAGATTGCTCTTGAACCAGGGATGCTCCTGCATTAGGAAAGAAAAAATACACACTAGTCTCACTACAAATGAAGTGACCAAGATGTTAAAGGTGCTGCAAAAAAGGTAATATAGAAAATTTTAAGATTTCTTTGCAAAGAAATGTTAAAGAGATGTGAAATTTCTTATGTTGAAATACATAATGTGTAATTACAAACATGTGAATTTTTAAACCAAGGTATGAAATGATGTAAAATTTTCAAATGAATAATGAAAATATGCTATAAATTAATGCTAGATCCAAATTGAAGATGTTTATGACAGCAACAAAATCTGAAATAAGATTTTGACTACAAACCCTAGCTTTTGAAATTGACTAGGTTTTAGGAAAAATGTAACTTTTTCAACAAAACCCTAGCAAATGAGATCTTCAAATGCAAGGTACAACACCATGAAATGATTGTATAGTATAATATAGATCAACTCTGCTATAAAGATTAGAAATTGAAATCTTTCTGTGATGAATTATAACATATGCAATGAAACAATACAAAACTATGCCTTTTTCTAGTGTAGAATGCTTAAATTTTTTTACTTTTTTTAAAGATCATGCAAGATTTTCAATTAGATATTGATAAATATGCAATGAAATCAATGCAAGATTTGATTAGAATAATTAGTAAGATGCAAATGCTCGAAGCTACGGGTTCACCAAAATGTTATATAGTGAAAAAGGAGAACGAAGAAGACTAGCATGCACACTAGATGAAACCGTCTTCCAAAATAACATTCAAGGACAAGACCAAGACAAATCACTACCAAATGGAGGTGGACTTAGCTACAGATCTTGTACTCAAGAGTTCTATAGAAAGATCTGATTTAATCAAGCCTTTTATCAAACCCTAGGTCAATCAATGCACTAAACCCTAGATTGGCAAAGATCTAATTATAACAGGAGATATACAACAGATAATTAGAAACCAATTTCACAAGAGTGAACAGGAAGATATCAGAACATGTGTCCCAAAATCTAGAATGTTGGAGGACTATTTTGGGGCTGCCCAAGTCTAGGAAGATGGAATCTTCAGAAGTTACTAACTAGAGAAATGTTACAAAGGCTACCCTAATGTCAGATTGATGTCTGTTTAGGTAGAAGGACTATTTCACAATCACCCAAGTCTTCCATAGAGGAATATTCCCAAAATGTTGTTAGATCCTGAAACCCTTTTCCTTACTCAGTCTTCTTGTGTCTTCACTTTTTTAGATCTCACAATTGTAACCTACACACAAGAAGAAAAGGGGTTTGGGAGTTATGGTGTTTAGGGACTTACCTCAGTCAAATCTTGGGATAGCATTCAATCTTTCCAATACCACTATTTGATAGAGAGTGCATGTCCTTACAGGGCAAAGGCTAAACACAAATCAATGAAATGAAATCAAATGATGATGAACACAAATGATATCACCTATGTGATGAAACCCTTAAGAGGGTGAATGCTTTTCAACCCATAAGGAGAGATAGATGATAACTTCAAAACCTGCAACAACACACAATGACAATACAAATCTACTCTAGAATCACAATGAATTCTTTGAATGCTCTTTACTCCAATGCTTTAAGTTGGCTATCTCTATCTAGGTTTATAATGAATTCAAAAACACACTTATATATGCTTTCCCACTAACAAATTTGTCAAATTAAACTAAAAGAGCTGACAAGGAGAAACCCTTTTCAAGGTCTTATGCCAACATTCATTTAAATTTGCCCCGACCAATCAGGGATGACTTGGGCACGCGTGCCCAAGTCCCAAGGCACCTTTCTGGCCTGGGATAAGGCTAAGCTATTAGAATCTGTAAATCACATTATAACATAGAATCAATTGAAAGAGTTAGAAACAAATATTGTAAATACAAAAGTAATTGAAACAATATAACAACTATACCAAGAGACTGATGTGAAATGATCGAATGATAAAATAACATTAGATAACTATCTCCAATATCAAATGAAAATACAAGCTAGATAGTGAGTTTATATAGAAAAGGGAGAGGGTGGAGGTGGCAACACCAACCAATAGGAAGAAACCATCTATCAAACTAAAGATAGCAAAAGCATCTTCCCAAGATAGCTAATGGATGCTCACTTGTAGGAAGGTGACACCTCATAACCTACTCAACTAATTAAATTAACTTTATTAACCTAATCAAGATTAATAATATGTGTAGGAAAAACCTTATGAAAAGGAATAAAAACCCTAGATTAATATCCCCCTAAGCATAACTTAGGTGGATGTAGAGATGGGTCCCGACAAATCAAGCCTAATGAGGTACCCATGTATATAAAATTCCCCCCAAAGAGAAGAAGCCCCCTAGAAGAGAGAATAGCCCCCCCCCCCCCCCCCAAATAGAGAGAGAAGAGACCCCCTAAAGTAGAGAGTGAAAGAGACTATGAAACCTACCCATGTTAGAATCTCAAATGATGATTAACCTAGAAAACTAGTGCAAAAGAATAGATATCTAAACTATGAATGAAAATGATACAGAATCAAAATAGCATCATATAGTTAGTCTCCAAGAGAGTAATGCAAATGATAGAAGCAAAATAGCATTAAGAGGATGCAAAAGAAAAGGATACAAAATACAAGCTAGGTAGCATGCTTATATAGACTAGGGAGAGGGAGGAGGTGGCAACACCGACCAATGAGGAGAAACCATCTATCGGACTAAAGATAGCAAAGTATCTTCCCAAGATAGCTAATGGTTGCTCACATGTAGGAATGTGACACCTCATAATCCACTCACCTAATAAGACATACTTTATTAACCTAAGCAAGATTAATAAAAGTGTAGGAAAAACCTAGGAATAAAGGGAAAATGCATAACCCAACTAGGAAATAAAAACCTACACTAACACCCCTCTTAAGCATAGGTTAGGTGGGTGAAAAAGATGGGTCTTGGAAAATCAAGCCTCATGAGGTACCCATGTACATAAAGTCCCCCTACAATAAAGTAGCTCCTATGCCAAAAGAGGATGCCCATATATGAATGTTGAAGATGATCCATTTGTGGCAAATGACATTTCTCCCCTTAGGAAAAAAACAACTCCAATGGTTAATGCTGGAGCAACTCTCACTCTAAGAAGCAAGGTGAGGAAGGAAGTCTCATGATGTATTATGTCTCAGAACTCTGCTCAAGTGTCTTCATGTGAATATTAGAAGATGCCTCAATGCATGAAGGCAAAAGCAATCCAATCCCATGTTTAGAACCAGGAGGTACAAGATCCAAAGACAAGGAAGATAGGATAACAATGATGAAATGACTGTCTTCAAAGAGGATTTGAATGTCCTCAAGAGTGCCATCTAGATCTGAAATGTGAGACTCTAAAAACAAACAAGAGATGTCTAGTAGAAATTGGTCCCAATGAAGTGAATCCAAAAGATGTATATGACCCTGCTGTAAGGAATCATTGGAAGCCCTTGAAGAAGCAACTCTAAAATTTGTACTAATATCAAGCGCAATGAAAAAATATTTGTCATGAAAGACGAGAGATAATCCCTCAAATGTGTCCTCCAAATTTGAAATGTGAGACTCCACAAACAAAGATGTAATGTTTGATAGATAGGAATCCCAACCAGGAAGACTGTAATAATCCTATTGCAAGGAACCACTGGAAGCTCTCAAAGAAGCATCTATGGAAGCTGATAAAGCAATAGATGTTGTATCTAAAGATGGGGTATCAATGTATGTCACATAAGATGGGGTAAATGAAGTATCAGTATCATCCACAAGAGCCTAGTCATCCAAGGAAACATCACTATCATATGAAGATCCAAAGTCTCCATACAACTGCTGGATGATGGTCTAGGTAGTGAAAGGGCACTCGGTGTGATATATGTGATGTAGAATATCCTCATAAACAATAATACATATTAGTCCATAGACCATGCCATTATTGTTAAACCATGCATTCTTTTGTTCATAGTCACTTGGCTCAGGGACGAGTCCAAGGAGATGGGGAAATACATCCTACTCAAGGCATTGATGCTTTATCCCTTGTTTCCAAGAAAAATAGTTCTTTGAGGCTAGCTTAACAATAGAAGGATGAAAATAACCGAAATCCATGATGAACCCCCAAAGTGATTACAATAACCCCATAAAAGATGTGACTCAAAGAGATCACATAACACACCCTCCCTTTTTCACTCAATCAAAGAACCCCCCAAGAAAAGATGGTATGGAACTTTATAGTTAGTGCATTTACAACTGCCACTAGCAAGAAATACTTAGTGGTCTTGATCTCAATGCATTACAAAACCCTCACAAATTGGGTGTATGCTGAAACTACAATACTATAAGTGAGCCAAGTGAAACTAACAACACCACTGCAATCTACTCAAAAAATCATGCACTTTCAAAAAATGAATCACCTCGATATGAGGTTGTATGTGAAAGTTATGACCCTCCGAAGTTCCACAAATGGGAATTGAGTAGCGTCACTTATGAGAATCTACAATTTCTGGAAAATCCATGCACCTAAATCAAGAATTGTCTTTACTACTACGAAGAGCATGGAAAAAAGACAAAATTAAAAAATGAATCTTGAAAATCAGAGGTCTTGATCTCAAGTTATCAGTCTCTAAAGTTCACCTTCAAATCCAAGATTGCCAACGGAGAGGGGGTAGATAGCAAAAGTTCAACCTTTACCAAAAATGCCACTAAGTTTAGCGGTCTACCAAATATAGTGCTTCTAAAAAATATGGAATTCTACCACTCTATTCAGGTCTTCTGAATCTGTGACTTAAAATGGTAGTAATCTAGGTTACCAAATATAACTAAGTCTAAATTTGGCACACAGGCTAAGACAAAGTTTACATAGTGTTGAATCGTATAGTAGAGATAAAAAAATGGTAGATTTTAAGGAAGTATGGCTGAAGGCCAAAGGAAAGGGGGTGAGGGCCTGTGGCCACACCCGCATCTTGTGAAGGAGGAGCTGACGCCTTAATGGGATAGGCCGAAGTCCCCACAAATAGGGGCTTGGTCCCCAAAGGGGTTTGAGGCCTCTTAATAGGGGCTGAAGCCCTCTTTAAAAGTGCATCACTTTAAGCACTTTGCACAACACTTCAAAGTGCTATACAAATTTATTATTATTATTTTTTTGAACTTTTATTGATAAAAAAATGTAGGACATTACAAATTTTTGCACAGAAATGCATGTTGGGGGGCCAAAATGGCCTCCAACAAAGAATTTTTTTCCTTTCTAACTCTCGACACCAAAATTGGACAAATTATATATGAAAATTCACCTGGGAGGCCTTCCAAACACAATGACAAGGTCCTTTTAGCCTAAAAATGCTTCGATTGAATGTTGTTTTCTAGATCTGAGCTTGTAACCTCGATTCTGCAACTGTGTCAAACGATCTCTAATTTCAGTGAAATGAAAGCTAATCTTAACTTTCTCAAGCCTCCTGGATGCGTTGGAATAGCTAGAAATGCTGCCAGTATAACCAGAACTGCTGCAATCACCCATATCTTACAAAACACATATGCAAACCCCAGAGATTAAAATGTTTCCTTCAAACTTTATCTGATTCTCTAGATCATCTGAAGATGCAAGAGAAGAGCATACTGCCCATTTTTAGGAAAACCTACAATAAGCTTTATTGTCCTCCCTGAATCTCTCAAATATGGAAACTAAAATCTAATCTTGCACATAGAAAAGCTTTGATACCATGTTAGAATCCATAAATCAGATTATAAACCAGAGTCAATTGAAAGAGTTATAAAAAAATACTATAAATGCAAAAGCAATTGAAATAGCATAACAATGGTACCAAGATATTGATGTGAAATGTTCGAATGGAAAAATAGCATCAGATAACTATCTCTAGTATTAAATGAAAATACAAGCTAAGTAGTGAGTTTATATAAAAAAGGGAGAGGGTGGAGGTGGCAACACCAACCAATAGGAAGCATCCATCTATCAGACTAAAGATAGAAAAATCATCTTCCCAAGATAGCTAATGGATGCTTACTTGTAGGAAGGTGACACCTCATAACCTACTCACCTAATTAAACTCACTTTATTAACCCAAGCAATCTTAATAATATGTGTAGGAAAAACCTTATGAAAAGGAATAAAAAACCTACACTAACATAAGCATGGACCCCTTGTTCGCAATTTGCATTAGTTTTAGGGGATTTTGCATCAGGATGAATATTTAGAATGTATAATGTCATCACGGGGACCTAGGATCTAAACAAGGAGGTAAAAAGACATGTCCACTTTTTACTCCATAACACAATAATATAATACTACAACACGAGTATAGTACCCTCTAGGTTTCTTGAAACCATTTAGGTGCTATTCTAATCTTCGTTATTCATAGAATATGAGTTCTTACAGTCAATCTAATATATCAAATAGTTTTGAAAATTGATCAATACTTATATTCTTATTGATCTTCTTGAGTTCATTATTTTTCATCATAGGGCAGTTTATGAACTCATGCATGATATCCAACATGAATAGACTATTTCATAGTTTTTTAAACACAAAAGTATAACATATCACTGACCTTGTTTATTTCTGATGGTATCGATATATTTTCTATTTACTCTTGATAATATGATCTCTATCTCAGAACTTTGTAATCCTAGTCAATAAATCTTTTATATAAATAACACTGAGATATAATTCATTCCATTCTAGTCATGGGTCTTTGACTACTAAATCTACGTAGTGTTCTTGGAAGGTTTGATTCTTGAAATCTATAATGTTGTTTTGAACTCATGTAAATCATATTTAATGATCACAACAAGATATATCTACCCAAAGTTATATTTCGACATAATATTTGGCCGTTTAATTCACAGAGGAACAAATCATATTGGCCTCTAACTCTACATAATGATAATAGAACCTATATATTGTGATATTAAAACTTATACACAGTAAAACAAAACTTATACAGTGATAATAGTAAATGAGTCTACCGACCTTAAATACAATTCTTTATCTAACATATCAGTCTATTTTACACCTTATGATATAAAGTTGATTACTCATAAGAATGATTCCTCTATCTACATAAAATATTTAGAGAGAAGAAGGAACCTATTGTGATATACCAATCTTTTCTCTTTTTCACGAGATCGCAACAATTGAAGTCCTTAACACTATCTTTACCATCCATACTTTAGGTCTCATGCACAACATCATTTTGTGTTTATCACAAACCTTTGTTTTTCTCTATCTATGGAATCGCTTCCCAACACCTTGAGTATACATATTATAATTTTGTGTGTCTCGACTATCTACACTTCATGATGTTGTAGCTGATATCAGGCTCATCCTCTCTCTGTTGAAAGTTTTCCCACAAACAAAACTGTTGGCAGAGTTCTTTTGTTATTTTCTCTCTGTATCTCTCTCCATTTGCCATGGAAATCCTTCCACTCTTATATCAAAATCCATCCCCTTAATATGCAATAACTGTCTTTATTCTCTTTAGCACTCACGATGTAACCTCCTCTATTATATTATCGAAATAGCCTCCTTAAAGGCTTACCTTTCCATTACTCATGGACTCTTCCTGTATAATAGCCTACAAATACTCCACGAAGGCATGCAGATTAGTGGAGATAATGGTCTTAAAGACCATTCTAGAATTTGGTTTTGAATCTCATCCTTTATCTCCATGTTAGTTAAGGAGTTGAGCTAGCATAACCAAGAGAGTGGTTTTGCAATAAATTAAGATCTCTATCATGTATTCCTCAAATTGAATACATAGTAAGAGTCTAATCTTTAAACTTTATTTAAATAGATAAATATATAAGAAACAACAGGTTATTTATAGATACAACATATACTCACGTTGTTTTAAGCATTTGATGAGATACGAGATTGGGGTTGAGGTGTTCTCCCCCTCTCTTTATCTTGCTAATATAGATGAAAATAACATGCTAAGATCCCAATCGGGAATTCAAAGAATACAATAGACTAACTATTATTGACTATTTCTTGTTGATGGTCACATATTGACCTAACTTAGTTTTCAACAAAACCTAAGTTTAATGGACCTTGTTGACAAATCGACAATTGTTGAATTGAAACCAACTTAGACTAGTTAGGTCAAATGCAACTTACCAATCTCATATATGATTCACAACTATAAAGGCATAGGACTCAAATGACAACCCATTCGTTCTATCCATATATCTATTCACTTCTCTCTGATGATGCTCTCCCTCTCTTTCTAGAAGGGTGAAAACCTATTTCCTGAATACAACATACAATCACCAAATGAGGATTAGTCTATCATTAGTCAATTCATAATCCTTACAACTTCATAACATCTTGACAACATATAATCACATGTCATTTCTAATCATGTAAGCATAAACTCATGAAATCATTGATTTTTCCTAATATTTTCACTAAACACCAAATCATTTTAAATCATGCATAATCAACTACTAATTACATGCAAGTAAAAATTAAAGTATAGTCCAAATTTGGGATGTGAAATCTAGTTAGCATAATTATTTGTAGCACTGCTAACATTTATTTTAAATAC
This sequence comes from Cunninghamia lanceolata, assembly GCA_027924645.1. Classification (NCBI taxonomy): domain Eukaryota; kingdom Viridiplantae; phylum Streptophyta; class Pinopsida; order Cupressales; family Cupressaceae; genus Cunninghamia; species Cunninghamia lanceolata. The sequence goes on along the minus strand of BSBN01000184.1, from coordinate 806,260 downwards.
ATAGCCTCTCAACGGAGGAAAGTACCATGTTTGATTGAAGTGGGGTAGGTGGAAAGATGAAACTCACAAATAAGGTCAACATCATCCTCTATAGAGATATATGTGGTGGGTTGTGAGTATGGAACAGGGGCACTAAGTCTAATAATACACTCATTAGGTTACATGTTTGTAAAGGAAACATAAGGTAAGTCTAGTTCAAGAAGGAATTTACCTTTTTCATATAGTGGAGAAAAGATGGCAACCCTTTATTTCTTTTTAATTTTCCTCTTTTTTTAGCATCCCTTAAAATTTCATCCTTCTTCCACTATTATTCAACTAGGTCTTGCTTGAGACTACTATTTGAAATTGTAGGTTAGGGTTGATTCTTGATTTCCTTAGTCTTTATGTAAGGAAGTGTTAGTAGGGCGCATAGCATAAAGAAGAGTCGACCAGAAGCTAGAACACACTATGCGAAGGCTGGAGCTAGTAGGAAACACATACCTATATGTAATAGATATAGTATATATATAGATATAGGATATGATGATATCATATAGGAGAATAGGAGTATGATAAAGGCTAGATTCTGGTGTAAAGAATGACATAGAAGTCATGAATGTAACTAATGAGGCAGAGACTTAGACCTGCTGGAGGATGGATTGATGATGTACACATTTGCTGGTTGTTGATATATATATATATATATATATATATATATATATATATATATATATATATATATATATATATGGAGATCTACCAGTGCCGGGTATTTATATGTTGTCTTACTATGTTGTGTATGTGATGGTTTGTTTTGTTATTCTTTATGTTTTACTATTAATCTCTAGCTACTTGATCGTGGTATAAACTGACTACAAAGAATTGACTGAGGACTAGATCTTCAAACTGATATCTCCTCCACATTTCTTTCTAACATTTGGTTCCGTTATCAAGACCTTGGAAGAAGGTAGTTAAAGATTGAATGGGCAAAACATCCAAAGAAGTAGCGCAAAGTTCTGAAGAGAAGAGAAGGTGAGGTTGGTGGGGAAATTTGCAAATTACGGAGGAATTTAGGTCTCCTTAAGTTTCTACCTATGTGGTTGATCTCGCTTGCCGGTATTTATCACATTTAAGGTAAAGTTGAAAACATGCAAGGGAACAAGAACTTTCACAAAGCCCATGCTCTCAAAGTAACATGTACTTGCAATCACCAAATGTTCCCCACAAACACATCAATATAATTTACTAACATAATCAACAATATAGAAGCTTTGGTTAGAAAATCTAAACTAAGATAACAACCAAATCATTTCATAAAACTTATATAGAAATCATTTATCATATCACATAATAGACCAAGGCTACACTTATGGGTTGTAAACTGAGTATAGCTGTGAGGTTATACTTTAGGTATCTCATAACCGAGTGTAGCTACAAGGTGAGATACAAAAGAATCAAAAGTTCATAGAAGCAAATTAGAGTATTGCAAAGGTTTGTTACAAGAGATTTCACAACACGAGGTGATTATACTAGTCAAGAATCAATAATATATCAACCCCATCTTCATATATGCACTAGGTCCATTTTTGCTTTCTTGTTGTAGGGACACATGATCCTTATCAGTATTTATTTGCTTTCGTAATCCGCCAGCTAGAAGAGCCACTAAAGAATGGAAACACTAAAATGAGAGAGGAGATGAAAGTGACTTAGGTTCACAATGTGGGAAATGCCCCAAGACATCCTTCACAACGTTATGCCCCCAAGGCACCACACACAATAATTACAATAAGATTAAGGAGAGTAGTAGAATAGAGAAACAAATAGAAGAAGGTCACAACAGAGGTGGTCTCCTTGTATCCCTAACCTTACAAGAGTATCAAGGGTCATTCAAAGAGACCTAAACAACATTTAACACAACACGGGGGAACACAACACAACACAACAACATACAAATGTATCTATTTAAGAGGAGACCAAACTTGCAAGGATCTTTGTGAGGTGCTCCATAAAGTGTGGTAAAATGTGTGATGAACTCATACTTGTTTGATGTTTATTTCCAAAACAGCCATGCAGTGCTTGCTTCTCAAGACCTTGAATGTTTGAAATCTTTTGATACTTGCTGGGAGGGGAATCATTACCTTTTTCCATCGATGATTCACGCCTTGTTCTTTTCCTTTCTTTTTCTTTCTTTTTCTTCATTGCTTGATAAATGATCCATTCATGATGAAATGGGATGCTTCTCATTGTCACCACTTTCTCTTGTTTCAAGTAATTATATATAGGCTGCTCCATTTACATATCTTGTGCATTTTGGTTCTCTCAATCCTTAAAGGGATAATGGAGGAGGAACCTCAGTGTAGATACCTTTTCCTCATAGGCAAGGTAGATCTTCATTTGTTTCCTTATCTACTTCTATCATACCAACTATTTCATCATAGTCAAGATAGTCATCTTCAATCTCTATTGTATTTTGTTCCACCATGTTGTTGTCACTATGTTTAGGAAAAGGATTAGTGAAGATTTGTAAGTTTTGATTTGGAGCAGCTACTGACTTATTTCCATTGTCATTCACACCAGTAACTTGTATCACGTTAGAATCAATGAGGTCTTGAATTTCATGTTTAAGATGCATGCATCTTTCAATACCATGTCCTGGCGAGTGGTGATAGTGACAATAAGAATTAGCATCAAATGAATGTCCTTGCATCTTACTAGTGTTGAATGGATGAGCAGGAGGAAGCTTCAAAAGATTATTGTTCACTACTTGAGTCATTATCGAGTGAAGAGAATCTGATAATAGAGTGAATTGTCTCTGTTGTTGTTTGAATTGAATGGTGTCCGATTAGCCTTTGTAATAGTGGACACTTGTGATTAAAAATTGTTCGAATATTGTCCATTGATCTTAATGAAATTTATGTTATTCTTCTTAAATGAATTTTGAGATGATCTGGCTATGGATTGACCAATAGGAGCCGATGAGGTGTGATTCTCATATTGACTAGCCGAAAGTTGGTAATCTCAGAGAGTTGTGCATAGATGTTGGAAAGAACTATACTTCATCAAAAGTATCTTGTCACGTATGTTTGGTTGTAGATTAATAATGAATACCTTTTGTACATCCTCATCTGTAATCAGATATTGTATTTGCACAAAGAGAGCTTGATATCGACTGATGAATTCTATTAATTTATCTTTTGAACATTGTTTATAATGGACCAAATCAATCAATGAGATAGAAGGTCCAATGTTTGCTTGGAAATGTTGTAAGAACTGATCATCTAGCTGTGAGAAGGATTGTATTAAATTAGGACGTAAAGAGAAAAACAATTCAAAAGTAGTATCTTTGAGAGATCAAGGAAAGATTTTTTCTAACAATTCCTCATCAAAGAAGTCACTACACATTGTTGTGAATGTTGCCACATTAGTATTAGGATCACCTTTACCACTATATTTTACAAATTGAGAAGTCTCAAATTTGTCAAGCATTTGAGCTCTTAGAATTGAATAAGATAAAGGACTATGAGCATGATATGTTGGTAAAGTAGGTTGAGAGGAAGCATTAATCAAGTTTGTCACTTTTTGCTGTAAGGATGACATACTCTGCAAAAGTTGGTTTAAGAGAGCATCATTAGGTGAATTGGTTTGTGGATTTGAGAGAGGTGTATTTGAATCCATAGTCATGAAATTTAGAGGTGGTTGGTAATAAGTGGAGGTGATGGATGGTTGAGAATAATTATGCATGGGTACGAAGATAGGGGGTGTTGAGTTTTGATAATTAAATGTGACAGATTTGTAATTATTTCCAATAGATGTTCCCATGGTAGTGGTAGCATTACTACAAGATTGTGGATTGGTTGTGATAATTGATGATGTAAAAGTAGATATTCCAGTAGTTGGTATGGGTGTCGATACTTGTGAGGTTATATATGTTAGTGGTGACACATTTAATTCAATGATATTTGTGTGGCTAGCTGCTAGCATAATGTTATGATCCACTATGTGTGCTAATCCATGAAGCATGTCAACACCTTTTTCTCCTTGTAACAATCCTCTTATACCATCAACAATATGTATCACTTCTTGAGCTAGATATGCACGTTCTACAATTTGTTGAAAATCAGCTAGTTGTTTGTCTAATTTCTTAATTTGTTCATTAGGCACATGTGTAACTATATCAATCACATCCTCAACATCATGAAAAGTTTGTTCTTCCATCATATTGGTGTTTATGATATCTTGCAAAGATGTTGATTCACCCTTTGTAAAGTAATTGTGCAATGGGTTTTCTGATATTTGCATATCGTCGCTATTTAAAGCACTAGAACCCATTAGTCTATGACTTCTCCTTATAAAGGTGTTTGTATTAGGACAATGGGTTATACAACTCATGCAAAGTGCTATAATACTCAATGCACTAACCACTAATATGATCAAACAGATTAAGGTAGTTATGCTTGTTGAAATATACGATGTGTAACTATAAGACAATGAGTTTTCAAATCAAATTTGCATGCAATAATACAAGATTTTCAAATAAATGATGAAAAGTATGTTATGAATTAATGCAAGATCTGAACTCTACACTAAAAAAGATGCAAATTCTGGATGCTACGGGTTCACCAAAATGTTATGCATGAAAAAGGTGAATGATGAAGACTAGCATGCACACTAGATCAAACCCTCTTCCACAATAACATTCAAGGACAAGACCAAGCTAAATCATTACCAAATGGAGGTGGACTCAACTATAGATCTTGTGCTCAAGAGTGATATGGAAAGAACTGATTTAATCAAGCCTTTTATCAAACCCTAGGTCAATCAATGCACTAAACCCTAGATTTGTAAAGATCTGATTATAATAGAAGATGCACAATAGATATTCAGAAACCAATTTCATAAGAATGATCAAAGAGATATTAGAACCTGTGTCCCAGAAGCTAGCAAGTTGGAGGACTATTTCACAGGTGCCCAAGTCCAGAAAGATGGAATCTTCATAAATTGAAAATTGGAGAAATGTAATAGAGATTGTCTTGATACCAGATCTGATGTCTATTTTAGTAGGAAGACTATTTCACATGCACCCAAGTCTTCCGTAGAGGAATATTCCTAAAGTTCTTTTGGATCCTGAAACCCTTTCTCTTACTCAATCTTCTTGTAACTTGACCTTTCCAAATTTTGCATATGTAACCTGTACACAAGAAGAAAAGGGTTTGGGGTTTATGGTGTTTAGGGATTTGTCTCAGTCAAATCCTGGGGTAGCATTCGAGCTTCCCAACACTCTTGTTAGAGAGAGTGTATGCCCTAGCAGGGTAGAGACTAAAAATAATGATGATAGAATGATTCAAATAACAATGATATCATCTTGGAGGTGAATCCCTCAGGACAATGAAGATCCTCCAACTCATAAGGAGATGGATGAAGATTCCAAATCTACAACAACACACAATAAAAACACAAATCTACTCTAGAAACATAATGAATGCTTTGAATTCTCTTTGCTCCAAGATCATAAGTTCTCTATATTCATCTTGACTCAAAAGGAATACAAAACACACTTATATATGCTTTCCCACTAACATTCGTGAATTAAATCAAAAGAGCTGACAAAGGGAAACCTTTTTAAAGGTCATATACTGACATGCATTGAAATTCCCCTTGACCAATTAGGGAGGACTTGGGCGCGGGTGCCCAAGTCCCAAGACACCCTTCTAGTTTGGGGCAAGGCTAAGAATGGGCCCCTTGTTCCCAATTTGCCTTAGTTTTAGGGGATTTTGCATCGGGATGAATATTTTGCATGCATAATGTTATCACGGGGACCTAACAACTAAACTAGGATGTAAAAAGGCATGTGTCCACTTTTTACTCCATAATAATTAAAATAATTGACCTTTCCAAATTTATAAATGATCATAAAAGTGGTATGAAATAATCCCCATCCATATAGTAACAACATTAAGTTATCCAATATATTCTTCAACATAATGTATCACTTTGAGGAAACATGAGATTCAAATACCAGGAAAATGAAAGAAGGAGAAATTTTGGCAAGGGGAGCTGAATAATAGAGGCATACTTGAGATGCAAGATGATGTTTTTCTAGACATGAACAAGGCTGAGATTGTAGGCATGATTTTTCCACAGTCCATGACAATAATGTAAGATTTCTTTTGGATTCAACTATGTGTCATCGACATTTCAGATCACACTTAGTGATCTATCATCCATGATAACTCTCCTCTTCTTGATGATGGATCATTGAATGTGATCCAAAATGTTGATGCAAAAATACACACAACTGAATCCAAAAGCAATCTTACATCAATGCTGAGATTATAAACACTAATAAAATAATTTCTACAAAGGTAGTTTGATCATTCATATAATTCTTATGATATATAATTAAAAATGGCTTAAAATATATTGTCGCTAAAGACACTATCGGTGATAATTGAACACAGAAGTATGAGTTCATTCCAACAGGAATTGTTCTAGGGCATTTCAATCATGCAAAGGATGCTATAAATGACCTAATTAAAATACAGCTAAAATCTTTCTTCCAACTCAACCCATTATCACACTACGAATTCTAGACATTCAATGCTACAAAACCCAGAGTACAATTGCTTATGTATGAATGATGTTAATTTCATTGATGCAACACCAAACTATTTATGTAGTAAGGGTGTTGAGTTAAGTGAACTCTCAAAATGCAAACGCTTTTCATAATTTGTGGCCCATTTTGGGGAAGATTGTAACATATTCAACCATGATCCACAAATTTAACATAACAATTTTAACTTAATCATGATAAAAGTTAACCACCTGATTAACCAATTCAAGTTAAGTAATACAGCTTTAGTACTAGATTATCAATTAAGCATAATATTTATAAACATAATATAATGAAGCTTATAATTTCAAAATTAAATACATTTCCTTAGAGAATACCTTTCACTATGCATGTACAAATTATGCTCAAGGTATTATACATATCATAGTAAGCATTACAATTGACCAACAAGTCAAAAAATGAAAATACTGTATCTGGATCATATGACATCAATCTCCATAAGTCTCATCTTGTCTCTAGCTTGGGAAGGAGAGCATCATCCAGGTGCTTTTCCACCAACCACAGACCGGCGGTCCCCCGCACACCTTCCTACCTAGAAGTGGCCTGACCCTTCATAGAAGGGATAGATATTAGGAACTGATAGGTTAGCCTTATGAGTATCACGTGTTGTGTCCTTCATAATGTCTCATAGTCACACAACTATAGATTCCCTCTAACTATGTATGATGCTTCTGGAGACCATTATGCCATCTGGAGCACTATGGACCAACAATGCATGCAGAGACTGATGCATTACTTTGGCCAAAGTTTTACATACATAGACATTTCATTTTGAACATTGTCATATGTCCACCACCCTAACTTGACTTATAAGCTATCATGTCCTATAGTAGGTATAAAATGACCACTCACTCTAGGTCTATTTCAACTAGGATCAATTTGATTCATAGCTCCCACTAGAACGAATCGACTCCCCTCTTCAGGTGGTTTCGACCAATAAGATTACTTTAGTAACAAGGAATTTGTGAACCCACGTCACCTCATTCCAATTTAAATTATATCTTATAATGAATCATGTTCACCCCTTCTCAGGACTCCCATGGTTTACATACTCAAAATGTGTCATCGAGAAAGTTAATATTTCTCTCCAAAAACCATAGGCAAACCTTGCCTCATTTATTCACAATATTATTATAACAAAAAAAAGGTGTAATCAATACACAAAGTGCTATGAGAACAATTCCAACTTGGACTTAACGTCCATTATTATAGTGTAAAAGAATTATTTTGACTACATGCAGTTCGTATCACTAATTAGGATAGTCATGTCTAAAACTATATGTTCATATCATGAATACTTTCGACCTTGCCTGTCGTGCAAGTCTAAACTCTAATATTGTTTTCCAAAGAGTTAATGGCTTAGCCTATATGGCTTGGAGCATAGTTGTATCAATGATTTCATAGAATGCATTGAGCTCAGCCTAGCAGCCTTGAGATGCACCCATAATAAAGATTGCGAAGAGAAAACTTAGGCTCGGCCTACCAGCCATAAGCCATAATTATTAAAAGATTCAAAGAAGACAATTCTCGGCCTAATGATCTCGAGCTGTATACAAATAAAGACTGTTGAAATATATTGCTTGGCCATCAATCTTGAGTTGTAGTATAACCAGAGTCTGTCAACAAATAAAAGGTTCAGCCCTTTGGCCTATAACGACAATCCATTAAAGATTAGTTAACTATTACCTGGCTCGGACCTTCCACCTATAGCCGTAATCAATGAAGACTTAACAACATTTCTATGGCTCAGCCCTTCGACCTGTAGCTCTAGTCAATAAAGACTTAATAACATTTATATGGCTCAACTTTAAATCATAAAAGCATGACTATTATCAACTATGGTGAAGTTTGGCCTTACGGCCTTGAACAATAGCCAAGTAAATATTATCTACCTTAAAAAGAAACTCAGCCTATTGGCCTATAGCTACAATCATATATATAGACTATCAATAAGAAGAGAGTTCGGACCAATGGTCTTGAGCCTCGACAAATACAGATAGTGAGAATACAATAAAGAAACTCAGCATTACAGCCTGTAGCCACAACAATTCTAACATAGATAAGAATAATTTGGTCATATTGCCGTTTAACACCAGTTCGTGACTAAGGTAAATATCCATAGTGATAACTAATATAGGGGAATACACATTCCCTTAGTACATACCCTTGTCACCAAAAGGTATCCAGTTCAAAAATGTTGTTCTTTCTCAAGAATGCCAAGCACAGCTCCCTGCTCTCTCTTCGAAAGAAAAACCTGCTCCAAAAAAATGCAAAACCAAGCCCAACAGACCCTTCAAAAGCCAAGGTTCTTTCCTTATCAACAAAGGCATGCCTCAAATTATGGAAAACTACCACCCCCACTAAGGTGGAGAGAGAGAGTGGTTTCTCCATTTGACCCACTTCGTCAAGAAGGTTCACACAAACATGACACTTGTCAGCTAAGGTGAGCATAAAGCTCCCAAATGCCTTCAACAACAATATTGATACTTATACATAATAGGATCAATTGATATTATATATCAATATTATATCATCAAAATATAGATTTATTAAGCACAACCTTAAGACACTATAAACACTTAAATAATCCACGTTGTCATTATTCGACATCCTTCTACATGGAGATAGAGCCATCAAGCAATTTAGGGATTAAGCGTCACTCTCCCTTCTTCGCTATGGTCAACAAGGTAAAAAATTAAACAAGACTAACTATCAACTTAATTTGATGATCCAAGACCGTCGTTAGTCAAGTTAGTACTAAATTGCCGATATGACTAAATCGACAAGTCGCCTAAAGGGAAAAACAACTTATCAAGTCAAGTGAAACTTTCGCAAACTTGCAAGGATTGAAAAGACATAAAGTCTAACACTCAGATGGCTAGAAACCTTCCCATTTTTCCAACATCTATTCCTTCCTCCTGAATGATACTCTCCTTCCATCTCTAGAAGATGATCACTTTCCTGATCCAACTCACAACTAGAAAAATCATGATCAGTGCATCATAATAAGATCAATAAACTATAATAATTAAATAATCATTTAAATCTAAATCTTTTAACTAACTATCATTAAAGTAAAAGTAGTGATTAATTTGACATTTCCACAATGTCATTATCAAACTACTAATCAATCCTTCAGATTATCATGTAATCATAAAAATTAAGCTATTCATGGGTTAGGGATGTAACATATTTCCCCCATAAGAATCATCGTCCTTGATGATTTACTATTTTAAAGCCAAATTAACATAACAAGAAAATGTTTCATGAGCATGATAAGTAAGTTTTTCAGAAAAGATGAGGAAATCTAGCATGAAAGTCATCATAGTTTTCCCAGGTGGCATTTTCCATCGAATATTGGTCCCACTAGACCTTGTACTATGTTATTTCCTTGTTACATAAGCGTAGCTTATGCATTTCGAGAACCTTGATGGGCTCGATCACCACCACTCCTAGGTCTTTCACCTGTAGGAATTTGATTATTAACAACATTAAACTTTTTCAAATATGAAACATGAAACATATTATGCATCATGGCTAAGGCTAGCGGTAGAGCAATCTTGTATGCCACTAGATTGACTTCTTTGAGTACTTCAAAAGGTCCCACATACCGAGGTGCCAATTTAGACATCTTTCCATATTTAATGGAACTTTTTTGAGGTTTTACTCTTAAGAGAACTTTCTCTCCTACTGTGAAATGTCTTTTGATGCACTTAGCATCCGCATAACTCTTTTGCCAACCTTTTCCTAATCAAACGCACTTGTTCTTCCATTTTCGAGAGAATTTATGGACCAAGGCTAACCCTATCTTCTAGCTTATCCCATCTTAGAGGGGTTCAACACTTTCATCCATACAATGCCTCAAATGGAGCCATCTTAATTGCTAAGTGATAGGAATTATTGTAGCAAAATCCCACCAACAGAAGATAATCTTCCCATTTGTATTGTTGATCCATATAATACATCCTCAACAAATCCTCCAACACCTGGTTCACCCTTTCAGTTTGGCCATCCATTTTAGGATGATAAGTGGAGATTATGTTCAACTGGGTTCCAAGTGAAGAGAATAAAGTTTGCCAAAACCTTGATGTCATCCGTGCATCCCTATCTAAGATGATCTTCTCAGGAATGCCATGGAGTTTGTAAACCTCTGGAACAAATTTTTGAGCTATGATGGGTCCTCCATCTGTCAAGTTTCCTAGTATAAAATGGGCGGTCTTGGTGAGTCTATCCACCACAACTAAGATAGCATTATTCTTGTTTCTTGACATAGGTAGCCCTTGCACAAAGTCCATGCTTATAACTTGCCATTTCCATTCTGGAATTTCATGAGGATATAACAATCCTGTCAAGTGATGATGTTCTGCTTTCACCCTCTGGTATTCTATACAAGTAGCTACAAAATTTACAACATCCCTCTTCATTCCTTTCTAGAAACATAAGGGTTTTATATTAGCGAGTAACTTAGTTACTCCAGGATGCCCAGAATATGGTGCAGAATGAACCTCTTTCCATACCATATTCCTTAACTTTGCTGAGTTAGGTACATACATCCTCCCTTTAAACCTTAATAACCCATTTGGTTCCAGTTTGAACCCATCATATTTTGGATTATGTGGATTTTCCTCTAGGGCTTGTTTTACTTGCTTGTAGAAATCATCTTCCTTGGATTTTTTATTCCTAAAATTAAAGTGTATGGAGATCATAGAGGAGATGTGTCTTCTCCTGCTCAAAGCATTTGCCACTCGATTCTCTTTTCCCTAAATGCATTTAATCTCTAAATCATAATTTGAGATGAATTCCAGCCATCTCCTTTACCGGGCATTGAGATGTGGCTGAGTAAATAGATACTTGAGTCCCTGATGATCTATTTTAACTCAAAAGGTTTCCCATGAAGGTAATGTCTCCACATTTGTAGAGAATGAATAACTGTTGCTAGTTCTAAATCATGTGGGGCATAATTTTGTTCATAATTTTTTAGTTTGCGTGATTCATACGCGATGACCTGTCCATCGTGGACTAGCACACCACCTAATCCTTCTCCTAAGGCATTGGTAATGATGACAAATTGACCCTTTGGGTTAGACACTTTCAGTATTGGTTTTGAAGTCAATTTTTCCTTTAGTAGGTCAAAGGCCTCTTGGCACTGTTCTGACCATTCAAACTTCTTGTCTTTTCTCTGCAAGGAAGTTATAGGATATGCAATTTTAGAGAAGTTCTGCACGAACTTCCTGTAATAACTAGCAAGGCCCATACAACTTTGGATTTCATGAACATTCTTTGGTTCTGGCCATTCCAAAATAGCCTTAATTTTAGCTAGATCCACAGCTATCCCTTTAGTTGAAATTATGTGGCCCAAATATTGTACTTCCTTCTAGAAGAAAGTGCATTTAGAGAGCTTACCATACAATTTATGCTCTCTCAGCCTCTACAGAACTATTCTTAAATGCTGTAAGTGCTCTTCCTCATTTCTAAAGTAAATTAAAATATCATCCAAAAATACTAAAACAAATTTGTCCAAGCAATCCCTGAACACACTGTTCATAAGATTCATAAATGTCACCGGTGCATTCGTCAGTCCAAGTGGTAAGACAGTGAATTCAAAATGCCCATATTTGGTTCTAAAGGTGGTCTTATGGATGTCATCATCCTTTAATCTTAGTTGGTGGTATCTAGACTGAAGATCAATCTTGGAAAACATAGTTGCACCCCTCATTTGATCAAAAAGATCATCAATGCGAGGTAATGGGTGTTTATTCTTGATAGTTTCTTTATTCAGCATATAGTGGTCAATGTACAATTGCAAGGTGCCATCTTTCATTTTCACAAATATGACTGGTGCCCCCCATGGCAACACACTAGCTCGGATTAACTCTTTTTCCAATAATTCTTCTAATTAAGCTTTTAGCTCCATTAATTCAGTGGTAGTCATTTGATAGGGAGCTTTAGAGATAGGTTATGATCTAGGAATTATATCAATGGGAAAATCAAAGGCTCTCTTGGGAGGTAATCTCAGTAGCTCTTCCAGAAATACGTCCTTGAACTCATTAAGGAAGGGATATCTTTCCATTTCAGATCTTTTCTAACCTATGGTGTCCTTCCCTATCCCTATATGTTTTTGGGATTCATAGAATGTTAAATCATCTTGGTAGTAAGTTTCCTATGATTCATCTAATTTGTCCATCTTGACAACAAAAAGTTGGCATCCCTTTCTTTGTGCCCTTTTCATTTGCAGAGCCAAGATTTGTCTTAGTTGGACTCCCCTAGGTTTCCCTTGCAGAAAAACCTTGTTTCCTATATCACCCAGACACTCTATTGTTTTGGCATAACAATCCAGTTTGGTTCGATGGCTCCATAACCAGTTTATTCCTAGGATAACATCATACAAGCCTAGTGGGGGTACATAAAGGTTCACTTCTATAGAGAAAATCAGAAGTTCAATTCTAGCATCAAATAGACATTGCTCTACCTTAGCCTTGGTGTGATTTGCATATTCTACAGACTAGGTATTTGCCATAAAACCTGCCTTTCTAGGTATTTTATTTTCTACCTTAGAGGAAACAAAACATTCGGTAGCACCAGTATCAATCAAAACTGAAATTGGAAGTCCATATAAAGTACCTGTTGTTTCTATGGGAGTTACTTGGTACTCAGCTTGCCTATTGTCCAAGGTTGCATGAATGCATTGCTAAAATGCCGCTTGTTGTGAGGGTAGAGGATTCCCTCTCACTTGAGCTCATTGTGTCTTATTAGGACACTAATTGGTGTAATGATCTCCACCACATGTGAAGCACCCTCTAACTAGCCCTCACCTCTCTTGAGGCTTCCCAAAATTGTCTTTGTTCTTCTTGGAGTAATTATTGCCCTTTTTCTCCCCTTTGGACTCAATTTGTTTATGCTTGTTCCCTTTATCATGTCTCTCCAAATGATCTTGTTTCTTTCCCTTTTTCTTAGGGGGTTGAGAGGGTTGAGACCATTTATATCTCTTTCAGTTCTTTTCCCTATAAGCCGACATGGCTTTCAGTTCATGTTCCTATTTGATGGCCTTTTCATATACCTGGTCCATCATAGTAGGACCATGAACATCAACCTCACCCCCAATCTGGGTGTTTAATCCCATAATAAACTTTCAAATACAAAATTTCTCATCCAGTTGGTACTATGGCACATATTTTAAAAGTCAGGTGAATTTTTTCCAATATTCATTTACAGACATGTCATCCTGCTTCAAGTTTTGAAAATCAATAAGTTTTTGGTCATAGAATAGTTGCGGCAACCATCTTTGCCTAAACAGTTCCACGAATTTGTCCCAAGTAAGGCTCATAGACCTCACACCCAGTTCCATCTTTTTGTTCATCCACCATGTGGCCGCTTCACTGACTAACTGGAAAGCTCCTCAGACTGCTTTTGTAACATCATTATAGTTCCTGATTTTAAAATATTTTTTCATTTCCATTAGCCATGCCTCTGCGGCATCTCCACTTACATATCCATCAAATTTAGGAGGCATGCCCTTTTTCATGTCCCAGGATAATTCCATATCCATATGGCTCCTCTTATCCTCCTCCTGTCTAGCCTCGGAGTGATTCTCTTCATGCTTAGTATGGCGAGTGTCATTATGACATACCTCGTCATCACCCCCACCATGAGTATTCTAATTGGGATCTCGTTGACCCCTTACCTCATGTTCAAGAGTTCTGACTCTTGCTCTTGTCTCTTCAAGCAAGGCAAGTATTCGGTCAAGTTTAGCCCCTGTGTGCTCAGAAGGTTGCCCTTCCTCATGGGTATCTCCCATTCTAGTTCTTATCTAAACCTTTGATGCAATCTACTTCTTCCTAAAGTTTGCAAAGGAGTCACAGATTAGTTTCCATGTTTTCACATTCATGTAATCTTTAACAAGAAAGGAAACATTGTCAGAATTTTGCAACTACATTATTGGATTACCTATAATCCATCAAAATTACAAAATTTTAATTATACCTTGCTATTGCAAGTCCTTTACAAACTTGGATAGATTCCCATGTTCATTTCTAAACCTTGAGATTTTTCATTTCAGTTTTAGGAGGTGAGGGTACATGCAAGTACTCCTTCACAACCTCCTTAGATACAACATAATCCTTAGGATCAATTTCCACAACTGGTGCTTTTGGTGCAGAGGGTTCTTCTGATACTTCAGTAGAGTTAGGGGCAGCCATCCTTTCTGCTTTCCTAAACTCCTGCTTGATGCATACAATGGCATTAGTGAAGGTTTCCTCATTAGTTAACCATGCTCCCACTAGGCAGCCAGTCTGTTCAAGTTTTCTCATCCTTAAGGCTCTTGCTTTTTCCTCCCATATCTTAAGGTAACGCTCTCATTTCATTGCCTTCTTATGGGGTGTTATTCTAATCATTACCATTTTGGCATAGAACATCCAAACATTAGCATACTTAATGTTGGATAAACATAACCATCAAGTAGTGAGCTCAGAGATCCATGCATTGAACCCAGTTGCTTTGATACCATATGTAACATACACAACCATGATCCACAAATTTAACATAACAATTTTAACTTAATCATGATAAAATTTAACCACCTGATTAACCAATTCAAGTTAAGTAATATAGCTTCAGTATCAGATTATCAATTAAGCATGATATTCATAAACAAAATATAATGAAGCTTATAATTTCAAAATTAAATACATTTCCTTAGAGAATATCTTTCACTATGCATGTACAAATTATGCTCAAGGTATATACATATTAGAGTAAGCATTGCAATTGACCAACAAGTCAAAAAATGGAAACACTCTATCTGGATCATATGACATCAATCTCCATAAGTCTTGGCTTGTCTCTAGCTTAGGAAGGAGAGCATCATCCAGGAGCTTTTCCACCAACCATAGACCGGCGGTCCCCCGCACACCTTCCTACCTAGAATTGGCCTGACCCTTCATAGAAGAGATAGATATTAGGAACTGATAGGTTAGCCATCTAAGTATCTAGTGTTGTCCTTCATAATGTCTCATGGTCACATAACTATAGATTCCCTGTAACTATGTATGATGCTTCTGGAGACCATTATGCCATCTGGAGCACTATGGACCGATAATGCATGCAGAGTTGGATGCATTACTTTGGCCAAAGTTTTACATACATAGACTTTTCATCTTGAACATTGTCATATGTCCACCATCCTAACTCGACTTATAAGCTATTATGTCCTACAATAGGTATAAAATGACCATTCACTCTAGGTCTATTTCAAGTAGGATCAATTCGATTCATAGCTCCCACTGGAACAAATCGACTCCCCTCTTAAGGTGGTTTCAACCAATAAGATTACTTTAGTAACAAGGAATTCATGAACCCATGTCACCTCATTCCAATTTAAATTATATCTTATAATGAATCATTTTCACCCCTTCCCGGGACTCCCATGGTTTACATACTTGAAATGTGTCATCGAGAAAGTTAATATTTCTCTCCAAAAACCATAAGCAAACCTTGCCTCATTTATTCACAATAGTCTTATAACAAAAAAAGGTGTAATCAATACACAAAGTGCTATGAGAACAATTCCAACTTGGACTTAACATCCATTATTATAGTGTAAAAGAACTATTTTGACTACATGCAGTTCGTATCACTAATTAGGATAGTCATGTCTAAAACTATATGTTCATATCATGAATACTTTCGACCTTTCCTGTAGTGCAATTCTGAACTCTATTATTATTTTCCAAAGAGTTAATGGCTTAGCCTATATAGCTTGGAGCACAGTTGTACCAATGATTTCATAGCATGCATTTAGCTCGGCCTAGCAGCCTCGAGCTACACCTATAATAAAGATTGTGAAGAGCAAACTTGGCTTGGCCTATTGGCCATAAGCCATAATTATTAAAAGATTCCAAGAAGGCAATGCTCGGCCTAGCGGCCTCAAGCTATATACAAATAAAGACTATTGAAATATATTGCTTGGTCATCGACCTTGAGCTATAGTCTAACCAGAGACTGTCAACAAATAAAAGGTTTACCCATTTGGCCTATAATGACAGTCCATTAAAGATTTGTTAACTATTACATGGCTCGGCCCTTCGACCTATAGCCGCAGTCAATGAAGACTTAACAACATTTATATGGCTCAACCCTTCGGCCTATAGCCATAGTCAATAAAGACTTAATAAAATTTATATGGCTCAGCTTCAAATCATAAAAGCATGACTATTATCAACTATGGTGAAGTTCGACATTATGGCCTCAAAAAACAACCAAGTAAAGATTATCTACCTTAAAAAGAAACTCAGCCTATCAGACTGTAACTACAATCCTATATATATAGACTATCAATAAGAAGAGAGTTCGGTCCAATGGTCTTGAGCCTTGACCAATATAGATAGTGAGAATACAATAAAGAAACTCGGCCTTACGAACTGTAGCCACAACAATGCTAACACAGATAAGAATAGTTTGGCTGTATGGCCGTCTAACACTAGTTCATGACTAAGGTAAATATCCATAGTGATAACCAATACATGGGAATACACATTACCTTAGTACAGACCCCTATCACTAAAAGGTATCTAGTTCAAAAATGTTATTCTTTCTCAAGAATGCTGAGCACAGCTCCCTGTTCTCTCTTCCAAAGAAAAACCCGCTCCAAAAAAAATACAAAAACCAAGTGCAACAAACCCTCCAAAAGCCAAGGATCTTGCCTTATCAACAAAAACATGCCTCAAATTATGGAAAACTACCACCCCCACTAAGGTGGTGAGAGAGAGTGGTTTCTCCATTCGACCCACTTCCTCAAGAAGGTTCACACAAACATGACACTTGTCAGCTAAGGTGAGCATAAAGCTCCCAAATGCCTTCAACAACAATATTGATACTTATACATAATAGGATCAATCGATATTGTTAGTTTTAAGACAGACAACTGAGAGGGGGAGGGGTGAATCATTTGTCCCAAAACTTTCCTTTTATTAACCACTTAAATCCTTCTTGTAATTCAGCAGTATAATAATAAATCAATCATGGAAACACATTGCAATAATTCAAGAGCATAAACACATTAACACATATGACACCAAGATTTTAACGTGGAAAACCCGGTTAAGGGGAAAACCACAGAGTGACTAACCCAAGATTTTATTCTTTGTTAAAAGAATAAGAAGAACAAAATGGTACATGCCAATTAGGGCTCACTGTCTGAGCACACTACTCACAAGAGGCCCACTGCCTGCAGGAGACACACTATCTATAGAATAATAAATATTACATACTTGAACTGAAGATTAGCATCTTCACTATGCTTAAGTCAGTTCCATTTAAGCTCAATACTTCTACTCTGCCTTTCACTTTTCTCCTTTTCTCCCTGATGATTTTGAAATGACTTCACAACTCTTATTTATACAAGACATCGACTTTGGGATAATCATCAAAGTCAACATACTTTATTTTATTACAGAGAAAATACACAAATACAACTTGACTTATTACAAATGACTTCATGCGAATCACTACTCTGTCGGCCACATAGATCTGGGACTACAATCTTCTTTGAGGAACATGCCATGCTTCATAGAACATCTTCAAGATCATCCACAAGATGTGTAAATCATCTGATCGGCCAAGTTTTATGAAAAACATCATCATCTAGAAGTAATTCTTCAATTACGAGATCAATCTTCAATGCAGACCACCAACACAAATTGGACACAATCTAGAGACCCCCACAAGCTTGCCTGAATCACCAAGAATATCCACACCACTTCTGATTACTGAAATCATTCTGTTCTTCATCCAGAACCTCAAGAACACAGTCTGTCATCACTGTCATATTGGAATAGATGCTTGTGGACCTCCAGACCATGAACCAATTGAGTTGTCAATTCACATTGACTTCCTAAACACTCCACCAAATCTATAGAACAAGATATTGCATTTCCAGATCTCACTGGACTTATTTGTGTCACTTTGTCACCTTTGAACATCTGCCAGAACCAGTTTTACTCATATGGCCATGACTTCTTCAAATCTTCATGCAGACCTCTCAAATCTTTACTGGATCACCTTTAGACACATGTCTACAAACCCTTTGATGTGCATCCTTTGATCTTCACCTTAGCTGGGATCTTCATTTCATAGAGCTTCACTGTCTTTACTATTCTTCTCTATTTCTGATAGGACTAATTTTCTCAATATCCTCAGCACACAACTCATCCAATCCTTGACATTAATGCAATAGGAGTATGTTGACATCAATGACAACACCGGTTAGGCCCATACTTGCAACAATCTCCCCCTTTGTCATTGATGGCAACATATGATGTGAAAAACTATTTTAACCATCAAGACAAGAACTTCTCCTCACTGACTGACATAGCTCCCCCTATCAACAACAACCATTCACACGTCTTCTCTTCCTTTACTACTCCCCCTTTGATCAGCAACCACTTTTTGTTTTTCACATGTCTTCTCTCCCCCTTTGACATCAATGGTAAAGGGCACATACTTGTATCACTCAGAATCATACAGACTACTCCCCCTGAGTAGCAGCTTCCTATCATCAATCCAAACCACAAGATATGACTGTGAGATCCACCGGACTGATGCACATCAGTGCACCTTAATTTAGAACCGGAGGGCTAATAACCCCTAACTTCTCCCTGAGATACTCAAAAGAGTCCTTAGGTAGAGGTTTAGTAAAAATGTCTGCAATCTAATCCTTGGAGGGCACAAACTCCAATCTGACTTCATTCTTGTTCACCTGCTCTCTCAAAAAGTGAAACTTGATGGATATATGTTTTGTCTTTGAATGCAACACTGGATTTTTGATATATTTATTGCACTTGAATTATCATAGAAGATTGTGATAGGTTCCTCATACTCCACTCTGATGTCTCTTAGCATTTGCTTCATCCACAATACTTGAGTGCAACTACCTACTACTGCAATATATTTTGCTTTTGTAGTGGACAGAGATATTGCCTCTTGTTTCTTGCTTAGCCAAGAAACCAATCTTTTCCCTAAAAAGAATGCTCCACCATTGGTACTCTTCCGGTCATCCACATCTCCTGCCTAATTCGCATCTGTATATGCATGAAGAGAGAAATCATGATCTCTAGGATACTATAAACCATACTCAACTGTTCCTTTTAGATATCTAAGAATCCTCTTGATTGCCATGACATGAGATTCTCTAGGATCAGCTTGAAATCTGGCAACAAGACCAACAACATTCATAATGTAAGGTCTAGTTTGAGTAAGATACAGTAGTCCTCCAATCATTGACCTTTACTTCTTCTAATCAGCCTTAGGAGAATCATCATCTTTGCTCAGTTTACATCCGGTTGCCATGGGAGTGTTCATTGGTTTTGAGTCTTCCATCCCAAATTTCTTCAATAATTCTTTCACATATTTGGTCTGTGAAATGAAGATCCCTTTCTTTGTTTGAGTGATTTGCAGGCCCAAGAAGAAATTCATCTCCCCAAACATGGACATCTCAAATTCACTTTTCATTTGATTTGCAAAAGTTTTGCACATACTATCTCTTCCTCCAGAAATGATATCATCAAGAAATACTTCAACAATCAAGATATTTTCATGATCAATTTTGAAGTACAAGTTACTATTAGCAGTACCTTTGTTGAAACTAATCTTCAAAAGATGCTTATCTAGTCTTTCATACCAGGCTCTTGGGGCTTGTTTGAGTCCATACACTGCTTTCTTCAACTTGCAGACTATATCACCATGATCAAACAATTGAAATCCATCCAATTGCTCAATGTATATTTCTTCTTCCAAGTCACCATTCAGGAAGGTAGACTTGACATCCATTTGATATACTTTGAAATCCTTAAAGGTAGCAAAGGAAAGAAATAATCTAATTGCTTCAATTCTTGCCACGGGAGCAAAAGTTTCTACAAAATCAACTCCTTCTACTTGGGAATAACCCTTGCAGACCAATCTGGCTTTGTTTGTGACTACTTCACCATCTTCATTTAGTTTATTCCGGAAGACCCATTTGGTTTCAATCACATTTTTGTTCCTAGGTCTAAGAACAAGATCCCAAGTGTGATTTTTCTCAATCTGCATCAACTCTTCCTTCATTGCTTTAGTCCAGCTTTTATCATTGCAAGCTTCACTTACTATTTTTGGTTCAATTTTTGAAATCAGACAATACTCTTCTGAGTCTTGAGCAATCTTTCTTCTTGTTTGAACACCTTTTCTTTTATCACCTATGATCTGATCTTCAGAATGATTCAGTCTTACATACCTAGGAGTTTTTGAAATTTCTTGCACTTCTATTTCTTGGACAGGTTCATTTAAACTTATCTCTTCTTCTTGTATTTCAGGATTCTCCGGATGGGTCTGGATCTGAATTTCAGAAGGGGCTTGGACTTCTTGTACCAAAACATCATTTTGAGCATCTTCTTCATATTCATAAAACCTTGAGGGTTTTTCAATACATTCATCAACCTTCACATTTGTACTTTCTATAATCTTTCTCAATCTCTTGTTATAACACTGGTATGCTTTGCTTTGAGTAGAATAACCCAAGAATATTCCTTCATCACTTCTAGCATCAAATTTACCAAGGTCTTCATCTCTCTTAATGTAACATTTGCTACCAAAGACTCTGAAATACTTCATGGTGGGAGTGATGCCAAACCAGAGTTCATAAGGGGTCTTACCAGAATTGCTTCTGATTTGTACTTGATTAAGAGCATGGACAGCAGTGCTTACAACTTCTCTCCAGTAGATCTGAGGAACATTTTCTTCCATCATCATGGTTCTAGATGCTTCCTGGATGGTCCAGTTCTTTCTCTCCACTACTCCATTCTGCTATGGAGTCCTTGGAGCAGATAACTATCTTTTTATCCCATGTTTCTCACAGAATTCTATGAACTCTCTAGATGTGAATTCTCCACCTCTATCAGACCTGAGACATTTTATGTTTAATCCGGTTTCATTCTCTACCATAGCTTTGAATATTTTGAATTTCTTAAGAGCCTCAGATTTTTCTTTCAGAAAAGTCACCCACATCATCCGAGAGTGGTCATCAATTAATAACATGAAGTATCTATCACCTTGCAAACTCATGATTATTGCCAGTCGACATAGATCAGTATGTACTAAGTCCAACAATCTGGTAGAAGATTGTTCCTTACTTTTGAATGTGACTCTTCTCTGCTTACCCAACTGACATTCTTTGTACAAACTATTAGTAGGTTTTGCCAGTCTTGGAAGATCTCTTACAGCTTGAATGTTGCTTATCTTGATGATATTATCAAAATTCACATGACACATTCTCCTATGCCACAACCAACTCTGATCAATTTGAACAAATAAACAACTTTTGCCAGTACCAACCAAGTGGAAGATGTTACCTTTTGTTTGAGTACCGGATGCAATCTCTATTCTAGAACTTTCAAAGATCTTACATTTTCCATTTTTGAATCAGAGATCATAGCCTTTGTCCACCAACTATCCAACACTGAGAAAATTGTGCTTCAGACATTCAACATATAGTACATCATCGGTTTTGTTCTTTCCATCAAAAGAAATAGTTCCTCTACCTCTGATTCTGCTAGCAAAATTATCACCAAATTTTACAACTCCTTCATATCTTTCCAAATCTATGAACTTATTTTTGTCTCCAGTCATATGGTGGGAGCATCCAATGTCAATGACCCAATCATCCTTTTCTTCAACTTGGGCAGCTAGAGCTCTTTCTATCATTTTATGATTGATAGATTCAGAGGGCATTGGATCTTCTTGCTTGATGGCAATAAACACCCAGTCACTTCCAGATTTGTTTCTTGTCTCTGAGTCATCATCTGTGACTCCTTCATCATCATCATCTTCATGAACATAGTAACATTTCTTTTGTAATCTTGATCTGTTTGGATTTACCCTTGAAAATCTTTCCGAACACCTTGAGGAAAAATGACCAATCTTGTTGCAGTTGAAACATTTGAAGGGCAATTTTCCTTCATACTTACCAGATCCTCTTGGTAGTCTTTTTGCAATAAGGGCTTCAAGTTGAGCAACTTCTGCTTCATCTTCTTCCAGATCTTTTCTTTCTTTTTCGTACCATGATAGTTTCTTTGAGGAGTTCTCTCCTGGATCAAACTTTTGATTGCCTTTTACAGAGGCACTAGCTTTGAATGCAGATTCAGTCTTGGGGGGTGCATCTCCAAACTTGGCCAATTCAAATGCAGCTAATTTTCCAACCAATTGATCTCTTGTGATATTTGAAAAAGATCTAAATTCTTCAATAGCAACAACCTTGTGTTTGTAAGTAGGAGGTAGGGATCTGAGAACTTTGGCAACAATCTCATTTTCATCCAAGGTTCCACCAACACACCTAATGCCACAAACAAGGTCATTTACTTTTGGCATAAATGTAGTGATATTCTCATCTTCATTCATCTTCAGGTTTTCAAATTTTCCTTTTAGACTCTATAGCTTGGCACATTTAACATATTTATCTCCTTCATGCAGAAGTTGCAGTTTTGCCCAAATCTCATATGCAGTTTTTAGATCTATAACATTTGTCAGCTCTGAATCATATAACGCACTTAATAAAGCTTCTTTAGCCTAAAGATTGTCTTCAGCATCTTTGATTTCATCTACAGTCATCAGACCATTCTTTGGAGGAACATACTTCTTTGAAGTTATGGTCCAATATTGCATTCCCATACATTGTAAGTGACATTCCATGCAGCTTTTCCAAAGAGTGTAATTGGTTCCATCAAACCTCAGACTATCCTTCTTGTAGGAAGACATCCTGGATCTCCTCAAGTGGTTAAGCTTTTTTAGAGGAACTTAGCTCTGATACCAATTGTTAGTTTTAAGATAGACAACTGAGAGGGGGGGTGAATCAGTTGTCCCAAAACTTTCCTTTTATTAACCACTTAAATCCTTCTTGTAATTCAACAGCATAATAATAAATCAATCATGGAAACACAATGTAATAATTCAAGAGCAGAAACACATTAACACATATGACACCAAGATTTTAATGTGGAAAACCCAGTTAAGCAAAAAACTACGGGGTGACTAACCCAAGTTTGTATTCTCTGTTAAAAGAATAAGAAGAACAAAATGGCACATGCCAATTAGGGCTCACTACTAGAACACACTGCTCACAAGAGGCCCACTGCATACAGGAGACACACTGTCTACAAAATAATAAATATTACATACTTGAATTGAAGATTAGCATCTTCACAATGCTTGAGTCAATTCCATTTAAGCTCAATACTTCTGCTCTACCTTTCACTTTTCTCCTTTCTACCACACTCTCATCTTCTCCCCGATGATTTTGAAATGACTTCACAACTTTTATTTATACAAGACATTGACATTGGGATAATCCTCAAAGTTGGCATACTTTATTTTATTACAGAGCAAATACACAAATACAACTTGACTTATTACAAAAGACTCCATACGAATCACCACTCTGTCAGCCACACAGATCTGGGACTTCAATCTTCTTTGAGGAACACGCCATGCTTCACAAAACATCTTCAAGGTCATTCACAAGATGTGTAAATCATCCAGTCGACCAAGTTTAAGAAAAACATCATCATCTGGAAGTAATTCTTCAATTACGATCTCAATCTTCAATGCGGACCACCAACACAAACTAGACACAATCTAGAGACCCCCACAAGCTTGCATGAATCACAAAGAATATCCACACCACTTCTGATTACTGAAATCATTCTCTTCTTCATCTGGAACCTCAAGAACACAGTATGTCATCACTGTCATATTGGAATAGATGCTTGCGGACCTCCAGACCAAGAACTAATTGAGTTGTCAATTCACATTGACTTCCTAAACACTCCACCAAATCCGCAGAACAAGATTTTGTATTTCTAGATCTCACCAGACCTATTTGTGTCACTTTGTCACCTCTAAACATTTGCTAGAACTGGTTTTACTCATATGGCCATAACTTCTTCAAATCTTCATGTAGACCTCTAAAATATTTATTGGATCACCTTTAGACACATATCTACAAACCCTTTGATGTGTATCCTCTGATCTTCACCTTAGGTAGGATCTTCACTTCATAGAGCTTCACTATCTTCACTGTTCTTCTCTATTTCTGATAGGACTAATTTTCTTAATATCCTCAGCACACAGCTCATCCAATCCTTGACATCAATGCAACATGAGTATGTTGACATCAATGACAACACCAGTTAGGCCCATACTTGCAACAGATATTATATATCAATCTTATATCATCAAAATATAGATTTATTAAGCACAACCATAAGACACTATAAACACTTAAATAATCCACGTTGTCATTATTCGACATCCTTCTATGTGGAGATAGAGCCATCGAGCGATTTAGGGATTGAGTGTCACTCTCCCTTGTTCGCTATGGTCAACAAGGTAAAAAATTAAACAAGACTAACTCTTGACTTAATTTGACAATCCAAGACCGTCGTTAGTCAAGTCAGTACTAAATTGCCAATACGACTAAATTGACAAGTTGCCTAAAGGGAAAAACAACTTATCTTGAGTCAAGTAAAACTTACGCAAACTTGCAAGGATCGAAAGGACATAAAGTCTAACAGTCAGATGGCTAGCAACCTTCCAATTTTCCAACATCTATTCCATCCTCCTAGATGATACTCTTCTTCCGTCTCTGAAAGATGATCACTTTCCAGATCCAACTGACAACCAGAAAAATCATGATCAGTGCATCATAATATGATCAATAAACTCTAATAATTAAATAATCATTTAAATCTAAATCTTTTAACTAACTATCATTAAAGTAAAAGTAGTGATTAATTTGACATTTCCACAATGTCATAATCTAACTACTAGTCAATCCTTCAGATTATCATGTAATCATAAAAATTAAGCTATTCATGGGTTAGGGATGTAACAAAGATAATGGAAACAATGACTAAAATAAAGTGTCCAATAGATTTATCAATTCATTTGGTATCTCAACCTTGAAACACATTTATAATAGTGAGATGGGTGCAATTTTATTTTTTTGATTTTATTTCATCCATTGTTTACTATACTGCATTGATCTTGTCAATGAATGTTTAGATACAAACATGTTGATAGTCTTTTGAATTTAATACAAAATGAGGAAGGGGAAAACCTTTAGAGAGGTGAGATGATAGATGGATCCTCCTCACAGTTAGATCAAAATGTAGGATAGTTCATGGGTCACTTGAAAACCCAAAAACAAGAAGAAAAAGTACATACATAAAGGGGATATAGAATAGATGATGACATATTAAGTATGGACATATTAAAAGTAAATGTCTCTCTCACTCTCTATCCCATCATCCTTATCCACCCATCTCTCTCTCTCTCTTATCTACTTGTGGAAGGCCAATCAGCTACTTGTTTTTCTTTTTTGCATAGAGTTATGCAATACACATGGTCAATTGGTAGGCTATTAAGAAAATGACATTGTGTGCAAGATCAAGATCTTGATGGACAAGTAGCAGCTTCAAATTAATTGTTCATCCTTTTTACATTAACTTTATATATTATTTAGTGTTTAAAATTTACTCTCTTAAGTTGTGACATCCCTAGAATGCACAAAAAACTAGATAAAGGGTAAGTGCAAGAAGATGGGGGGCCAAAAAGGGGTCTTAAGTGGCCACTTTTTTTCTGAAATCAGGAAATACTGGCCTTGGATGAGAAATTGAGCATAGTTACACTCAAAATTTAGAGATGCAACCAAAACAATGTTCGTAGTGCTCCGAGTCTACTTTCTAAACTACTATTTTGTTTTGAAAATGGCATAGATTAAGGGGTTCAAAAGAGGGAGCCACAGAAATTGGTGTTGTTTCTGTCAAAAAAACATAACATAGCATGTTTTGTGGCTCCCTCAAAAGGTCAACTTTTTTTTGGTATTTTTAAAATCGCTTCAGTGAGAAATTAGCTAATAGCATGTAGTTTATGCCCGATTTTTCTGATAATTTTTTGATGAATATTTGATTTTTTACTAATTTTTAAAGTGGACACATCCTAAAAAACAGAATTTTGGCCGTGCTACCCCTATAAATTTTGAAAACTAATTGAAAATCATTTTTTTATTTTTTTAATATTTGTAGAATGGAGTCTAGTTTCTAAATATGTAATTTTTTTGAAATTTGAATGAATAGTTATTTTACAATGAAAAAAAGACCAAACAGTGGTTTTTGCATAAAAACGGACACACAAACAAAAGAAATTAAAGATGAAAGGCTTAACATTGTTAAAATGTGAAAAAAATCACATCGTCAAATAGCTAAGAGAAAGCCTAACATTACCCATGTGTTCGATTTGTTCAACCTTGAAACACGTGCAAATCTGAGGGTTAGCACGAACGAAATTATGTGAAATTTTGAAGAATACAGAAAAACACGTCTGTGACTGTTCATAAGGCACTCCAAGCCTTTGGGTTGGAAATCCAAAGCAAATCCCAAGCCCAAGGCTTGGGATTCCCAAAGCAAGAAATAACGCGAGCGCGTTATAACGCGCTCGCGTTATTTATTGCCTTACATTTTTCCCGCAAGCCTGTCTTTTCCCATGTTTGACATAACGTGAGCGCGTTATAACGCGCTCGCGTTATGTCCCACTCAAATTTTTTTACACTCAAGACTATTCATCATAGGGTTAAGGCATAAAGGATAGAGTTGAAAGGTTTACGGATAAGGGATTAGCGTTTAAGGTATAGTATCGAGCCCGTTGAGGGTCTAGGAATAAGGATAGCGTTTAAGGTTTAGGGATGAGGGATGACAGATTACGGTTGAGGGTCGAGGGATCAAAGTTAAGGGTTGAGGGATTAGGGTTTGACATTAAGGGTTGAGGGTTGAGGTTCAAGGGTCAAGGGTTTAGGGATAGGGTTTAGGGTCGAGGGATTAGGGTTAAAGTAGAGTGTGGAGGGTGTAAGGATTAGGGATAGGGTTGGAGGGTTTAGGGATAAGGGATTAGGGTTTAAGGTATAGTATCAAGTCTGTTGAGAGTTTAGGAATAGGGATAGCATTTAGGGATTAGGGATGAGGGATTATAGTTGAGGGATGATGGATTAGGGTTGAGGGTTGAGGGATTAGGGTTTAGGGATAAGGTTTAGGGTTGAGGGTTTAGGATTAGGGTTTAGGGTTGACGGATTAGCATTTAATGTCGAGGTTAGGGTTAGAGTGTTGAGGGTAGAGGGATTAGGGATAGGGTTTAGGGTTTAAGGTTTAAGGATTGAGGGTTGAGGCTTTAGGGATGAGGGTTTAAGGCTTAAGATATAGTGTCAAGTGTTGAGGGTGTAGGGATAGGGTTTAAGTTTTAAGGGTTAAGGGTTGAGGGATATGGATTAGGGTTTAAGGTATAGTGTTGAGGGTCGAGGGATCAGAGTTAAGGGTTGAGGGATTAGGGTTTGACGTTGAGGGTTGAGGGTTGAGGTTCGAGGGTCAAGGGTTTAGGGATAGGGTTGAGGGTCGAGGAATTAGGGTTAAAGTAGAGTGTGGATGGTATAAGGATTAGGGATAGGGTTGGAGGGTTTATGGATAAGGGATTAGGGTTTAAGGTATAGTATCGATTCTGTTGAGGGTGTAGGAATAGGGATAGCATTTAGGGTTTAGGGATGAAGGATTAGAGTTGGGGGATGACAGATTAGGGTTGAGGGTTGAGGGATTAGGGTTTAGGGATAAGGTTTAGGGTTGAGGGATGAGGGATTAGGGTTTAAGGTATAGTGTTGAGGGTTTAGGGATAGGGTTTAGGGTTGAGGGATTAGGATTTGACGTTGAGGGTTGAGGGTTGAGGTTCGAGGGTCAAGGGTTTAGGGATAGGGTTGAGGGTCAAGGAATTAGGGTTAAAGTAGAGTGTGGAGGGATGACGGATGATAGATTAGGGTTGAGGGTTGAGGGATTAGGGTTTGACGTCGAGGGCTGAGGGTTTAGGGTTAGGGTTGAGAGATGAGGGATCAGAGTTAAGGGTTGAGGGATTAGGGTTTGACGTCGAGGGCTGAGGTTCGAGGGTCAAGGGTTTAGGGATAGGGTTGAGGTTGAAGGGATTAGGGTTTAGGGACAAGGTTTAGGGTTAGGGTTGAGGGATTAGGGTTTAAGGTATAGTGTTGAGGGTTTAGGGATAGGGTTTAGGGTTGAGGGATTAGAGTGAAGGGTTGAGGGATTAGAATTTGGCGTTGAGGGTTTAGGGATAGGGTTTAGGGTTGAGGGATTAGGGTTTGACGTTGAGGGTTGAGGGTTGAGGTTCGAGGGTCAAGGGTTTAGGGATAGGGTTGAGGGTCGAGGAATTAGGGTTAAAGTAGAGTGTGGAGGGATGACGGATGATAGATTAGGGTTGAGGGTTGAGGGATTAGGGTTTGATGTTGAGGGTTGAGGGTTTAGGGTTAGGGTTGAGAGATGAGGGATCAGAGTTAAGGGTTGAGGGATTAGGGTTTGACGTCGAGGGCTGAGGTTCGAGGGTCAAGGGTTTAGGGATAGGGTTGAGGTTGAAGGGATTAGGGTTTAGGGACAAGGTTTAGGGTTAGGGTTGAGGGATTAGGGTTTAAGGTATAGTGTTGAGGGTTTAGGGATAGGGTTTAGGGTTGAGGGATTAGAGTGAAGGGTTGAGGGATTAGAATTTGGCGTTGAGGGTTTAGGGTTTAAGGTATAGTGTTGAGGGTTTAGGGATAGGGTTTAGGGTTGAGGGATTAGGGTTTGACGTTGAGGGTTGAGGGTTGAGGTTCGAGGGTCAAGGGTTTAGGGATAGGGTTGAGGGTCGAGGAATTAGGGTTAAAGTATAGTGTGGAGGGATGACGGATGATAGATTAGGGTTGAGGGTTGAGGGATTAGGGTTTGATGTTGAGGGTTGAGGGTTTAGGGTTAGGGTTGAGAGATGAGGGATCAGAGTTAAGGGTTGAGGGATTAGGGTTTGACGTCGAGGGCTGAGGTTCGAGGGTCAAGGGTTTAGGGATAGGGTTGAGGTTGAAGGGATTAGGGTTTAGGGACAAGGTTTAGGGTTAGGGTTGAGGGATTAGGGTTTAAGGTATAGTGTTGAGGGTTTAGGGATAGGGTTTAGGGTTGAGGGATTAGAGTGAAGGGTTGAGGGATTAGAATTTGGCGTTGAGGGTTTAGGGATAGGGTTTAGGGTTGAGGGATTAGGGTTTGACGTTGAGGGTTGAGGGTTGAGGTTCGAGGGTCAAGGGTTTAGGGATAGGGTTGAGGGTCGAGGAATTAGGGTTAAAGTAGAGTGTGGAGGGATGACGGATGATAGATTAGGGTTGAGGGTTGAGGGATTAGGGTTTGATGTTGAGGGTTGAGGGTTTAGGGTTAGGGTTGAGAGATGAGGGATCAGAGTTAAGGGTTGAGGGATTAGGGTTTGACGTCGAGGGCTGAGGTTCGAGGGTCAAGGGTTTAGGGATAGGGTTGAGGTTGAAGGGATTAGGGTTTAGGGACAAGGTTTAGGGTTAGGGTTGAGGGATTAGGGTTTAAGGTATAGTGTTGAGGGTTTAGGGATAGGGTTTAGGGTTGAGGGATTAGAGTGAAGGGTTGAGGGATTAGAATTTGGCGTTGAGGGTTTAGGGTTTAAGGTATAGTGTTGAGGGTTTAGGGATAGGGTTTAGGGTTGAGGGATTAGGGTTTGACGTTGAGGGTTGAGGGTTGAGGTTCGAGGGTCAAGGGTTTAGGGATAGGGTTGAGGGTCGAGGAATTAGGGTTAAAGTAGAGTGTGGAGGGATGACAGATGATAGATTAGGGTTGAGGGTTGAGGGATTAGGGTTTGATGTTGAGGGTTGAGGGTTTAGGGTTAGGGTTGAGAGATGAGGGATCAGAGTTAAGGGTTGAGGGATTAGGGTTTGACGTCGAGGGCTGAGGTTCGAGGGTCAAGGGTTTAGGGATAGGGTTGAGGTTGAAGGGATTAGGGTTTAGGGACAAGGTTTAGGGTTAGGGTTGAGGGATTAGGGTTTAAGGTATAGTGTTGAGGGTTTAGGGATAGGGTTTAGGGTTGAGGGATTAGAGTGAAGGGTTGAGGGATTAGAATTTGGCGTTGAGGGTTTAGGGTTTAAGGTATAGTGTTGAGGGTTTAGGGATAGGGTTTAGGGTTGAGGGATTAGGGTTTGACGTTGAGGGTTGAGGGTTGAGGTTCGAGGGTCAAGGGTTTAGGGATAGGGTTGAGGGTCGAGGAATTAGGGTTAAAGTAGAGTGTGGAGGGATGACGGATGATAGATTAGGGTTGAGGGTTGAGGGATTAGGGTTTGATGTTGAGGGTTGAGGGTTTAGGGTTAGGGTTGAGAGATGAGGGATCAGAGTTAAGGGTTGAGGGATTAGGGTTTGACGTCGAGGGCTGAGGTTCGAGGGTCAAGGGTTTAGGGATAGGGTTGAGGTTGAAGGGATTAGGGTTTAGGGACAAGGTTTAGGGTTAGGGTTGAGGGATTAGGGTTTAAGGTATAGTGTTGAGGGTTTAGGGATAGGGTTTAGGGTTGAGGGATTAGAGTGAAGGGTTGAGGGATTAGAATTTGGCGTTGAGGGTTTAGGGATAGGGTTTAGGGTTGAGGGATTAGGGTTTGACGTTGAGGGTTGAGGGTTGAGGTTCGAGGGTCAAGGGTTTAGGGATAGGGTTGAGGGTCGAGGAATTAGGGTTAAAGTAGAGTGTGGAGGGATGACGGATGATAGATTAGGGTTGAGGGTTGAGGGATTAGGGTTTGATGTTGAGGGTTGAGGGTTTAGGGTTAGGGTTGAGAGATGAGGGATCAGAGTTAAGGGTTGAGGGATTAGGGTTTGACGTCGAGGGCTGAGGTTTGAGGGTCAAGGGTTTAGGGATAGGGTTGAGGTTGAAGGGATTAGGGTTTAGGGACAAGGTTTAGGGTTAGGGTTGAGGGATTAGGGTTTAAGGTATAGTGTTGAGGGTTTAGGGATAGGGTTTAGGGTTGAGGGATTAGAGTGAAGGGTTGAGGGATTAGAATTTGGCGTTGAGGGTTTAGGGTTTAGGATCAGGGTTGAAGGTCGAGGGATTAGAGTTAAGGGTTGAGGGATTAGGGTTTGATGTTAAGGGTTAAGGTTCGAGGGTTTGATGTTGAGGGTTGAGGGTTGAGGTACATTTCGGTGTGACATTTAAATTGTCTTGCCGATATACACTGTAAAGGTTATTTTGTGGACTTTCAAGGATTTTTTCACCTGTGTTAATGTTCAACTTGTTTCGCTCTGCATCAAGGGATTACGGTTTGACGTTGAGGGCTGAGGTTCGAGGGTCAAGGGTTTAGGGATAGGGTTGAGGTTGAAGGGATTAGGGTTTAGGGACAAGGTTGAGGTTGAGGGATTAGGATTTGACATTGAGGGTTGAGGGTTTAGGGATAGGGTTGAGGGATTAGGATTTGACATTGAGGGTTGAGGGTCAAGGGATCAGAGTTGAGGGTTTAGGGTTTAGAGATCTATAGGAGGACAAAACGCGAGCGCGTTATAGCGCGAGCGCGTTATAACGCGCTCGCATTTTGTAATTCTACTAAAACGGTAAAAAAGTGGTTACCCCCGTGATCCAGGCCCACATGCTCTGTTTTCTTACTGATTCTGCGCGTGCTCCGACAAAAAAGAAGTGCTTTCATGCTATTGGGAAGTTCACATGCACATTTGACACATTGTACCACCTTTGCATGATCTTTCCACCACCTTTTCTGCTTTGCCAACTTGAGAAGGAGGAAATAACATAGTTTTCAAACCAAATTTGATATATATCTATACAAGTTTCAATTTTTGTAGTATTGCAATGTTAATTTTGATTCAATTTTAAGAATTTAACATTGAAAAGGAAGCAAGTGGTGAAAAACTCAAATTGTTGAGGAGTTTGATGCAAGAAGATAAAAACACTACATAATTGGGTACTCTCTCCATTCAAATCTTCGTTTTTTAGGTATGTCAAGTCTTTACATGCATGTTCTTTACATTTTCCTTATTTCGGATTGAATTACTTTATCATGCATTATCATACATGTTTAAAATAGACACATTTCCAATCAAGAAAGCAACCTACAATCTCACATGATGCCATGTATATTTTCTACACTTGGGCTCTTTAATAATTATGTGTAATAAACAAACCTTAGTTCATACCATGATGTCAAACTATACAAGAATAAATCCTTACAACATAAAAAAAATACAATCCCACTATTATCATGTATTCATTTCTTAAGAACTAATATTGGTCTCTTTATCATGCTACAGACAAATTCTCCGTCATGCCGAGGAAACGATCAAGAATTAAACCAACACAGGAAGAGATAGAAGCTAAGAATGCAAAGAAAGCAATGGCTATGAGGGAACTTCATGAGAAGAGGAAATTGGACACGATAAATGAAGACATACCAATTGAAGAGGAACCACAACCATCACAAAGAGATATGGTATTGGCGGCACAAAGAGAACGAATGCAAAAACTTCGTGGTACGAGAGATTTAAATACCATAGTTGGAGACACATCCTTTATCGCAAGACAACATGTAGGGACACCATCTACCACATCTCAAGTTGAGAGTACATCATCACTCACATGTGATGAAGGAGGTACGCCATCGTTCCCACCTCAACCTCAAGGTATGTCATCTATTCCATCTTCGATCGAAGGTATGCCATCTAACCCATCTCATTTAAATATTGATGAAATTCCTAATGTTGAGATGAATTTACCTAACTTGACACCACCTAGAATTTTGCATAGAAAGCCAAAGTATTTGATTGATATTGATGAGAATATTTTGCAGCCAATGGAAGGTAAGATTCCAAAACGCACTTGTAGAAGATATGCTAATAAGATTTGGAGATTGTTCTTTGAAAAGTTAAATGAGACTGCAAGATGTCAACTATTCGTTGAAAAGATGCGAAGTATAAAGTATAGGTCTATCATGAAGATTCTTGGGTTGAGAACATCAGAGGCTTCAAGTGAAAAATCTATTGTCAAGAATCTAATGAGTGCGTATGAGAGTGTGGGTAACACCTCACGCACAAAAGATAGTAATGCAACACGGCGTGTGATTACATCGACTATAGTAAGTAGTCAAATGAGGAAAGCTCGTCTTATTAGAAAGACAAGTCAAAAATTGAGAATTAATAGGAAAACTTTATCAAGAGCCGTTGGAAGACGCCAAAGAATTGAGGACACTAATGCCAATGAATTATGGGCGTTCTCGGGGAGACTACCACGAAAAGATAAACCAATTGTTGAAGCATTGAGGTCACTAATTGAAGACTTTTGGAAGAATTACACAAGGGTATCTCCGAATCAAAGGGATGTGGTAAGAAGGAGAATTGGTAGTCAGAACCGCGAGCCACATCCAAAGCATTTTTTGGATGAGACTCAAACACAGTTTTATGGTAAATTTCTAGAGAAGTATCCTCAAATTAAAATTTGTCAAAGATATTTTGAAATGCTAAAACCTTTCTATGTTAAGATAAATCACACACGCACTACTTGTTGTTGTAGATTACATATTGAATTTTCTAACCATTTTGATGCTTATAGGTCTATATGTTTAGATATGCATACTAACAATGATTTGCAGGGTTGTGCCATATGTGCCCCACCAACATCTTCAAGAGATTTCATATCAAGAATTTTATGTGAAAGAGAGGAAGGTCAAATATTCTACAAGAAATTATGCTTGGATGGCACATGTCATCGTTGCGGTGGCTTGCAACATTTGCCAATATGTGAACATATGGAAATAACACATGCGGTTGGAAATGAACTAGTAGAATTTGGCAAGTATAAAACAGTGGCATACAATACAAAAGATGGTAAAGAAGCAAAGAGGTGTGAATTAGTTATTGAAAAGATTCCAGTGTATCAGTTTATGCCTATATTTCGTGACAGCATAGTGTATGAGTATGCAAGACATGCCCATAGAGCTCGATGGTTGGACTTGCAATTCAAGTTATGCAAGGACACATTTCCAGTTGGTAGCATTGTTTCAGTCGTCGACTTTGCAGAGAACTACAGTCTACAGCCACAGCGTGAGGTGCAATCACAATATTACAACTCCACACAGGTTTCTATATTTGTGCACATCGCATTCATTCATGCGAATGATAGTACAGAGGATGACAGAAAGATCATAAGGGAGTATCATTTCTATATTAGTGATGATCGCACGCATTCTACGGAGTTCGTGCAAGGTT
Source organism: Cunninghamia lanceolata (assembly GCA_027924645.1). NCBI lineage: Eukaryota > Viridiplantae > Streptophyta > Pinopsida > Cupressales > Cupressaceae > Cunninghamia > Cunninghamia lanceolata. The sequence continues at coordinate 771,523 of BSBN01000184.1, read as the reverse complement.
GCTTTCAGGTGTTCTATAATGATTTGGCTAGAAGGGGCATATCGTTCAGTCAGCATATCATATGGTCGGATAATTGTGCATCACAATTCAAGAACTCGCGGAATTTCTATTGGCTGAGTAGGAGGCATAATTTTACAGGTATTCAACATATGTGGAACTTTTGTGAGGCCGGGCATGGTAAGGGGGAGCATGATGGTGCAGGAGCATGTATCAAAAGAGCCATAGCACGAGAAGAGTTAAAGTATAAAGACAATGCAAAGTTGACAGATGCAAAATCGATTGTCGAGTGGTGTAATGCTTCCATGGGTCCAGGTAATGAAGGTAAGTCTTTAGTTCGTAGATTTTTTTGGTTGATAGATGATACTAACATTGCACCATATGAGGATTGTTGTACACTGATAGGATCAAATGAGATGCACTCTTTCAGAAGTTCAATTGCAGGTTCATGGAGTATCCATACACGAAAGATGTCATGCTTTTGTTCTTCCTGTACAATTCAAGTCTGGGATGAGTGCGAGTCAAAGGAGTGGGTTGACGAATGGCAGTTAAGTTATCTTAGCCCACTTGACACGTATCGACCCCCGACAGCACTGGAACTAACACAGATGGAATCGTCAGTTGACTTTGACCACATATCAGATTTAGTTCAACCAGGTAATATAGGGCACATATATGCATCTAATTTCATCTAGTTCAACCAGGTAATGTCATCTTACTTTGTAGTGTTTTTGTAATGTTGACTAATTTCATCTAATTTGCTACACATATCAATGTAGGACACGTATATGCAGTTATTGCAGATGAAGATAATGAAGAGGGAACAGATTATTACTTATGCCGTTGTGTTGAGGCCAAAAAGAAATTGGAGGCCCCTGTTACAGATGGAGAAAACATCGAATACCCTACAGGATCAGTGGTTATTACTGGAACATGGCTTAGAAGGTACCCACATAAGAGTGTTAATATTTGGCTATTTCAGGACTTTGACATGCATCGAAAGATTCTTCATTACTCGAACCTTGTCGTGGCATCCAATGTTCATTTGATAAAGTATCGGGGTAGACCTTTGAACAAAATATTGTGGAAGGTGCGTGAGTCTGACCATGAAGCAATACTTGACACAATAAAGAGTAGAGCAGATCCAGATGGTTCATTGGATTAATTTGTAAGTATTCACATTGATTTTGTAAAGTTATGTTACATTGAGTTGTAAGTATGCACATTAATTTGTAAGGTTTGTCTTTTTTTATTTCCTCCTGCATTTTTACACATATGTACACATTTTTCCATCATCATGTTATGCATTTTTGGTGTCCTGCTCCTGATGCGACCAAACTCATAACTCACCCTACTAGACACCATTTGATGATCTCTCCAACACTCTGGATCCAGGGCGCCCAATCATGATGATGACCTATATACCATTCTCCCAAGGCGCTCATAATGAATGAATGATAAGGAGCGCCTTGACCTCTATAATCAAGGTGATTTTAAGTCACTTTGAGTCATTTGGGGTCAGTTTGAGTCTTTGAGTCATGTTGCAAAAAAGTGTCAATGTTGTCAAGTTGCACAAAGCAACCTTTGCATTTTTGGTGTCTTGCTCGTGATGCAACCAAACTGATTGTTCCAACGCGTCCGAATGGGTACATTTATGCTAGGCATGGTCCTATTTCTCACCCAAACATGTCGAAACAGTCGGAGCTACATTGTACCGACGATATCCCTGAAGAGTCCAAAGTGCAAAAAGGCAGCAATCTTTGACGAGATGTTACTCGAAAATCATGTCACTTAGAAACATTCCGTCTGAGGCAACGGGATCACGTAGAGTGCCTCTACAATAACCTCTCTCGATTTTTTATAGCTCTGAGGCATTTGCCCGTGGTGAAAGGTTTTCTGCTGCCCCAAAAATCGTCAGAAGGAGGCAGTGTAAAGTTGAAAAGGGGTGTAACTTTCGTCCTGCTCCTGATGCGACCAAACTGACTGTTCCAACGCGTCCGAATGGGTACATTTATGCTAGGCATGGTCCTATTTCTCACCCAAACATGTCGAAACAGTCGGAGCTACATTGTACCGACGATATCCCTGAAGAGTCCAAAGTGCAAAAAGGCAGCAATCTTTGACGAGATGTTACTCGAAAATCATGTCACTTAGAAACATTCCGTCTGAGGCAACGGGATCACGTAGAGTGCCTCTACAATAACCTCTCTCGGTTTTTTATAGCTCTGAAGCATTTGCCCGTGGTGAAAGGTTTTCTGCTGCCCCAAAAATCGTCAGAAGGAGGCAGTGTAAAGTTGCAAAGGGGTGTAACTTTCGTCCTGCTCCTGATGCGACCAAACTGACTGTTCCAACGCGTCCGAATGGGTACATTTATGCTAGGCATGGTCCTATTTCTCACCCAAACATGTCGAAACAGTCGGAGCTACATTGTACCGACGATATCCCTGAAGAGTCCAAAGTGCAAAAAGGCAGCAATCTTTGACGAGATGTTACTCGAAAATCGTGTCACTTAGAAACATTCCGTCTGAGGCAATGGGATCACGTAGAGTGCCTCTACAATAACCTCTCTCGATTTTTTATAGCTCTGAGGCATTTGCCCGTGGTGAAAGGTTTTCTGCTGCCCCAAAAATCGTCAGAAGGAGGCAGTGTAAAGTTGCAAAGGGGTGTAACTTTCGTCCTGCTCCTGATGTGACCAAACTGACTGTTCCAACGCGTCCGAATGGGTACATTTATGCTAGGCATGGTCCTATTTCTCACCCAAACATGTCGAAACAGTCGGAGCTACATTGTACCGACGATATCCCTGAAGAGTCCAAAGTGCAAAAAGGCAGCAATCTTTGACGAGATGTTACTCAAAAACCGTGTCACTTAGAAACATTCCGTCTAAGGCAACGGGATCACGTAGAGTGCCTCTACAATAACCTCTCTCGGTTTTTTATAGCTCTGAGGCATTTGCCCGTGGTGAAAGGTTTTCTGCTGCCCCAAAAATCGTCAGAAGGAGGCAGTGTAAAGTTGCAAAGGGGTGTAACTTTCGTCCTGCTCCTGATGCGACCAAACTGACTGTTCCAACGCGTCCGAATGGGTACATTTATGCTAGGCATGGTCCTATTTCTCACCCAAACATGTCGAAACAGTCGGAGCTACATTGTACCGACGATATCCCTGAAGAGTCCAAAGTGCAAAAAGGCAGCAATCTTTGACGAGATGTTACTCAAAAATCGTGTCACTTAGAAACATTCCGTCTGAGGCAACGGGATCACGTAGAGTGCCTCTACAATAACCTCTCTCGATTTTTTATAGCTCTGAGGCATTTGCCCGTGGTGAAAGGTTTTCTGCTGCCCCAAAAATCGTCAGAAGGAGGCAGTGTAAAGTTGCAAAGGGGTGTAACTTTCGTCCTGCTCCTGATGCGACCAAACTGACTGTTGTAACGCGTCCGAATGGGTACATTTATGCTAGGCATGGTCCTATTTCTCACCCAAACATGTCGAAACAGTCGGAGCTACATTGTACCGACGATATCCCTTAAGAGTCCAAAGTGCAAAAAGGCAGCAATCTTTGACGAGATGTTACTCGAAAATCATGTCACTTAGAAACATTCTGTCTGAGGCAACGGGATCACCTAGAGTGCCTCTACAATAACCTCTCTCAGTTTTTTATAGCTCTGAGGCATTTGCCCGTGGTGAAAGGTTTTCTGTTGCCCTAAAAGTTGTCAGAAGGAGGCAGTGTAAAGTTGCAAAGGGGTGTAACTTTCGTCCTGCTCCTGATGCGACCAAACTGACTGTTCCAACGCGTCCGAATGGGTACATTTATGCTAGGCATGGTCCTATTTCTCACCCAAACATGTCGAAACAGTCGGAGCTACATTGTACCGACGATATCCCTGAAGAGTCCAAAGTGCAAAAAGGCAGCAATCTTTGACGAGATGTTACTCAAAAACCGTGTCACTTAGAAACATTCCGTCTAAGGCAACGGGATCACGTAGAGTGCCTCTACAATAACCTCTCTCGGTTTTTTATAGCTCTGAGGCATTTGCCCGTGGTGAAAGGTTTTCTGCTGCCCCAAAAATCGTCAGAAGGAGGCAGTGTAAAGTTGCAAAGGGGTGTAACTTTCGTCCTGCTCCTGATGCGACCAAACTGACTATTCCAACACGTCCGAATGGGTACATTTATGCTAGGCATGGTCCTATTTCTCACCCAAACATGTCGAAACAGTCGGAGCTACATTGTACCGACGATATCCCTGAAGAGTCCAAAGTGCAAAAAGGCAGCAATCTTTGACGAGATGTTACTCGAAAATCGTGTCACTTAGAAACATTCCGTCTGAGGCAATGGGATCACGTAGAGTGCCTCTACAATAACCTCTCTCGGTTTTTTATAGCTCTGAGGCATTTGCCCGTGGTGAAAGGTTTTCTGTTGCCCTAAAAATCGTCAGAAGGAGGCAGTGTAAAGTTGCAAAGGGGTGTAACTTTCGTCCTGCTCCTGATGCGACCAAACTGACTGTTCCAACGCGTCCGAATGGGTACATTTATGCTAGGCATGGTCCTATTTCTCACCCAAACATGTCGAAACAGTCGGAGCTACATTGTACCGACGATATCCCTGAAGAGTCCAAAGTGCAAAAAGGCAGCAATCTTTGACGAGATGTTACTCAAAAACCGTGTCACTTAGAAACATTCCGTCTGAGGCAACGGGATCACGTAGAGTGCCTCTACAATAACCTCTCTCAGTTTTTTATAGCTCTGAGGCATTTGCCCGTGGTGAAAGGTTTTCTGCTGCCCCAAAAATCGTCAGAAGGAGGCAGTGTAAAGTTGCAAAGGGGTGTAACTTTCGTCCTGCTCCTGATGCGACCAAACTGACTGTTCCAACGCGTCCGAATGGGTACATTTATGCTAGGCATGGTCCTATTTCTCACCCAAACATGTCGAAACAGTCGGAGCTACATTGTACCGACGATATCCCTGAAGAGTCCAAAGTGCAAAAAGGCAGCAATCTTTGACGAGATGTTACTCGAAAATCGTGTCACTTAGAAACATTCTGTCTGAGGCAATGGGATCACGTAGAGTGCCTCTACAATAACCTCTCTCGGTTTTTTATAGCTCTGAGGCATTTGCCCGTGGTGAAAGGTTTTCTGTTGCCCTAAAAATCGTCAGAAGGAGGCAGTGTAAAGTTGCAAAGGGGTGTAACTTTCGTCCTGCTCCTGATGCGACCAAACTGACTGTTCCAACGCGTCCGAATGGGTACATTTATGCTAGGCATGGTCCTATTTCTCACCCAGACATGTCGAAACAGTCAGAGCTACATTGTACCGACGATATCCCTGAAGAGTCCAAAGTGCAAAAAGGCAGCAATCTTTGACGAGATGTTACTCAAAAACCGTGTCACTTAGAAACATTCCGTCTGAGGCAACGGGATCACGTAGAGTGCCTCTACAATAACCTCTCTCAGTTTTTTATAGCTCTGAGGCATTTGCCCATGGTGAAAGGTTTTCTGCTGCCCCAAAAATCGTCAGAAGGAGGCAGTGTAAAGTTGCAAAGGGGTGTAACTTTCGTCCTGCTCCTGATGCGACCAAACTGACTGTTCCAACGCGTCCGAATGGGTACATTTATGCTAGGCATGGTCCTATTTCTCACCCAAACATGTCGAAACAGTCGGAGCTACATTGTACCGACGATATCCCTGAAGAGTCCAAAGTGCAAAAAGGCAGCAATCTTTGACGAGATGTTACTCGAAAATCATGTCACTTAGAAACATTCCGTCTGAGGCAATGGGATCACGTAGAGTGCCTCTACAATAACCTCTCTCGGTTTTTTATAGCTCTGAGGCATTTGCCCGTGGTGAAAGGTTTTCTGTTGCCCTAAAAATCGTCAGAAGGAGGCAGTGTAAAGTTGCAAAGGGGTGTAACTTTCGTCCTGCTCCTGATGCGACCAAACTGACTGTTCCAACGCGTCCGAATGGGTACATTTATGCTAGGCATGGTCCTATTTCTCACCCAAACATGTCGAAACAGTCGGAGCTACATTGTACCGACGATATCCCTGAAGAGTCCAAAGTGCAAAAAGGCAGCAATCTTTGACGAGATGTTACTCAAAAACCGTGTCACTTAGAAACATTCCGTCTGAGGCAACGGGATCACGTAGAGTGCCTCTACAATAACCTCTCTCAGTTTTTTATAGCTCTGAGGCATTTGCCCGTGGTGAAAGGTTTTCTGCTGCCCCAAAAATCGTCAGAAGGAGGCAGTGTAAAGTTGCAAAGGGGTGTAACTTTCGTCCTGCTCCTGATGCGACCAAACTGACTGTTCCAACGCGTCCGAATGGGTACATTTATGCTAGGCATGGTCCTATTTCTCACCCAAACATGTCGAAACAGTCGGAGCTACATTGTACCGACGATATCCCTGAAGAGTCCAAAGTGCAAAAAGGCAGCAATCTTTGACGAGATGTTACTCGAAAATCGTGTCACTTAGAAACATTCTGTCTGAGGCAATGGGATCACGTAGAGTGCCTCTACAATAACCTCTCTCGGTTTTTTATAGCTCTGAGGCATTTGCCCGTGGTGAAAGGTTTTCTGTTGCCCTAAAAATCGTCAGAAGGAGGCAGTGTAAAGTTGCAAAGGGGTGTAACTTTCGTCCTGCTCCTGATGCGACCAAACTGACTGTTCCAACGCGTCCGAATGGGTACATTTATGCTAGGCATGGTCCTATTTCTCACCCAGACATGTCGAAACAGTCAGAGCTACATTGTACCGACGATATCCCTGAAGAGTCCAAAGTGCAAAAAGGCAGCAATCTTTGACGAGATGTTACTCAAAAACCGTGTCACTTAGAAACATTCCGTCTGAGGCAACGGGATCACGTAGTGTGCCTCTACAATAACCTCTCTCAGTTTTTTATAGCTCTGAGGCATTTGCCCATGGTGAAAGGTTTTCTGCTGCCCCAAAAATCGTCAGAAGGAGGCAGTGTAAAGTTGCAAAGGGGTGTAACTTTCGTCCTGCTCCTGATGCGACCAAACTGACTGTTCCAACGCGTCCGAATGGGTACATTTATGCTAGGCATGGTCCTATTTCTCACCCAAACATGTCGAAACAGTCGGAGCTACATTGTACCGACGATATCCCTGAAGAGTCCAAAGTGCAAAAAGGCAGCAATCTTTGACGAGATGTTACTCAAAAACCGTGTCACTTAGAAACATTCCGTCTGAGGCAACGGGATCACGTAGAGTGCCTCTACAATAACCTCTCTCAGTTTTTTATAGCTCTGAGGCATTTGCCCGTGGTGAAAGGTTTTCTGCTGCCCCAAAAATCGTCAGAAGGAGGCAGTGTATTAAGTCAGGATGAAAGCCTATTCACTCTAGGCGCCTGTTTTTGACCAAATCACACATGCGCCTTGAACAACTCTGTCTTCAAGGCGCTTTTCTCTAATCTCTGTAACTCTCCAAATCCACTAAGGCACAAATTTTACCTCTTGGGCTCAAGATATAGGTTCTTCATCCAAGGCGCCAGAATGGTCCAAAGGCGCATTTCACCTCTAACCTCACCTCTGACCTTACTTGGAGGCGCTAAACCTCATCTCATTGCTCTCCTCCATTACAAGCGCTCACTTACCTCAATCTTGGGCGCATACCAACATCCCAACATCCAAATCACCTAGGCGCTCAAAACCTTCAAGACTCAAGGTGCATTTTATGATCAAACAAGGTATCTCCTGAACAAGGCGCTCATAGTCTCATCAGGGCGTTAATCATCATCATGAGCACTCATATTGTTCTAGGCGCACAGTTATCTCTGGAATGCTCAAGGCGCACATACCCTTCTCTAGGCTAGTTTACACTTATTCAAGGCGCTCATTCCAAACTTACATGAACTACTCATTACAAGACGCACAAACTAGATGATCCTAGGGCATAAGGGCGCTCATAGGAGTTGTTATGTGTCATTTTGGCCAAGGTTTTCTGGAGCAGTGAAGACATTAGGAAGGGGATGATCGTTTGGATAGTTTTGAATGCTTTATTTCTCCTTGTTTAAACTAGGCGCCCACTGAGGATTGGAGTAGCCTTTGCACCCTCACATCACGTTAATCGGCGTTTCAGAGGCAATCATAGTATAGGAAGATTTGCGCCTTGAAGAAGAGAGTTATCTGGTGAGTGCTTAGGAGTTCTGGCGCCTAGGGGAAAGGTCTAGGTAGAGCGCCTTCAGACTTTCACAGTGAAGTGCCTTAAGGAGTTGGATGATGTTTTTAGCGCCTTAAGGATGATGATGGAGCGCTTTGGAGTCAGGTTAGTCTGGAGCACCTTAAGAAGGTAAAGCACTTCAAATGTAAACACAAGTGTTTTGAGCGCCCTAATGAGAAGTTGTCTTGGCACCATAAGTTGTTCAAACGAAGATATGCGCCTTGGATAGTTGCAAAGACCTAATTTAGCACCCAAGGTTGGAAGACTCTTTGTGAGCACCCAGTGTTTGAAAGCTCTTTGTGTTTGGTGCATTAAAATGAATTTGGCACCTAAATAGTATTGAAACACTCAACTGAGCGCCTAAAGCCCATGAGAGAAGTGATATGCGCCTTGATAGGAATATCATGGAAGATGAGTTTACTAAATGGCGCCTTGAATGACTTGGTTGATTAAGTGTTTTAGCACCTAGATATGGGATGAATCATTGAGCGCCTTTGGTTGAGATGATGTCAGCACCTTTGAGATTATAACACCTTGGAGTCAAGTTCGAAGGAGCACCTTGAGAAGGTAAAACACTTCAAATGTTTTCAAGGAATTGGAGAAGTCACTTAGTGCCTAGAAGGAATTCCAGAGCAAGAGGGTTGGAGTGCCTTAAGCTTCAAGTCAGATATGCGCCTAGACCTCTACCCTTTAGCAAGTTGAAGCCCTCTGAGCCTTGACAACGTGAGAATGCCTTATAGTGAATATGCGCCTTGGGCAAGGTTGAATACAAAGTTGAGGAGTATATCATAATGAGTAAGTGCACTGTAGGGTTAGATGATAAAGACTAGTGCCTTGAGTGTCTTGGTCAAAATTTTGACGTGAGAAGTCTTGCAAGATCAAACCCTGGAGTGCGCCTTAGAGAGAACCTATTGATCCTTTGCTTTGACAAGATTTGGGCGCCAGAATGATCCTTAATAAATGGAATGTATCTACACCAATTTTGCGCCTTTAGGGAAGTGATGGTGGCCAGAATGATCCTTAATCTCATGTTTGTGCGCCTAGGTCTAGAAGCAAGATTTGAGCGCCTTAGGATAGGGTTTTTTGCACCTTGTCTTGGAGAGTGAATTTGCGCCTTGGATGATGTTGAAGCGCCTTGGGATGAAATGCGCCCAAACTTATAGAGGGCCTTCAGTGAGGGAGTTGAAGAGAGTGCTTAGAGGAAGGATAGCCTTAAGATCAAACTAAGTACTTAGAAACCTAAGATTAGCGCCTTATTTGAAGTTATACACCTATTCTGGCGCCAGAGAGTGAGTTTGAGTGTGAAGAAGTGAATGTCTGCGCCTTGAAGGGGATACAAAGGGAAGATGATGTACCTTGATGGGTTGATGATGGAAATTTGCGTTTTGGAGCTAAATGTGCGCCTTGAAGGAGATAGTGCATAGAGGTACAATGAATCTTCCGGAGAACATGGATAGACAACTAAGTCTCCAACCTGAGTCTTCTAAGTGAATTGGATAATGAAGAGAGTCTAGTCATTTTGGGCGCTAGTATCAGGATGAATCATCCAAAATGGGTGCCTAGAACTAGAAGGCGCCAATGCATGAGTTCAAGGATCCTCCATTGGAGCGCCTAGCCCAGATGGCTATAGATTGAAAGTTTTAAAGCTAAGTGATGTCTCTTACGTGAATTCCTAGCCCAGGTGCATGTGTTGGGAAAAACTCTTTGGCTCTGGCGCCTAGAATTGGGAGCTTTGTAAGATGCACCAATTGATGAAACATTTCCATTTTGCGCCTAGAATAGAACTCTCTCACATAGTTGAAATTGACTTGATAGAAGGAGATAAGTCTTAAGGACTAGTTTGGCGCCTCACTTGCCTATCTCACCTTTGAAATGTGCTTTGGTTGATGATCATCATTGATGGAACCTAGTGAAATGTAAAGCTATTTGCATCTCCAGTGGATCAAAATTGGATTAGGAGATCATCCTTGAGCAGTTGAGATTGACAGAGAAGTGTTAAAGGAATCACTTCAAATGGGCGCCTAAGCTAGTTGAGGCGCATATCAATTCCACTGTAACTCCAGACTGACGCTTAGGATCCAGTCATCTCCTAAGGCGCAGTTCCATTCACCCATGACCTCGCTTGGCATCTAAAACTTGGAAACTCCTTTGGAAAGCTCCTGTTGCGCCTAGAAGATGAGTTTGGGATATCAACTTGCAAAAGGCTTAGAAACTCTTCAAAGATGTTAGGCACAATCCCATGGCACTGGAGCTCAGTTTTGGCGCCTTCAAGGAATAGCACATGAAGGAACTTGGGAGGTCAGGTGCTTGTAAAAGGGAACACCTTGGAACATCTTCCAGGGGTTGAAGTAGTAAGAAAACATCAAGTGAGTCTAGGCGCACTCCCTTGTGTGAACAGTTTAGCTCTGGCGCCTAGCCACAGAGTGAGCCAGAAGAAGTAGTTTGGACATTAGAAGATAGGCGCTCATTCTACAATGAAGCATTCCACCTTCCTAATCAACAAAGACTTGCAAGAATTGACAAAGGAAGCTAAGGCGCACCTTCTACTTGTTTCCACCTCCAGAATGCGCCTAACCTTGAAAGGGGGTTCAAAGATGTTTGTTAGACCTTTTCACTCAAGGCACTCACCTTAGGCGCACTTTCTAAGTCCTTGTCACCTCAAGGAAACACCTAGTTTGGAAGGCGCTTGCCCTGTTCTCCACTCCTTTCAATTGGCGCCTAGAACACAGAATGCATGAAAGGAGCGCCTAGACTCCAGAGGGCTGATTTGGGCGCCTAGCATTTAAAACACTTTCATAATGATGATGTTTTGGCGCCTACTCTTGGAAACAATCCAGAGCATCCATAAACTCTAATTGGCACCTAATGTTGACAAGGCGCAACTTCAGGAGGAGGTCACCTCAACTTGGCGCCCAAGTCAGAAAAACCTGTAAATCCTTCAAATATGCGCCTACCTTGTGAGGTGATGAGTTGAACATTCCAAATCTTCAAATGTTGCTCAAATAAGGAAGACATTGTAACATCAAGGCTTCAAGGCCTGTCCTTGTATTTCCATTGAATGAGTTGTACTTCATGCTATTGAAAGCATTTTCCATGTAATAAGACATTGCAAGTTGATTGAATCAAGTAACAAGACAAGTACCCAACTCTAATGTTGTTTCATTCAAATAGTTATCTTGATGTATATCTTTATGTTATTGAAGTAGTTGATGAATTGTTAGCAAGTAAAAGTGTTTAAGTAAGGAAAATTTTTCGTAGAACTAGTTGGGTATCTTACACTTACACCATGCCTATCCATCAAACATCACAATGCAATCAAAATCCTAACAACATGCCCATGATCCAAGATCAAGTGCAATCATGCAAAGATATTATCAATCACAAGCCTATTAAGAATGAACTAGAGTCTTCTAGTACCATACTTTTCCATCAAACACCATCATGTAATCCATGGCCTATCAAGCCTATCAAAGAAAATGCAAACATCCTATGTAATACAATCAGACTTTAAATATTTGAAGTAGCCATCTACAAATATCCATTCAAAAGTGGATTTATAATGCAAGTATGGACGCCATCAATAAAAAAGATTTGTATTAACCAAATATCCATATACGCATACATCAATATCTGTCGATATAAGTATAACATATATACAAAATAGCCATATAGGCTTACAAGAATGCCATATAGGCATACAATGTCAACTATGTACAATACAAAATATATGTCCACAAATGCCATATAGGCATACAACAGAGGAACACAATAAAAAGTCATTCCCCTCTAGCTGGTGAAGAGAATAAATCACGAGCAGCCTTTGATCTTCTAGGGGATGGAGACATGCATGTGGGTGGTCTACTACGAACCCGAGGGCTACTTCTCCTATTTAGTTCTTCCTGCACCTTTACCTGTTACAAAAAAAAGTATAGATATTAATATATAGAAATTACATGTTATAAAAAAATGAAACATTTAACAAAATAATCACTTACCGCTAACATATAATCTGTCTGCTCGCTTGCCTCAGTAGAAGGAAAAGGCCCTGGTGATGTCATGTCCTATAGAAACCATCCAGATAGAAATTAAACTTCAAATCAATAATCTTTTGATTTTTCAAAAATAGACAACTATAACAATGAATGTAAATTGAAATTTACTAATCTGCCTCATACCCCTGTCAATGCCATAGAGCTATGAATTGCAGAGGCCACACCCTGCTCCATTGCCCTATGAACATGGGGAGGTGTATCCGCAGCCTGCATCATCTGGAAATAAAACAACATTATTCAATTACGAAAACTATAATAGTGATGCAAATCATGGCTCCTAACATACACACACGCTCATCTAAACATGGAAGTACACACAATAAAACACACAAATCACATACAAAAATTTAGTAAGTACAATTCATTCATTAAACTATTTATTTTATTACCTCCGTAAAGCTTTGAAGTCCACCACCGCTGGCAGGTGTTGCCATGAAATCTACAGTGTTAACCTATTCAACATCCAAAATCAGAAATTAGAATACCATTCATATAACGATGCTATTCACATGTAATATTTATAATTGTTTATTAGTTACATACCTCGACAGTAGATGATCTAGTGAAAAATGTAGGTGGAGAACCACTGAAAACTGCATCGACGCTATGACCCTGAAATTTCATTAAAATCATCAATTTAAATTAGTTAATCTTGTATTTCAAAAATAAAATTTAATAAATTAAATTCAATAAACTTGCTAATATTTACCTGAGTATCAAGGCCGAAAGTCTCACTCAGGAGGGTATCTGTCATCGCCATCTGCTCAGCTGCAGATGTAGCCTGTGCACCTGCGTCCTGACTGTCCATGGGGTCATAACCACAGGCTGACCCGCAAGCCTGGCAAGTATGCGGTGGGACCCTACTCCTCGCACTATCTCCCAACCCACTCTGTGTTGCAGGATCGGCATGCTCTATGATGCTCTGGGTCAAGGCACTAATCGACCTCAGTGTATCGACCTCAACACTCTCCTTCACAATGGAAGGAATAGAAACATGCTCGTGGGCTGGTCTGCTGATTACTCGTCTCACTACCCGCTGTGGGTCAAGACGTGCCCCTGGTCTATCCTGTGCTGAGCCCCCACCTCTACCCTGGAAGTCCCGCATATCAAAATAGTTTGGCACTTTATTGAGGACAAACTCGGAGTAGAGTTTCCTCAAAAAGTATTGCGGGACCTCATTGTTATTGCATGGAGGATGGTCAAAAACCATCCACCACCTCTGCCCGAAATTGTCCCTTATCGCTTGGTTGTTGCACCAATGGATAGGGAACCTCTTGCATGTAATGGGTGGAGGTTGATTTGTTTGTGGGTTTGTGAAAATTGAACACAAGTCTACTTTTGTAATTTGTAATTTTTTGACATCTTGATATGACAATTTATCTGCATAGTAATCTCTAAACTCTCTCTTTTTATCAGTCCAACTAGTTATTTGCTTGCTAATTGAATTTACATTTGATAACATAGACTCAAGAGATTCGGCAAGCGTGGACCTATGCAAGGTTGAAGTGGAAGGATCTTTCAACCTTGCAATTATATCTTCAATTTGTTTTTTGTTGTTTTCAATTTCCCCCATTATATTATCTTGTGTTCCAGGGGCATGTCGAGGAATGAATGGAGGAGGTTGTTGTTCTGCAGGTATTTCTTCCTCAAGATTTTGTGGATTTTGAGGATTTTGAGGAGGAGGAGGAGGTGCATTAACATTTCCTACAATTAATAAAATATGCATCAAAAATCAACACAAAACCTACCTATTTAGGAAGAAATTCAAACAAAAAAACAAAGATAACTCACCCCTTTGGCATGCTCGACGTCGCGGCGGCATTTCGGCGATGAATCGACAAATCTTTTGTGTTGAACGGTGTTTTGTAGAACGCGAGCGCGTTTTTGAAGGGTTTTAAGCCGCGGGCGGAGGAAAAACTCACAATGAAATGAACTAAAATGAAATGACAGCGTTTTTTTTTTATATATGAAGCGCTTTATAACGCGAGCGAGTTATAACGCGCTCGCATTATAACGCGCTCGCGTTATGGCTCGGCAATGACGAGCCTTAGGCTTGTCATTGCCAAGCCATAACGCGAGCGCGTTATAACGCGCTCGCGTTATGCCTAAATTTTTTTTCAAAATTTTTTGGCCACTTTTTGGCCCCCCATCTTTTTGCACTTACCCTAAAACGTTATATCAAAATACTTCCTTTCTCTCACCATCTCTCTATACCCCCTCCCTCTCTCTCCCCCCTTCCCCCTTCCTCCTTCCCTCCCTTTCTCTCTCAATATTTGTACCTCTCTATTCCTCTCTCTTCTCTATCTCTCTCCTACTTTATTTCTCTTTCTCACTTCATGTCTCTCTCTCTCTCTCTCTATATATATATATCTATTTTCCTCTTTCTTTATTTTCACTATATCTTTGTTTCTCACTTCTTCCTCCTTCCACCCCTTCTCTCTCTCTCATTTATTCTCTCTTCCTCTTTCTCTCTATTAATTATGGGTTAAAGATTATTTAGTTGAGGTTGATTATTTCAAGATCTAGATCATTAAGGCAAGGGTGATGTACATAACCTATCAAGAGTGCTCACTATACATAGTACTATGTGTAATGCCCCACCATGAACACCTTAGAGAACAACACATCTATGCTATGCAATGCAGAATAATTTTTTTTTAAATGAATAAGATAACAAAGTAATGTTTAACAAATCAATACACATCATTTAAACTATCAACTTGTCCTCTAAGTTTTCATGGTTGCATTACTTGACAAAACATTTTACATAATCTAACATACATCATTAACTAACATCAATAGATCATTCTAAATCTATTGCATTAATGAATACACATATACATCTCCATTTCATGACATCAGTTAAATAATCAACTTGATCAAGATTACATGTACATATACAAAAGCCTATACATGTGAGTACATCATTTCATTTTACAATCTATTATCTCCTGATCATATCGGAATACATACTGTGATAGGTATAAAAATCAGGTTGATAAGATCAAGCAAAGCCATGAAAACCTAACCCTACCATCATCAAAGAATCTAATCTAAATGAAATCAAAGAGTAATGCAATTCAAGCACAACATCACCTAGATTGTGTGATTCCTTATTTATGATGTGGATTGCTTCTTCAACAATGAGCAATTATGAAGATAAAAGTTGCCATGATGGATGAATGATAAAAGCTCAATGGATGCTATGGATGCTCAAATGCTCAATATGCTCAAGACGATAATGTAGATGCTATATGAATGCTGGATAGATTGTAGTATGGAATGAGAGGGTGTTTATATAGAACTCAACCAAAATCAATCAATGGTGGAGATTTGGAGGCTATGTGAATGGATAAGATTGAAAGATAGACATAGGTGAATGTGAAGATGACAAGTGGTAGGAAGATAGGGCTCATGTGTGATTGTGTACATAAAAAAGTACTACATGTGAAAGATATTAAATAAAAGATGTAGTACCACTTATCTTTTTAAATGAAAGAGGCACACATGTCGGCTCATGAGGTAAATGATAAGATAAATTAATTAAATAAATACAATTTATTTAATTAATTGGAAAGTCAGCTTATGAAAGCAATCTTTAATTAAATAAATAAGATTTATTTAATTAAAAATAGATAGAATGAATTAAGGTGGTAGGGTGGGCACCCAATCCATGACATCTTGGATAGGTCACTACCATAAGTTAACATTATGGCAAGTTAATCCCGGTCGACATTCAGCTATCATTGTTGGTCTACGGCCTCTCCGATTCGACCTGTCGCACACTCCACATCCTCCTTCCTCTCTTATCTCTGTAGTTAAATGAATGTAGACAGCATTTGCCACTGACAAAGAAGCATCCAGATGATTGCCTTCAAATTTTTCTTCAAGCAGCTAGCTTGCCCGATCGGTAATAGAACCCTGTAGCTTTGGTGGAGTGGGCAGAATGGCGGAGGGTTCTAATTTCATAGCAAAGATCTCTATTAATGGATTGTTGAACTTGGGAATGTCAACACCTCTCCAGTTGGAGAGCTCAGTCCATCAGATGGCTTTCAAAGGAGCCATCACGGACCAAAGACTCAAGCGAATGTTGCAGAGGCATGAAGGCCTTCTTCTCCCGGCGGTAAAGCTCATTTTGGGGAAAGATTTCCTGTCTGCAGATGAGTTTTATAGGTTAGACTCACACATCTCCTCCTAGTTTCTAGCTTCTATCCTGGATGCAGGGGTGCCAACAGGAGTATCGAAAAGTCTGATGCTTAAATTGTTCAAACTAGAAATCCTTGGCGGCCTCAATACCATACTTGGTGCAGTCATCCCTGGGGTGAGTATCCCCTACCCAAATGACATCACTTCCTCGAAAGATCCTCTGGAGGTGGTGAAAATTTTCCCCCCTCATTCTTGACCTGAAAGGTATGGCATTGATCGAACACCAGGATTGCGTGCTTCAGGTTTATGGCTTTCTTCAGAACATGCTAAGCGAGGATGGGGACATTGGGGAAGTGGAATGGTTTGGCAAGCTCCAATCCATGGTAGTGGGGCTTGACCTTCTTTAATAGCTTGGTCTCTGAGTCCCAACTCTCTATGATCAGTCTTAGTAGCCATCTGTATTCGGCTTAGTTTCTAATGGTATAGTAAGCCTTAATGGCAATTTTGCCCATATGACTCTGCAAGGTCTCAGTGGTAGTAGCTTTGAAAGTCAGTTTTTTGTTGGTTGTAGGAAAATAGCTTATAGGCACCTGCTTTTGAAAATTAGTTTTGTTGGTTGCAGGAAAACAGCTTATAGGCACCTGCTTGTAAATTTCTCCTTCTTCTCAATACAGATTTCTATCTTTACGAATCCAAAAAAAAAAAAGATAGAATGAAGATAATTAAATAATTGAAGATTGTTTAATTATAGTTTAGAGGAAATAGCTAATGAATTAATTAAATAAATATAAATTTATTTAATTAATAGAAGAAATATATGTTTTAAAGAAATTGCTCAAGTGTGTTAGACAAATGCAGATGTGTGATAATGCAATATTTGAATGTTAATAATAATGAGTCAATTTTGTGTGTCTACATTTTGCCCCTCTTTGATACAATGTTTGATAGAGTGTTGTGTCAAAGAAGATACAATATTTCACTTGATAAACAAAGTTATGCCCTAGTGTAATTGGTAGGTGATGCCCCCTCGAGAGGTAAACCAGACTAACCAAGAAGGGTTGGGTTGGCTCGCGATAGAATGAAAAGTTAGGATGGGGGTTGGGAGGGAACAAAGGGGATGAAGCAGCTGAAAATAGGCTATGATATAGACAAATGAAGGTTTGGATAGGGCTATAAGTAGGTTCTGCAATGGCAAAGAGGCTAATTTGTGCTCAGTTGTGCTTAGAAAACTATAGAGATCCAGAGCTCCTTAGAGGTGTTGTATGATGAGAGTTGGAGAACTATCAGGATGGTGATTCCACGTAGAGATCATCGCGGCGAGTGAGTGAGGACACATGGGCGACTAGAGGGATCAGGCATATTGGTATGTATTGAAACTTTTGCTAAAAGCATGTTTTTGATAGGCTAGAAGTGTCATAAATGCACACACGTCACCAGAAGCGACAAGTTCTTAGGATAGATAGTGTAGGTCACTTGCGTAGGAAGATAGGTCACTATTGGTAGTGTAGATCGCTTATAGGCATGGCTTGGTCGCTTCTGGAAAAACTAGGTCGCATCCAGTCAGCTAGCAATAGGATAAGGCTAAATGCGCATATAGATCGAAACGGGTTGCATATAGGCAAACAATAGACACATATAGAGGTTAAGCTTGCTTAGAAAGAAAAAGTGCTCGCGTATGGTAGATAGCTCACTTATAGGCTAAAGTGAAGCACATATAGAGGTTGAGCTCGCATATATGCATAATAGATCGCTTATAAATAAGATAGAAATGCTGATGGTAAAAGGGATCACTTTTGATCAACAGATAGGTGCATGTGGAAAACTAAACCACTTATGGTAGTTAGAGGCTAGGAAAGTAATAAACGGTCAAAGTTTGATAGCATGGAAGCAGCACAAGGGACTAACATGATGAATGGAATGATGCAGGACATACTACTGCCTTTGTTATCATGGGAGCCACATCCTAGGGATTTGTGATTGGTGCGATTGCTGGATGCAGAGGAGCGGCTAGTGTTAGAGATCCTCGGATTAGAGCATGTATCAAGATTGAAGCCGATGCAGGCACATCAAGGACTGATGATGGAGATGGTGGAGCAATGGATGAGTGAGCATAGTTCTTTCTTGTTACCGATAGGAGAGGCTATGATCACGTTGGAGGATGTGTTTCGAATAGTGCAGATTCTGATAGATGGAGATCGAGTTGATTATGATCCTAACTTGGGTCCAGCTACGTTTAGGAGATTATTTAGGACACCAGACATTGGATTAGAGGGCTCAGGGATCCCAGTGGCGAGGATGGAGGAGCTATGTGATAGGTTGCAGAGAGTGGTAGTGGCTATCATCAGATGGCTAGTGGGAGATAGGCAAGCTAGAGGCTTTCCAGTAGGATGGGGGATAGTGATGGAGGGGATGTTCTCCTATGGCACGAGATAGGCATGGGTGGAGTGTGTGTTGGGACAACTCTATCATTACTTGCATGATTGTGCATATATGTTCAGAGCTAGTATGTCGGCAGGGGTGACAGTGTTGCATGTATGGGCTTATGAGCATATTCCAGTGACGAGACCAGAGGGATGGGTGGTGAGAGCTGCAGGAGAGCTGTATGCTAGGATGTATAGAGGAGCTTTGACATACTGACAGCGTCAAGGAGTGGTATACTGGCAGAGGAGATTAGATGAGGTAGATAGCTTTGTATGGAGACCATGGATTAGATGTGAGAGATGGGATGAGGAGGATGCAGAGCTTGTCTATGCTAGGTAGGTGAGATATATTTTTGGACATGGCATATATATTATAGAGCGCTATTTTCCAGAGAGGGTTTTGAGACAGTTCGGGTTGGCACAGGTAGTACCAATTGGTGATGTCATTTTTGGGAGGACTAGATAGGAGGTTTTTGATTAGGGACTGGAGGTTGTGGTTGAGACGGCTTTGGCGGAGAGAGATGGGTTACAACTAGTAGTATGGCAGTGGGGACAGGGTCTTGCAGATCGAGGGACATTACCAGATTATGATGCATACTGGGCGACAGCTAGACTGACATAGTTGATGTGGGTTAGAGAGATTGGGGAGATAGGGATGGAGAGACCAGTTAGGAGGAGGCGATGATGGGCTCTACCAGCACAGGCTATTGTGCCAGCAGCGCCAGGGATATAGATGCCAGGATAGCCTCATATACTTGCACAGCCTCAGGGGCAGATATTGGTGGGTGATGATGTTAGGATTACCCAGCTGCGGAGACGGATTAGAGAGGAGAGGAGATGGAGGTAGTGAGCACAGATGAGGTTGAGGAGAGTGGAGATAGACAGACATCAGACAGTGATTGGATTATGACATGCTAGAGCTCAGGCTCAGACATATTAGGCTCAGTTACAGTTGAGAGCACAGGTTGGGGATGGACAGGATGATGGTGCACTTGCGAGAGTGACAGGAGAGAGGGTTACAACTAGACAGAGTGAGCAGATCATGAGGATAGAGGATGATACGGTTGTATAGCAGGTGTAGGCTATGAGAGCTGAGAGAGATGGTCTGCGAGCAGAGAGAGATATGGTTGTGCAGTAGCTGCAGGGGATGACAAGTGAGCGAGACAAAGCAGTGATTGCACTAGGGATAGATGGGGCTACAATGTACTTGGCTACATAGTTGACATAGGTATAGGAAGAGCTATGGAGAGTACATGGTGAGGTAGAGTACTACAGAGGCTTATATTATGGGGCTATGCCAGCATAGCAGAGGCAGCCTAGCTTCAGGTTCACAGAGGTCAGGTGGATCTCGATCAGTAGTCTCAGTGATGGGGCCACCGAGAGATAGAGGGCCAGGTGTAGGACCCAATGGTGGTGGTCAGGGCGAGGGAGCTACTAGTAGTCACTAGGGCTACCATGTTTATATTGTATCATGATGAGGCCTAGAGCTGATTGTACATACATTCTTTATGGCTCAGCATGTATATAGAGACACTTTTATATTGACACATGTATATTGACACATGTATATATATATATATGATAGTGTATTGATGATATATATGATGTTGCTGTGGATGCACTGTTGGTATTATGATGGTTATGCATGGTGTATGTGTTTGGAATGTTCATGGATTATGTATGGATGTTTATGCAAAGGACATGTATGGAAATGGTATGATAATGCAAATATGTAAGTGTAATGATATGGATGGACTTATGTATGTCTAACACACTTGTTTTGTAGGATAAGAGATGTGGACGAAGGATGATGGAAATGATTGATCTTGGCTGAGTGCTGTATAGGTGAATAATAGGATGAATAAATGAGATGATAATGGGTAGCTTTTTAAAGTAATTGCTCAAAAATGAGAAGAAATGCAATCCTTATGTTTGATATAGCATGTGGATGTTATGCACCAGGGTATAGAAGACCAAGGTGTCAAGATATCCGATGCGAAACTAGCATGCTACAATCTTGTCTGAACACATGAGGTCAAGATGTTGAGCCAACATGTACAATATATGAATAACAGCTAGTGTTGTGAGATGGACTTTGACACTACAAGCAATGGTTTGAGCTTACCTCCACTACACATAGTGATAGCTTGCTAGTTATATGTATGGAACTAGTCTTAACATAGAATAGTCTCAAGTGCATGAGAGACTGTTTAGCTTCTCAGATCTTAGAGATATTGATATGTAAGATACTAATCCCAACACATACAAGATACCAATATGCATAGGAAGAGAATAAGATCATCCCGCAAACACAGCATACAAAAGCAATATGACCATGCCCCATTCCTTACTTCATCATAACATACCAGGATATAGATAGTTCAAGGCAGTCTTGATTAGGCATAGAAAAGGGACAAAAGATAAATCAAAAGATAAAACAAAAGATATTGTCATCACGTTCTCTTGCCAAATTTAGGTGCTCTTAGATGGATTTAAGCTGGCGCCTTGTTGAGAGGAAAGATACATCCTGTTAAAGGCTAAAGATGTTGATAAACTGCTATAGCAAATGTTGGCTTAAGGCGTGCGGACAAATAGCTTCTGGCTTATTCCTGATTGGTTAAAGTGCTTGAGCTTTCATTATACACATAGTTTGCTTCCTGCTTGAGCTAATCAAAGAGAAGAAGATGGAAGATGAGAGGAGATGAAGAAGATGGGGTGGATCATCTGTGCTTGAGTACTGGAAACTTCCTTCGTATTCCAGACTGCCTACATACCATGTATCCATGGGATCAAAACACATTTACGATGAAGATGAGACATGATAAATATGTAGTTTTGGGTTTTATTGATGATGTAAGTGATGAAAGATAGAAGAATGTGAGATGAAAGATTGAAGGATGATTAGAAGAAAGATGAAAGATGGATGATGAAAGAAGAGGCTATCATCTTAGCCTGAATCAGAGTGCTTCCTTTGCTTCTCAGATTGCCTACATACCCTGTATCCACAGGATCAAAGCTTTAACGATAGAGATGGGATGTAGTTCTTGCTTATTATGCTGGCTGCTTAGATGCTTGCGTTGGTGATGTTTATGCGATTGTTGGATGGACGCGAATGGATTGAAAAGATATGAAGCCTGGTTGCAAAATGTTTGGCCACATTTGTTGTTGAATAGATGCTATGATCAAAGTTGAAAGTTTGTTGTGTTGCGAGCTAAAGTGTTTGATGTGTTATGAGCTAGAGATAACGGTATCCACTTGCAAATAAGACTCAACAAGATGACCCAATGCAGGATGAGGTTTATTATGAAGGAGCGACGATGAAGAAAGCATGCAGTCAAGATACTAAGGTGCCAAAAGATATAGTTATCGCAACAATGTCTCAAATATGATAGCTAGCATTGACAGAGACGTAGGTGGAAAAGGTTGTTTATTACGATAGTAGGTGAATTATGATATGGATTGTGTTGGATAAGATGGTGAAGTATGGTAGGATGAATGATGATCAAACAAACCAAGCAGACGATGGAAGATGGTCATTACACAGCGTCTGTTTGCCAAGTTTTCACTATGGTAGTTATCCAAGGTGCCTATTTACCAGGTTTTCACCAGAGGATAGATTATTTATCTTAGACTATTGAAGTTTTTTGTTTATCCAAAGCACCACGAAGTGGTTTTCACTATTGGATTTTTTTTACTTTTTTTAATTTTTTAGTGGGATAGCTAAGATTTAAGGATAAAACTTCTTGAGATGAACACTGTTGACTGGTTCATCTAAGGGAACACCTTCAAGTGTTGAAAGAGTGTATGCACCTGATCCATAAACTATTGTGATGATGAAAGGACCAAGCCAATTTGGTTCAAACTTGCCCTGTTTCTCATGGTGTTGCTGATTCTTTTGATTTTCTTTAAGGACAAGATCTCCAACTTGAAATCAGCGTTCTCTGATTTTCTTGTTGTAGATGTGGTATAGATGGTTTTGATAGACTTGGAGATGGTTGAGTGCTATAAGACGTAGTTCATCTAGAAGCTCAAGATCATGGAGTCTAGATACTCGATATTCTTCTTCTGAGATGGTATGTTGTAAGGATACTCACAGTGAGGGGATCTCAACCTCAATAGGTAAAATAGCTTTAGTGCCATATACAAGAGCATAAGGTGTGGCTCTAGTGGGATTTCAAATACTTGTTCTATATGCCCATAATGCAGGATGGAGTTGTAGATGCCAATCCTGACTAGCCTCATTGACTGTCTTTTTGAGAATTTTGAGAATTGTTTTATTAGAAGCTTCAGGTTGACCATTGCTCTGAGGATAGTAAGGAGTAGAGAATTGATGTTGGATATGAAACTTGTTACAAAGATCTCTGACTTCTTGATTCTTGAAGGGTTGACCATTCTTTGTAACAATAGCTTGAGGAACTTCATAATGGCAAATGATATAGTGTAGAATAAACTTAGATATTTGCTTGCCGGTGATATAGGTCATTGGTATGGCTTCCACCCACTTTGTGAAATATTTAGTGGTGGTGATAATGAACTTATGACCATTTGATGAAGTAGGATGGATTTTACCTATGAGATCAAGTCCCCACTACGAAAAAGACCATGGAGTAGTGATAGGCTAAAGCTCATGTGCTGGTGCATGTATTAAATCTCCATATTTCTAACATTGTAGACATCTCTTTGCAAATTGTTGTGCATCTTTTTCCATGGTTGGCCAATAGTATCCTTCTTGTAGAAGTTTCTTAACAAGGCCAGGGCCAACGGAATGAGAGACGCAGACACCTTCATGTACGTCACGTAAAGCCACTTTTGCTTCCTCAAAATCAAGACACCTAAGAAGGATACCATCGAGACTCCGGTGATAGAGGGTGTCCCCTAGGATAGTGTAACGAGAGGCTCGGCGGATAAAGGTTTTGCGTTGGTTGTTAGTTAGTTGAAGCGGAAAAGTTTGATTATGGAGGTATTCGTATAAATCCTTGTACCATGGCAAATTGGGACCAACAATGTCACATATAAGCTCAGATTGTGGAACTTCAAATGCTGGAATCAAAAGCTGTTTAACCAAAAACTGACATTTATGTGTATTAGATGGCATGTCTAGAAGAGACCCAATTATAGCCATAGCATCTGCTGCTCTGTTCTGTAGTCTTGGGATTTGTTCAAAAGTGATATTGTCAAAGTACCTTTTAAAATCATCAACCATTAGCTTGTATGGAAGAATCTTCTCATCTTTTGTTTGATATTCATCTAAGACCTGCTTGATAACTAGCTGAGAATCATGAAAGACTTGTAACTGTTTGATAGCCCATTGTACTGCCATGCGCAATCCTGTGATTAAAGCTTCATACTATGCTATGTTATTGGTACATGGAAATGCAATTCTATAGGACTTGGGTATACAATCTCCTTGAGGGGTAACAAACAAGATGTCTACTCTTGATCCATGTTGTGTGTATGATCCATCAAAATATAACTGCCATTGTGTTGGAGAAGTTAAATTGAACAATCCTTCATCAGGGAATTCTAGATATATTGGATGGATATCTGTGATGGGTGCTGTAGCTAATTGATCAGTGATGACTTGTCCTTTGATGGCTTTTCGATCCACATATTGTATGTCAAATTCACTTAAGATCATGACCCATTTTGCTAATCTTCCTGTAAGAATTGCTTTGGAAAGAAGATATTTGAGTGGATTAACATTTGATATGAGCTTTGTTGTTTGGTTCAACATATAGTGTCACAACTTTTGGGAAGCAAACACTAATGCTAAACATGCTTTTTCCATAGATGAATAATTGAGTTCATATCCCATGAGAGTTCTGCTGATGTAATAGATGGCTTGTTCTTTTCCTGAATCATCATGTTGAGCTAGAAGGGCACCCAATGCTGCTGTTGTTGATGATATGTAGAGCAATAGTGGGTAGCTGAGCACAGGAGGTACTAACACAGGAGGTGTTGCCAGATATTCCTTTATTTTATCAAAATCTTGTTGACACTTTTCATCCCACTTAAACGGTTCACCCTTACATAGAAGATGCTGAAAAGAATTATATTTATCTGCTAGTTGTGAGATAAATCTATGGATGGACTGTAGCCTTCCTTGTAAACTGCGAAGCTATTTGAGATTTGTTGGTGAAGGCATTTCCATGATGGCTTTTACTTTAGCTAGATCCACTTCTATTCCTCGTCGAGACACAATATATCCCAACAGTTTTCTAGATGTTACTCCAAATACACATTTCTTTGGGTTTAGTTTGACTTGATACTTTTCTAATCGATTAAAGATTTGTGCTAATACCTGTAGATGTCCTCTTGTCTTAGATTTTCCTAGGATGTCATCAACATAGTCTTCCATGATAGTATGAAAAAGGTTATGAAAGATAACTATCATGGCTCATTGATAAGTAGCTCCAGCATTCTTGAGACCAAAAGGCATGACAACCCAGCAATATGTGCCCCATGGACAAATAAAGGATGTTTTATCTTGATCTTCCTCTGCTATCTTAATTTGATTATACCCTGAAAATCCATCCATCAAAGATAGCATTTCATGTCTGGCTGCAAGATCTACAATGTTGTCTATGCTTGGTAATGGAAAGTCATCCTTAGGACATGCTTTATTAAGATCTCTGAAATCTGTACAAAAGCGAACTTGTCCATCAGGTTTTGCTACAGGTACTAAATTTGAAACCCATTCTGGATAATCAATAGGCTTTATGAACTTTGCTTCTAACAGATTCTGAATTTCTGTCTTGACCAATAAAGCTACTTGTGGATGCATTTTGTACAATTTTTGTTTGACAGGTTTTGCATTAGGAGATACTGCTAGATGATATACCACAAGTGATGGATCTAAACCTAGCATGTCGGCATAAGTCCATGCAAAATTTATAGCTCTTCTCAGAAAAAATGCTGTGAAGTTTCTTCTTTCTTGCTCTGATAGTGATGCTGCCAAAAAAGTGATCTTTGGATTCTGCTCTGTACCCAAGTTCATGTCTTGTGATTGTTCCACTAGCACTGTTGATTTCTCATGATAATCAGTGGCAATAGGAAGATCAAATCCCTCATCCTCAGGCACCTCAGAGAGGTTTTCACCTTCGGATACATCCTTTATTTTTAGTTTTTCACAGTCAAGAGGCACCTTTCAGTTTTCACCTAGTGACCTATTTTGTTTGATTTTGTTTATTTCACTTTTGTGACTGAAGGATTTGATACTTCCACCAAAATATGCTAGTTTAGGTAAGTCCATCATGAAACCTACTTTGTGATCACCCAATGGAATGCCTTGTCGCAAGCCCATGAATTCTGTAATAGCTTCATCATTTTCAAATGTATCCAATATTGGTGCCCCTTGTTGGTCCCAATTGACGAGGTCAGGATATACAAGTGAAAGGTTAATGGAGGAATTGTTATGTGTAGAGGAGGCTACAGAGATCATGAAGATGGAGTGTTCTTAGAAAAGGTTGGTAATATGAAAAGGGGAGTCATCGATAGTAGCCGAATTAGAAGTCTCTCCTACCGAGGAAGGTCCAATGTCCATATCGAAAATACACTTAATGTCCTTGAGTCACGGTACCTCCTGCTGATAACCAAGGCCTTACTTATTAAACTTCTTAGACACAATTATAGGTTCAAGAGTTCCTTGTTCTTGTGATCCTAATCCACCATGGCCTTTGTAGCCCATATTCTTTTTAATGCGGAACCCATTGTTGTATCTCTCTACTTCCAATTGGACTTGGTCATTTTCATCAAAGAATATCTAAGAGTCTATATCATCAATGTCTTCGTCATCCAGGAATCTGCCTTTAAGGAATACAATAGGTGGAGATTTGATGACAGCGGGGGCTAAAGTTGGTTTGGATGTGGAAGGTTTACCATAGGATTTAGGAGACAATGGAAGGGTGCCTACACAACAAGATTCTTGCAGTGTGTATTCACTAGGGCCATGTTCGGTGTACTTGATATGGAGATTGGAAGGAGTTTTACTAGATGATGGCTCGAGTAGATCTGATGGATCGACATAGGATGAAGATGGATATGCCTCGATGTTGATAGGAATGTGGTTTGGGCTCTGATATTTATCTTGGAAAGCATGACAAAATTCAAATGGATTGGGATCAGCTTGGATAGTAACTTCAACACCGTTGTGTGGGAATTTAAGGCATTGATGGTATGTGGAAGGAACTGCCTTGAGGACATGTATCCATGGATGACCAAGGATGATGTTATAAGGAAGATCAATATCAAGGACCTGACAATGGGTTTCTGTAGTGATTGGCCCAACTTGGATAGGCAAGAAAATAATTCCTTCTGTATCTCTCTCAGCATCATCATATGCTTTGATAGTAATAACCTTGGAGGTGTCAACATCTTTTTCAGAATATCTCAGTTGTTTTATCAATTTCAAAGAACCTATATTAAGACCAACTCCACCATCTACCAAGATTCATTTGATACTGCCTTGTTTGATAAACACTTCAATGTGGAGGGCTTCATTGTGTAAAGGATGGATGGAGGGCTGAAGATCTTTGTCAAAAAAGGTTAAATGACAAGGGGCTGCAATGCTAGCAACCATAGATTGGAATTGTGAGATATCAATATCATTGGGCACCAAAGATTCTTGTAGAGCTTTGTCAAGGATAGATTTATGAGAAAGAGATATGCGAAGCAACTCAAGAATGGATATATGCGCAGGTGTTTTGCCAAGGTGATCCAAGATATTATAGTTAGAAAATGGTTGAGGGGGATGAACATGTGCTCCTTGAATAGTGACTTGACCTCTTCGAGTGGTCATAGCACAATCAGGTGCTTTACCTTGGATAGCAATGGTAGAAATGTGAGCATGGTCAATGCGGCCAATGGTAGACGATTCATAGGTATACTGAATGGCATTTCCAGCATGAGGGTTACTTTTTTTTTCATGAGATGGAAGTGGATTCTTGAAAGTCTCTAGATCATAGTACGATGTTGATTGTTGTGCAGGTTGAGTTGTTGAAGGTGTGACCTTGATTAAACATTAATCAATGCAATCTTGGATGACATTTTTTAAGCGCATACAACCATTGGTTTTGTGTCCTTTAACTCTATCGAAATCGCAATACTCATTTTCTTTGTACCAAGGAGCTTTGAAGAGTGGTTCACCATTGAGTGGTGCCTTTGGCAAGATAATATCTCCTGCTTGGAGAAGCTTTCGAAAGATAACTTCCATGGGTTCCGCTAATGGTGTAAATTATCGACATGGATTGGAAGTTTGGCATTGTCACTTTCATTGAAAAGGTTGTGTTGTACAAGCAGCTTGGATGTTGATAGGAGCTTTCATATTTTGGATATGCTTTGCATCGACAACACTGTCATTGACAATGTTCTTATTTTTGTTCCAAAAGTGAGACTTATCGTTGGAGTTTTGAGGATAGTCTTTGTTATCGTGAAAGATCTTGATAGTTCCTTTAGCATTTAAAGCTCATTCACTGATGGTTCCTTTGGAAACAAGTTCATCAAAGGTGCTAGCACTTTGTAATTGTAGTTGGAATGATAGCTTGGGATGAAGATTTTGAACAAAGATATCAAGCTATTACTTCTTAGGGATTTTCTATGATAATTTGCTAGCCATATTATGCCATCATTGAGTAAATGAAGAAAAGGCTTCACCATTGCGTTGTTTATTGTTGACAAGGTCATTCATGTTTATCTCATGGTCAATGTTGAAAGTGAAGTGTGAGCGAAACTTATTGGCTATCTCTGAAAAAGACTTAATTCCCGGAGCTAAATGAGAGAACCATTCAAGAGATTGTCCTGCTAAGCTACAAAGAAATAGTCTCAAAAGATATGTATCGTCATAAGCAACATCGAGACATGCCACAAAGAATGCTCTGAGATGGTCTTCCGGATTTCCTTTTCCTTTGTACTTGTCAAATTGTGGAAAAGGGATCATATGAAGAGACTTGTCAAATGGATAAGCACATATGTTGTCTAGAGAAAATGTCTTCTTGCCTTGTCCTACTGCTTGATTAATAATTTGTTGAACATCTGCTAAAGATAATTGCCATTGTTGCAAAGGGGGTGAAACATGGTATGATGCATATTGAGGTTGTTGTTGTGGGATATATGGAGCCATGACCATTTGTTGGGGTTGCGTACTCACAATATATGTCAAAGGATTGGGATGTGACACATATGTGGTTGAGGATTGTTGTCCTTGAGGCACAAGTGGTGGTTGAGTATGTTGGGATGAATGAGCACCAAGATTTTGCATCACATGCAAAGTGGAAGACGGATTGACATTAGTTAATGGTTGAGAAGTTAGAGTTAGATTTGTGACATGGTAAGTGACGGAAGGATTGGTAGATACAAAACAAGGATGGACAGTTGGGTTTGTATTTTGGACAACATGGGGATTGGTATGTGCTATGTGTTGGGTGACAATAGGCAAGCCTTGGGTAGCATAAGATGGATTGATGGTGTGTGAAGGATTGGAAGAGTATGATGGAATGGATGTAAGTTGCTCAACATAAGTGACCGTAGAGTTAGGATTAGCTTGAGAAATGATAGGAGGGTCACTCATATCA
The DNA here is from genome assembly GCA_027924645.1 of Cunninghamia lanceolata. NCBI lineage: Eukaryota > Viridiplantae > Streptophyta > Pinopsida > Cupressales > Cupressaceae > Cunninghamia > Cunninghamia lanceolata. The sequence goes on along the minus strand of BSBN01000184.1, from coordinate 742,176 downwards.
ATAAGACTAACATTGGGATTATATGGTGTAGTAGAAGGATTAGCAGTTGGTATATGGGATAGGGTAGATTGCAATGGTCGTGAAGCTTGAACTATTGGTTGTGCTGATATAGTTTGGGAGGCTTGCACACTATGAGACATAGGGATAGCTTGTGATGTTTGGAGCGTTTGCGCTTGGGTTGCATGGACAGCTTGTGGTACTTGAGGCATGGAAATGGTCATGGTAGGCGGAGGAATATGTTGAGGAACATGGAAAGGTGGAATGTTCAGATTTTGTGACATGAGAGGGAGCACATTAGTTGGCACTATCAAAGGTTATAGAGTGTGCTCCTAATGTGGTAGATCAAATGAAGCAACAATAGGCAATGAAGAAGATGTGTTGGAAGATGGAGCTTGTGATATGATGGGAGATGATGTGACTATAGTGGATGGTCCCTTTGCAACAACAGCGGGAGTGTTTGGATCTTGCTCTTTAATAATAGATATGTCAAAATCTTTTGGTAGTTTAGCGCCCATGTGAGCAAGTTGCAAGAAGTAGTGATTAGGCTGAGATATAGTAAGTCTCTCAACTTGATCCCATACATGGGTATCCCAAAATTTTGATGAGTCATCTTGAGATTGTTCTTCAAAAGTCTCAAAAGCTGTTGGAGGTTGCACTTGTTGTGAGGATGATTCTCCAAGGGTATACCCATGAGGTGTAAACATATGAGGAGGCATACCAGTCATGAATTGAGTTGCATCCTTAAGAGGTGTCGATCTAAGTTGTTGCATCTCAGCTTGCAATTTGGCTTCCATTTTAGCTCTATATTTAGCTTCCATTTTAGCTCTATATTGACTCCTAGTTTGAGGCATGATGTTGATGTTGAAAACTAAAGCTTATCTTGTCAAAGTTTTGAGAACCAAAAGATGATGGTTTGCTGGTTGGTTTGCTTGGTTGCTGATTTGCTTGGTTGGTTTGCTTTGTTGATTGGTTTATTGTTGGCTGGTTTGCTTTGGTTGATTGGTTTGTTGTTGGCTAGTTTCCCAAGGGAATAGCTTACACACTCAAGGGAAAAGTTGTTTGCTAAAGATTGCTATGTGCTGATGTTTGCTGAAGCTAAAGATGATGTTTTGCTAATGGATCAAAATGATTGATTTGATGTTTGATTCGCTGGTTCAGGATCTCAAAAAGATAAAAAGCTCATGAAATGTGATTGATTGATAAGTTCAAAGCAAGGAGACAATGTCCAGGTATCTACTAATGATCAGAGATACATCTAAAAGCTAATGCTGAAGCTGAGCAAGCTAGATTTGTGGCTAATTCGACTGAGTCACTAAAATTTGCTGGTATTAGATGAGAGGTGACAAGTGATAGCTCATATGCGACGCAGAGAATGCTGAAGACGACTGGTAATAGCTCAAATGCGGACTGGTTTACGTTCTGAAACAGGTTACAGTGCTAACCAAAGGTGATCCAAATGTTCAGAGGCGACAACTGTTGGCTCAAAAGTGATTCATTGCTATTTGGAAGTGACTCAAGTCAAGCTAAAGGTGAAATACTATTGTTTAAAAGTGACCTAGTTCAGAGAAAAGGTGACTAACTGCTGTTTAAATGCGAGCTGATTTAGATAAGAGGCAACTAACTACTATTCAAATGCGACTCTGTTTATGCAAAAGGTGATTAACTATTGTTCAAAGGTAATGTAGTTCAGGCAAAAAGTGAATAACTGCGGCTTAAAAGTGATTTTGTTGTCTGTATGCGGGCAGTTTAGGCTTAAAAGTGATTGTGTCTATTAGGAAAAATGTCTGATTTGTGATTTTTGACAAGAAAATAGTAATTTCAGTCACTCACACTCACAACAATCACAAAATTGTACAACCTAGGCTAGAAAGGATTGTATTTGTTGAATCCCCTGGCCCTGCTTATTCAAAGCGGATAGCTTCAGGATCTTGGTAGCACTGGCTCCCCTCCATGACACTCACTTCTCACACATACCAAGATCTAGGTTTCTTGTAAGGCTTGTCCCCCCACCAAACCTTAGGATTGTCCCTACTATCTCTTCTAAGAACCACATGAATCGAGGCCGCTTTAAAGGTCCCACTTTTTGCATCAACAAATAGAGGGTTTTTGGCTACTACACAAAGTTGCTAATAAGGGCATCCGTTCGGTTGGCTATACATATGGCAGTGCTACTCTTCGTTGTAGAGTCTCCTAGACTTCAAGGGTTACGCCTTAGAGGGTTTTGGGGGAGGTTGGCTATCGGTATAACGCAACAATACCCGTTGTTTGTGGATTTTGACATAAACACTTTTCTTAAATAGCGGTTTGGAAGGACTTGGCTTTAGCCCATTACCACTTCGGTCGTATCCCTTCTCACACCGGGAAGGCAGACCCTCTAAAGATAATAAGTTCTCATACACCCAAGGTCCATTTGATAGGCAAGGGGAGAGGATACTTTTGTTATTAAATTTGGGTTACAATCAATCACATGCAAGCAATCAAAAAATAAATCAAGCACGAAACAAGCAATGATTCATTTTAAGCACCAAGCCCAAATGTTCCTAATTTAGTGAAAAAGCAAAAGCCTTGGACCGATCGGATCTGCAACAGATACGTTAGTAGTTTGATAACCTTTTCTTGGACAAATCGATAAGATGCTGCACAAATACCCAATTAGTAGCCAAAAAAACAAACTGCAAATTATATAGACTGAAAGAGCATAGTTTACCAGAGGTGATTTACTGTCTATCAGAAGCGATCTCTGTTTCTGTCACAGGCAAATTACTGCAAATTAAAAGTGATCTGAAAAACCCTAGATGCAGATTGTTTAGGCTCTGAAGCGACGTGAAACAACATAAAGTGGTTGGTATAGGCTCATAAGTGACCTGGATCTGCAACATAGATAATACGCAACAAAAGCCCTAATTCTGTAGAAAGTGATTCAATTATCTAAAAGCAGCCACTATAAGATCAAAAGCGATTAGGTTGAGTGCAAAGGCGACCACTGTTAGTCTAAAAATGATGCAGAATAAACAAAAAGTGATCACTGTCCGCTTAGAAGCGATCTGAAAATGGCTGAAGGCGGCAGATGTCAGCGCAGAAGCGACACAGGTATGTAGACAGTGACAGTTTTTTGCTCAAAAGCGATAGAAATTTGTCGTAAGCGCTCAAAAAATTTGATCTTCATAAAAACAACTCCAAATAGCAAAGTTAATCAAGGATGTGAGTCCCACCGGGCGTGCCAAAATGTGATAGGTAAAAATTCAGGTTTATAAGATCAAGCAAAGCCATGAAAACCTAACCCTACCATCATCAAAGAATCTAATCTAAATAAAATCAAAGAGTAATGCAATTCAAGCACAACATCACCTAGATTGTGTGATTCCTTGTTTATGATGTAGATTGCTTCTTCAACAATGAGCAATTATGAAGATAAAAGCTCAATGGATGCTATGGATGCTCAAATGCTCAATATGCTCAAGACGATAATGCAGACGCTATATGAATGCTGGATAGATTGTAGTATGGAATGAGGGTGTTTATATATAACTCAACCAAAATCAATCAATGGTGGAGATTTGGAGGCTATGTAAATGGCTAAGATTGAAAGATAGACATAGGTGAATGTGAAGATGACAAGTGGTGGGAAGATAGGGCTCATGTGTGATTGTGTACATAAAAAAGTACTACATGTGAAATATATTAAATAAAAGATGTAGTACCACTTATCTTTTTAAATGAAAGAGGCACACATGTCAGCTCATGAGGTAAATGATAAGATAAATTAATTAAATAAATACAATTTATTTAATTAATTGGAAAGTCAGCTTATGAAAGGAATCTTTAATTAAATAAATAAGATTTATTTAATTAAAAATAGATAGAATGAAGATAATTAAATAATTGAAGATTGTTTAATTATAGTTTAGAGGAAATAGCTAATGAATTAATTAAATAAATATAAATTTATTTAATTAATAGAAGAAATATATGTGTTAAAGAAATTGCTCAAGTGTGTTAGACAAATGCAGATGTGTGATAATGTGATATTTGAATGTTAATGATAATGTCAATTTTGGGTGTCTACACATACATTATGATTGATCTGTTACACATGATAACACATGAGCACAAATAGCTGTCTCCATAAATAGGTACAAGATCTGATGTCTGAAACACAAGATACATCCTCGCACACAAACATCAGCAAGGGAAAAAACCAATGGAAATGACACATCCACCCGACCATGTGGAACCCTAAGGTCCACCCCCCATGCTAGGAGATAACATAAGGTCCCACTACAACAGACAGTTAGGTAGACAATAGATTATAAGGAACAAGGACAACACATAACTCCAACAACACAAGTCAATATCATGAACAACTCAACAACACTTCCAGAGGCAAACACATAACGAATGGGGAGAGTACAACTAGGGAATGCTAGGTTGTAGAAGGGAGAGTGTCATCACATAGCTTGTCATGGGTTGTCCTGGTAAGCCTTCCTAGGCCCCGGCCCCTATCTTGGGTTGTCCTAGCAACCTCTCCCAACTCCCAGTCCCCATACAAACTCATGCGAAATCAACATACCTTTCATGAGGACAAGGTAGTTGATCTTGCCATTCTAGACCTTCTCATCTCATCTCAAGCCTATACGAACACTTGAGCCATGAGTGAGGCATCCACTTATCTTTGTTTAGTGTGATTAACTACCCAACCCCTTAATTCATTATTTAGGTTATCACTGAGTTAAGAAACTCCCACATGGGTTGTCCTGGATGCAACTTTGGGCTCTGGCCCCCATTGAGAGCCACTCCCCTACCTGCAACTAGAAGACCCTACTCAACAAGCATAATAAACATCATCATGACAATGAGGATACATGAACCATGCAAGGCATTAACCATCTTGCATAACAATTATCCTCACATCAACATGTATATATAACAATGCAAGGCATTAACCATCTTGCATATCAACTTAATCATAGGGACAACTCACAAAACATTGTCCATAGCAATACATAAACATTACTCTGTTACAGTACTCAATGTCTCCCCATTTCAAAATCTAACACAAAACTCAATACAAGATAAATACAATTAAACGAACAATCAATACATCCACAAAGGGGATTATTACCTCCTCATAATGCACTCACAACTCTGAATATTCATCATTTCACATTATCACTTACCAAACTCATACATAACAAGAGGCAACATACTTTTATAACTTCATTATCTCGAAACACTTATCAACCCAATGCATGAAGTCAAGACATAACCATCCTATGCCTTTGGAACTAACCACTCAGGTAGATGTAATAACACAGGGACCATGATGACATATCTAATTCACTTTCCACAAATCAAGTTTTGTAACCTTATTATGTAAGCAAATTGTACTCATCAACAACAACCCAACTTATAAATAATTTATGTTTAGTTTAAACACTAATTGACTATATTAGATTACAATTAACAATGCCATTTAAGTAAATTAACATTATCAAATTCAAACATAACTTGCAATTTGTTTTTAATTTAGAATAAATCAACAAATTACATTTAAATAACTAAATAAGATTATTTGCTAAATCTATATTTAGTTACATTAAAAAAACACAATATAAATATACTTCTTATTATAAAAGAATAATTAATTTCCAAGGCATAGACTTTGGTTCTCTAGTTTGAGGCCTCCTTAGTATTGTCTTAGATTTGAATAAAATATGAGAATATAGATATAATTACATATCAAAATGCATAATTATAAAACTATAATACCTATTAAAAACAAACACTAGAAAATAAGGTAAATTGGGTAAATATCTACTTTGTAAATTTAAATCCCAACCCTAATATTAATAATAACATCATTCCATATTTAATTTGCAAAGAAAACTAGTATTATTATAAAAGGGAACACATAATTAACTCTCATATAATAGAAACCTTAAGCAATATTATTTAAACCATTGAGTTTATATACCATCAACAAGCTAATTAAATAATACAATGTAGTTTAAATTCAACCCTAGACGATAAATTTGAGGGATTCTATTTATTTAATAAGCATTTGAAAACCCTAAAATCTCCTAATAACATATTTAACTTAAAAGTAAAAAGAAAAAACTCTAATTACTCTACATAAACATCATTCCTTCTATGGTCAAACAACCAATAACAATTTACAATAAAAGTGCTAATGTTTGCTTTAAAAAAAACCCTAATTTCTCAACTTAACCTAATGATTTAACCGATAACAATATTATGCATTTCTAAATATTTTAGGCATTTAACTAATCAACTACTATGGTTAAAATAATAATAATAATAAAATACTATAAATCTTTGGTTAATAAATATTTTCCACCCACTTAAAATTTTTCTATTACTACATGAAGTTTTTGTATGAAATGTAATAACTTTCTGCAATATTGTTTAAGTAATTCTATTGCCTAACAATTCTAATTGAACTATCGTATTTAATATTTCTTTATTAATTCAAATAACTTAACTAAAATATTAAATCTATATCTAATTTTTTTATTATTGATAATCCTATTATCACTAGGAATTGCACCCGTATGCAAGGCTGGAAAAGCTCTGCAATTCTGTGTAACATGGGACTAATTTCAAGTTGTGGGTGCCCTATAATGAAATTATATCTCTAGATTGTGGGTTGGTTCCCTTAAATATTCTATTGGAATGTATGATTTTCTATTTTGGAAAAGGGTAAGAATGAAACTATAAGGAAATGAAAACTGTGAAATTTGGTGATGCACCTAATATGGGTAAAAATATGCAATCTGGTTCACAATATAACTCAGAAATCTGACTCACACAATCCAGTCTTGGAACAAATATCACAAAAGTATTTCTAAGGAAGGCTTTAAAATAGGCTTTCTATGAAGGAAAGGATTTCTCATAACACAAAAGGATTATTTTCATTAACACAACCTAAGACCTGCAATAACAATATGCGTAATACTGCAAGCAAAAGTGAGACAATAATTTTAAAGGTTTACTGGTTAAACATAGTAAAACTTCATCCAATCACTTCAAACAATTAGCATTAAATGGAAAGGTAACTATTTGCTTTCAAAAGAACAAAGGAAATATTGCAAAGGAGACAAAAATGGAACCTGTAACCTGCTGATATCTCTATAAAACTATAAAAATTGAGCTACAAAACCTTCTTCTCTCTCCAAAGTGTAAAAGAGCAAAAAGACAAGAACTAGCAAAAACAAGATTTTTCTTTACAATATATAGCTTTGCTCTCATCAAGAGGCATGCAAAATATGATCTGCAACTAACTACCTCTAAAAATAATCTCTCACAAGCAACCTAAAAAATCATAAAAAATAGGGGCTCAAACTGCCACAAATTGAGCAAAAATAGCTCCAATTTGGACCTCTCCATATGCTTGACCAAAAACTTGACCAAGAACCCTAAAAATATGCTTGATCAATTTGCATGATTTTGCTTTTACAAAATTGATTGTGACTAAATAATAAAGTAATTAAATAATTACTCTATTATTGGTTACAACTTGTACTTATTTTTGACTTTACAATTTGTGGAAAATAATAAAGTAATTTGGAAAATATTACTTTATTATTTATTTACAATTGATTTATTTGTAAAATCATGCATGAAAAATATAAACTCCTTATCACTCCAAATACACATGCCTAATTTGCATGATTTGAGCAAAAAATAGGACTTTAGAGGAAAATAAAAACCCCTTATAACTCCCATTACAAACACATGATTATGTCAATATGAATTATGCCAAGACAATTTTAACCTTTTATATATGCAAAAAGATAAAAATATCTCTATTGCCTTATATCTCCCATGCAACAATAATCTTGTATTATCCATTGCATTTATCTTCACGTTATTATCTTATATTGAATAAAGCCTTTAACACTCCATGCAACTCTATTATTCTTCACATTCGAATGATTACAACTTTTTGACTTTGTAAAAATCAAAGGAAGAAAAGATGTGATAAGACATAAGTCTCGGCCTCATGGCCCCCGGCATAATCATTAGGTTTGGAGACTCTTTCAAGTCTTGACCATGAATGAAAAATGTTTGCAATGATTTTGTTTCAAGAAGTCAAAAGTTGGAAAAAACACATCGACCAAAAGGAAGCTATCGAACCCTAACTTCATCATTTCAATTTTGCTCTTCACTTAACTTTTGCTCTGCAACTCTATGCTTGGAAGCTAGGGTTTGATGGCTATATGAGCTTCTCTCTGGCTTTTTACTTCAGCTTGGTCCTGGTTGAATCTCAAGCATTCTGTGTATGAGGAAGGTAAGCATATCTTGAGATCTGACTGTCAAGTTTCTATTTTATTCTTTGTGGCTTTATTTATTTCATATGTCATGGCTATGAGCCTTCTCTTTCCTCTACAACAATATTCAACACTATTCCTTTGATTTCTCTATGTTTAAACCTTCCAAATGTGACAAAATAGATAAAACCCACGAAAGAGGGGGCCACTGCCATGCTTCTCTACTTTCTGCAAATGAAGTTAAGCTCTTACCATTCTTCATGTATATCTTTTGACATCACCGTGGGTTCAAAAAAATGATGAGGGTTTTGAGAGATATGAAAGTGGGTATCATATTTTTTGTGCATAGACCATTTTCTATGTTACGGCGATCTATAGTTTTTCTCCTGTAGGTGCTCTTATTACCAGAATATAAGAAGAAATGAGGGTTTTTTGAAATATTGAAATGGATACCTTATGAAAATGCATTTTCATTTGAAATGGCTATGCCAAAACATGCATTCTGTAGCATTCTTTATCTTCTGATGCAAAAAAAATCTTGAGGGTTTAAAAAAAAAAATATGTCTTTTGATGTGGGTTTGCTTGAAAACTTTAAAAGAGGCCCTAGCTGGCCACGACCATAGCTACTGTGTGCTTTCTTTCACATATATCTCCTTTTCACAGTGTAGAGCCACATGATGAAGCTTCTTTTCCTCTACATATCTACTGTCTTCTTTACTATAGCTTTATTTTCTTGAATAAATGGCCTCTCCTGTGCACGGCCTGTATGACTGTATCCTGCTTTCTTCATTCATTAATTTCTTGTCATCTATCTTGGTAATATATTTCTTCTCCCTTAGCCATAGCCATTGGCTACCCCATGAAATCATAATTATACTACGATGATATTCCTTCGATGATGGCTCTACTATTCTCTTGAGATTTCATCACTGTATCTTCCACTGGTTGATCATTTAATAGCAATTTTACACCTCATTCACAACAAAAAGTGGTAAATATTTGTCATATTTTCTGCTTGTGCCTTGTTGAGGACTCTTTGATCAATGGTCTTTTCTTGTAGAGGCTATGTGTTAGCCTGACTATCCTTCATGTTGCCCCTGCCCTATTGATTAGTTCCTCCTTTTGATTAGTGGTGACTTCATGAAACACAATAACCATGTAATTACAATCTTTTCTCTTCATTGTAGTGGTATCTCTTTTGATCAATGGTGAAGACCTTCTGCTATTTCAGTCAGTTTAGCTATATATATCATTTCTTTGGACTTTGTCATATACTGGATCTTCAGACCTGTGCAAGATTCTTGATTAATGTGTTATGCCTTCTTTAATGCTTCTTCACTGAGGATTGCTTTAGAACTCATGACTGTCCAACAGTCCCTTCACTAACCGTCCTCTGATTTTGTATGACTATATAGTCATTATAGCTATGCTCCTTATGGCTTTGTTGCTTCTTATACAAGTTCATGGATCCATGGACTCCATCTCTCTGTCCTTGTGTTCATTTTCCCTTGGTAGAGAAAACTATTTTTTACTTCCATGATAAAAATTGCTACACATAATGTTGATAGACTGTATTTACCTTGCAATGGTTTCCACCATAACTGCCCTATGGAGATAACTGTAACATCTTATGACTGTTCTTTAAATGACCTACTTGGTATCATAATGAACCTCCAAGTCATGTATCCTTATGATGTCATTTTGCATAATATTTCATAAAGATCAATCCATGTTGATGAGAACCAGCTCCTTGCATGAAAATTTCATCTCCATCCAGATATAAAGCATGCATGAGATCATTGTCAGAATGTTGCCTCTATTCATACTTTGTGACAATCACCTCCTTTTTGCCGTTGTCACTGTCATGCATGCATCTTGGCAGCTTTGAGTTTAAATGATTTATTCTTTGAATATACAGGATGAACTGATGTTGTTCCTTTATCGTGCTTTATCATTGTATCTGGTATCTATTATGCATCATGTGCTTCATCTTTGGATGCTGCCCCTCTGTATGTCTCATTTGTACCTCTTTTTATCTTGATGCTTTGAAGCTTTGAGGCATTGATGACTGTGACTGTACCAAGACCTTTTCATCTATTTTGTATACCTACATGCCTTGACAGTCCATAAGACTACCTCTTTTCTCTTTAATGGGAGCCTTAATCTTCGATGTATAAGGTTTTATTGATCAATATGGTATTCAATGCATACCTAGGAATAGTCAAGGTTTTCAAATCCTGTAATTCTTTTATGTGGGGCAGCTGGCCTCATCTTATCTTGTTGTTGTAACAACCTGGCATTGAGCCTTACTGAAAATGATAAAGGTTATGCATTCTTGATGGCTCTGGTACTGCTGTTCCCTTCTGGTTAGTTGCTCCTTTATGCATCTTGATGACTACACCATCCTTTGTATGTACTGTGGCATAAGCATGTTGTAACTTCGTTCTCTATATATCTTTTTGACTGCTTTTACCAACCTTTACAAGGCTATAAGACTGTCATGAAGAATATGAAACTATACTATATCATTTGAGAATTTAGTTCTTAATTAATCAATAGCCTCCTCCTTGATATTATCATTGTCCTGAGTACTATGACTATACTTCTATAGGGGCTGCTATTAGTGTTTCATGATGACTGTACCCTATGACTCACTTGCTGGCATATCTGACTGTTTAGAGAGAAGAACTATATATGGCTTTATCATTTGATTCAAAATTGTTGCTTTGATGATAAAGATGAGAGAAATACCTCTGTTATAGCATGATATGTTTTTCATCAATGTTCCATATGACTTGGTCATTCATTTTGGCTGAAAGAACATGCTTCTTAGTCAGAAACAGTCACTAATAACTGTACCTAAGCATGTTGGGCTCAACCCTCATGGCAGCCACATTTCCTCCACATGCTATGAAAAGGATTTGAAAATGAATGTTTATCTGTATCTGCACATGGAACACACATGTTAATCATAAAAATGTACCTTTGGATATTGATTGATCCTCTTCATGATATCTGTCTTGTAGCACTTGTTTGATCTGATTCTTCATATGAATTGCATGATGTGACAATTTGATGTATCTGCTTGATAAAAGCATATGATAACTTTAAACATCTAGAGCGCTAACAGGGTTGTCCCCAATTTTTTTGTAGATTCAACTAATGATAGGAGCTGAAGATGAAGACTAAAGACCAACATCAACAAAACAACCTTCTTGCTCAGGCAATGATGCATGTTTACTTTTATCATGTGTTCATATTATTTCTATTATCAATCAGATTTATAGCTTGCATGTCTGTAATTTCTCAGTGTAGTTACTCCCATAGCTTGTGTGGGACACATTTGAACACTTCCTTTAAGCATAATCAATTACTCTATCTTATGCACTTGATATATGTGTACTTCTTTTTTAGTCAATGCATAGAATAAAGTAACAGATATTGAATGTATGTTCAAAACATGACATAGAATAACAGTTCAATACAAATATCTTTCTTTCTTTCTTTCAAATTTGATTAACTGAATAATCAATCTGTCTTATAACTCCTAAAAGATAATGCCATGTTAAAACAACTGTATTTCTTGAATGATTGATACCTTGACAACTTGATTCTCTTGTCATGATGATTCATCAATCCTGATTGGACTAATGGGTTATCCTGTCAACTGAATCCCAACACTGCTCTATCGAGACATAAACTATTCAATAAATGCATAACTTCAAAGTTTTCTTTTATTCCTTTTGAACAACTGCACTTAGGTCAAACTAATTTTAGTGTGAACAAAAAATTAGTAACATTTCTGGTGACCTCTCAGGGGTGTTTGCCTACTAAACAACTTAGAACCAATAGCCTTTGCAACTCCATTGGGCATAGAGTCCTTTCTACCCTGAACCTTGAAAAACTCTGTAACTCAAAACTGAAAACTAAAACTAAACTGACTTACTTAAATCAAAGCTAGTAACATGTGTAGAAGCACTTCATGGAAAACTGAACTAAAAATCTAATCTACCCTACTCTAACTAGCCAAAGGTGCTGGTCAAACAAATCCATTAACTATTTGGTTAAAATAACTTCCCTTTCTGATTAAAGAAGGATGCTCTGCAAACTGTTTTGCTACTGATAAGATATGATTGATAAGGACATACCTTATAGAATGCTGCAAAACTTTCTGAAGAATGGAAACAAACTCACCAAGCATCTAAACCTGATCGTGCATATCTTTGTTTTGGGGTAAAAGAATAATCTGATTTTGCTGAAAACTATTCTGTGGGTACATTAACCATCTATACCTGCTTCTTTAGCTCTCTGACTACTATATCCTTGATTGGACACCCTCTTGCAATGATGAATCTTTGACTAACACTCCTAACATCTTGATTGAGGTTTGTTGTCCTGTTTTCACTTGTACTTTCAATCTGATTTGAAATAGTTAGCTGATATGAATGAAAAGGATGAATACCTGCCTCTCTAAATTGATCTTGTTGATCACATACTGTTGATTCACATGATATTAGATCATTATCTATGTTAGAATAAAAAACCTCTATAATATCTGAAAACATGCTTTCATGTGACTAAAAATCCTGTACTGAAATTATATGCTCATCATTTCTTGAATTAAGCTCTTGATCATTACAAGAATCCAGCAAATTGGCAAGCTCCCTATAGGTTGAATAGTCATAATCTTGACAATCAGAAACAGAAATATCTAGAAAAGATTACATTTCTTTAATTGATCTACTTAGCTATTCTGAAAACAAAATGTGACTATCTTTTTTCTCTTCTAGCTGAACTAAGACATCATCATCATTAAAGATCAACAGTACCTCATGTTTTGCAATATCAACTAGCTGTCTTAAATTGGCTGGTACTTGTATGATGTCTTCATCTTGGTCAATAAAAGAAGGCAGTTGATCAAACAAAGAAACTACATCTTCCTCTTTGTCTAGTTTATTCTCACTTGGAACTTGGGCAATTTGTTTTTGTAATTAAAGATTCTGCCCTTCAAATCTTTGTATCCTACTTTCATTTATCTTGTAAACAAGATTAGAGAACTTCTTGAATGAGTTAAAATCTAAAGGATTGAGTACCAAATCTGAACTAGCATCTCCCTCATAGGCATTATGCTCATTTTCAGCTGGGGACACATAAAAAATAGTAGCAACCTCTTGCTCCACATCTAATTTTTTTGATTTGATGGGACAAGAAGGATTGCAAGAAACTTCAGCTATTGGGTTGAAACCTAGAATCTTGATAGGCTCTTGTACAATATACCAACTTGGAATCTTGATAGGCTCAGAAACTACTATCTTTTCCTCTTCTTGATCTTGGATTGGTATGGAAGGGGTAGCCTTGACAAGATTTGGCATTTTGTAATCAGGATGCTTGGTCCAAGAAGGCTGCCATGGTTGCTCAAAACTATGATGAATTGGTTCAGGCAGTTGATGTGAGGGTAAGTGCAGGAAGATGGGGGGCCAAAAAGGGGTCTTAAGTGGCCACTTTTTTTCTGAAATCAGGAAATACTGGCCTTGGATGAGAAATTGAGCATAGTTACACTCAAAATTTGGAGATGCAACCAAAACAATGTTCATAGTGCTCCGAGTCTACTTTCTAAACTACTATTTTGTTTTGAAAATGGCATAGATTAAGGAGTTCAAAAGAGGGAGCCATATAAATTGGTGTTGTTTCTGTCAAAAAAACATAACATAGCATGTTTTGTGGCTCCCTCAAAAGGTCAACATTTTTTTGGTATTTTTAAAATCGCTTTGGTGAGAAATTAGCTAATAGCATGTAGTTTATGCCCGATTTTTCTGATAATTTTTTGATGAATATTTGATTTTTTACTAATATTCAAAGTGGACACATCCTAAAAAATAGAATTTTGGCCGTGCTACCCCTATAAATTTTGCAAACTAATTGAAAATCATTTTTTTATTTTTTTAATATTTGTAGAATGGAGTCTAGTTTCTAAATATGTATTTTTTTTGAAATTTGAATGAATAGTTAATTTACAATGAAAAAAAGACCAAACAGTGGTTTTTGCCTAAAAACAGACACAAACAAAAGAAATTAAAGATGAAAGGCTTAACATTGTTAAAATGTGAAAAAAATCACATCATCAAATAGCTAAGAGAAAGCCTAACATTACCCAAGTGTTTGATTTGTTCAACCTTGAAACACGTGCAAATCTAAGGGTTAGCATGAACTAAATTATGTGAAATTTTGAAGAATATAGAAAAACACATCTGTGACTGTTCATAAGGCACTCCAAGCCTTTGGGTTGGAAATCCAAAGCAAATCCCAAGCCCAAGGCTTGGGATTCCCAAAGCAAGACATAACACGCTCGCGTTATGTTTTGCTTTGCATTTTTCCTTTCCCGCAAGTCTGTTGTTTGTCATGTTTGACATAACGCGCTCGCGTTATGTTCCCCTTAAATTTTTTTTACGTTCAAGGCTATTAATCATGAGGTTTAAGGGATAAGGGATAGGGTTGGAGGGTTTAGGGATAAGGGATTAGCGTTTAAGGTATAGTATCGAGCTCGTTGAGGGTCTAGGAATAGGGATAGCATTTAGGGTTTAGGGATGAGGGATTAGAGTTGAGGAATGACAGATTAGGGTTGAGGGTTTAGGGTTTAGGGTTTAGGGATAGGGTTGAGGGTCGAGGGATCAGAGTTAAGGGTTGAGGGTTGAGGTTCAAGGGTCAAGGGTCTAGGGATAGGGTTGAGGTTCAAGGGATTAGGGTTAAAGTAGAGTGTGGAGGGTGTAAGGATTAGGGATAGGGTTGGAGGGTTTAGGGATAAGGGATTAGAGTTTAAGGTATAGTATCAAGTCTGTTGAGGGTTTAGGAATAGGGATAGCATTTAGGTTTTAGGGATGAGGGATTAGAGTTGAGGGATGATGGATTAGGGTTGAGGGTTGAGGGATTAGGGTTTAGGGATAAGGTTTAGGGTTGAGGGTTGAGGGATTAGGGTTTAAGGTATAGTGTTGAGGGTTGAGGGTTTAGGATTAGGGTTTAGGGTTGATGGATTAGCATTTAATGTCGAGGTTAGGGTTACAGTGTCGAGGGTAGAGGGATTAAGGATAGGGTTTAGGGTTGAAGGTTTAAGGATTGAGGGTTGAGGCTTTAGGGATGAGGGTTTAAGGCTTAAGATATAGTGTCAAGTGTTGAGGGTGTAGGGATGGGGTTTAAGTTTTAAGGGTTAAGGGTTGAGGGATAGGGATTAGGGTTTAAGGTATAGTGTTGAGGGTTGATGGTTTAGGGATAGGGTTTAGGTTTGAGGGATTAGGGTTTAGGGTTTAATGTTAAGAGTTGAGGGTTAAGGGTTGAGGGTTGAGGTTGAGGGATAGGGTTAATGGTCAAGGGATTAGGGTTAAATAAGAGTGTCGAGGGTAGAGGGATTAGGGTTTAAGGTATAGTATCGAGCCTGTTGAGGGTCTAGGAATAGGGATAGCGTTTAGGGTTTAGGGATGAGGGATTAGAGTTGAGGGATGCTAGATTAGGGTTGAGGGATTAGGGTTTAGGGACAAGGTTTAGGGCTAGGGTTGATGGATTAGGGTTTAAGGTATAGTGTTGAGGGTTTAGGGATAGGGTTTAGGGTTGAGGGATTAGAGTGAAGGGTTGAGGGATTGGAATTTGACGTTGAGGGTTGAGGGTTTAGGGTTGAGGGTTTAAGGATAGGGTTAAGGGTCGAGGGATCAGAGTTAAGGGTTGAGGGATTAGGGTTTGACGTTGAGGGTTGAGGGTTGAGGTTCGAGGGTCAAGGGTTTAGGGATAGGGTTGAGGGTCGAGGAATTAGGGTTAAAGTAGAGTGTGGAGGGTATAAGGATTAGGGATAGGGTTGGAGGGTTTAGGGATAAGGGATTAGGGTTTAAGGTATAGTATCAAGTCTATTGAGGGTGTAGGAATAGGGATAGCATTTAGGGTTTAGGGATGAGGGATTAGAGTTGAGGGATGACAGAGTGGGGTTGAGGGTTGAGGGGTTAGGGTTTAGGGATAAGGTTTAGGGTTGAGGGCTGAGGGATTAGGGTTTAAGGTATAGTGTTGAGGGTTTAGGGATAGGGTTTAGGGTTGAGGGATTAAAGTGAAGGGTTAAGGGATTAGGATTTGATGTTGAGGGTTTAGGGTTTAGGGTTTAGGGTTTAGGGTTAGGGTTGAGAGATGAGGGATCAGAGTTAAGGGTTGAGGGATTAGGGTTTTACGTTGAGGGTTGAGGGTTGAGGTTCGAGGGTCAAGGGATTAGGGTTAAAGTAGAGTGTGGAGGGTGTAAGGATTAGGGATAGGGTTGGAGGGTTTAGGGATAAGGGATTAGAGTTTAAGGTATAGTATCAAGTCTGTTGAGGGTTTAGGAATAGGGATAGCATTTAGGGTTTAGGGATGAGGGATTAGAGTTGAGGGATGATGGATTAGGGTTGAGGGTTGAGGGATTAGGGTTTAGGGATAAGGTTTAGGGTTGAGGGTTGAGGGATTAGGGTTTAAGGTATAGTGTTGAGGGTTGAGGGTTTAGGATTAGGGTTTAGGGTTGACGAATTAGCATTTAATGTCGAGGTTAGGGTTAGAGTGTCGAGGATAGAGGGATTAGGGATAGGGTTTAGGGTTAAAGGTTTAAGGATTGAGGGTTGAGGCTTTAGGGATGAGGGTTTAAGGCTTAAGATATAGTGTCAAGTGTTGAGGGTTGATGGTTTAGGGATAGGGTTTAGGTTTGAGGGATTAGGGTTTAGGGTTGATGAATTAGGGTTTAATGTTAGAGTTGAGGGTTGAGGGTTGAGGGTTGAGGGTTGAGGTTGAGGGATAGGGTTAATGGTCAAGGGATTAGGGTTAAATAAGAGTGTCGAGGGTAGAGGGATTAGGGTTTAAGGTATAGTATCGCGCTTGTTGAGGGTCTAGGAATAGGGATAGCGTTTAGGGTTTAGGGATGAGTGATTAAAGTTGAGGGATGATGGATGACAGATTAGGGTTGAGGGTTAAGGGATTAGGGTTTAGGGACAAGGTTTAGGGTTAGGGTTGAGGGATTAGGGTTTAAGGTATAGTGTTGAGGGTTTAGGGATAGGGTTTAGGGTTGAGGGATTAGAGTGAAGGGTTGAGGGTTTAGGGTTGAGGGTTTAGGGATAGGGTTAAGGGTTGAGGGATCAGAGTTAAGGGTTGAGGGATTAGGGTTTGACGTTGAGGGTTGAGGGTTGAGGTTCGAGGGTCAAGGGTTTAGGGATAGGGTTGAGGGTCGAGGAATTAGGGTTAAAGTAGAGTGTGGAGGGTATAAGGATTGGGGATAGGGTTGGAGGGTTTAGGGTTAAGGGATTAGGGTTTAAGGTATAGTATCAAGTCTGTTGAGGGTGTAGGATTAGGAATAGCATTTATGGTTTAGGGATGAGGGATTAGAGTTGAGGGATGGCGGATTAGGGTTGAGGGTTGAGGGATTAGGGTTTAGGGTTGAGGGCTAAAGGATTAGGGTTTAAGGTATAGTGTTGAGGGTTTAGGGATAGGGTTTAGGGTTGAGGGATTAGAGTGAAGGGTTGAGGGATTAGGATTTGACATTGAGGGTTGAGGGTTTAGGGATAGGGTTGAGGGTTGAGGGATTAGAGTGAAGGGTTGAGGGATTAGGATTTGACATTGAGGGTTGAGGGTTTAGGGATAGGGTTGAGGGTTGAGGGATCAAAGTTAAGGGTTGAGGGATTAGGGTTTGATGTTGAGGGTTGAGGGCATTTTCTATCAAGAACTTGATTATGAGGGCTTGCCCCTTCATTGTTATGCCTATCATATGGCGGAGCATCTGGCAAGCTCTTGCAGGAAAGAGATGTGATCAATGCAAAGGATATGATGAATCTATAGCAAGACAAAACGTGAGCGTGTTATAGCGCGAGAGCGTTATAACGTGCTTGCATTTTGTCTTTCTATTGAAACGGTAAAAAAGTGGTTACCCCCGTGATCTAGGCCCACATGCTCTATTTTCTTACTGATTCTGCACGTGCTCTGACAAAAAAGAAGTGCTTTCATGCTGTTGGGAAGTTCACATGCACATTTGACACATTGTACCACCTTTGCATGATCTTTCCACCACCTTTTCTACTTTGCCAACTTGAGGAGGAAATAACATAGTTTTCACACCAAGTTTGATATATATCTATTCAAGTTTCAATTTTTGTAGTGTTGCAATGTTAATTGTGATTCAATTTTAGGAATTTAACATTATAGATTGGTTAATAGTATTGTTGTTAGTAATGATATTTGAGTGTTATTGAATTTAACATTGAAAACGAAGCAAGTGGTGAAAAACTCAAATTGTTGAGGAGTTTGATGCAAGAAGATAAAAACACTACATAATTAGGTACTCTCTCCATTCAAATCTTCATTTTTTAGGTATGTCAAGTCTTTACATGCATGTTCTTTACATTTTCCTTATTCGGATTGAATTACTTTATCATGCTTTATCATACATGTTTAAAATAGACACATTCCCAATCAAAAAAGAAGCCTACAATCTCACATGATGCCATGTATATTTTCTACACTTGGGCTCTTTAATAATTATGTGTAATAAACAAACCTTAACATACCATGATGTCAAACTATACAAGAATAAATCCTTACAACATAAAAAAAATACAATCCCACTATTATCTTGTATTCATTTCTTAGGAACTAATATTGGTCTCTTTATCATGCTACAGATAAATTCTCCGTCATGTCGCGGAAACGATCAAGAATTAAACCAACATAGGAAGAGATAGAAGCTAAGAATGCAAAGAAAGTAGTGGCTATGAGGGAACTTCAGGAGAAGAGGATATTAGACACGATAAATGAAGACATACCAATTGAAGAGGAACCACAACCATCACAAAGAGATATGGTATTGGCGGCACAAAGAGAACGAATGCAAAAACTTTGTGGTACGAGAGATTTGAATACCATAGTTAGAGACACGTCCTCTACCGCAAGTGAACATGTAGGGACACCATCTACCACATCTCAAGTTGAGAGTACATCATCACTCACATGTGATGAAGGAGGTACGCCATCATTCCCACCTCAACCTCAAGGTATGTCATCTATTCCATCTTCGATCGAAGGTATGCCATCTAACCCATCTCATTTAAATATTGATGAAATTCCTAATGTTGAGATGAATTTACCTAACTTAACACCACCTAGAATTTTGCATAGAAAGCCAAAGTATTTGATTGATATTGATGAGAATATTTTCTAGCCAATGGAAGGTAAGATTCCAAAACGCACTTGTAGAAGATATGCTAATAAGATTTGGAGATTGTTCTTTGAAAAGTTAAATGAGACTGCAAGATGTCAACTATTCGTTGAAATGATGCGAAGTATAAAGTATAGGTCTATCATGAAGATTCTTGGGTTGAGAACATCAGAGGCTTCAAATGAAAAATCTATTGTCAAGAATCTAATGAGTGCATATGAGAGTGTGGGTAACACCTCACACACAAAAGATGGTAATGCAACACGGTGTGTGATTACATCAACTATAGTAAGTAGTCAAATGAGGAAAGCTCGTCTCATTAGAAAGACAAGTCAAGAATTGAGAATTAATAGGGAAACTTTATCAAGAGCCATTGGAAGATGCCAAATAATTGAGGACACTAATGCCAATGAATTATGGGCGTTCTCGGGGATACTGACACAAAAAGATAAACCAATTGTTGAAGCATTGAGATCACTAATTGAAGACTTTTGGAAGAATTACACAAGGGTATCTCTGAATCAAAGGGATGTGGTAAGAAGGAGAATCAGTAGTCAGAACCGTGAGCCACATCCAAAGCATTTTTTGGATGAGACTCAAACACAGTTTTATGGTAAATTTCTAGAGAAGTATCCTCAAATTAAAATTTATCAAAGATATTTTGAATTGCTAAAACCTTTCTATGTTAAGATAAATCACACACGCACTACTTGTTGTAGATTACATCTTGAATTTTCTAACCATTTTGATGCTTATAGGTCTATATGTTTAGATATGCATACTAACAATGATTTGCAGGGTTGTGCCATATGTGCCCCACCAACATCTTCAAGAGACTTCATATCAAGAATTTTATGTGAAAGAGAGGAAGGTCAAATATTCTACAAGAAATTATGCTTGGATGGCACATGTCATTGTTGTGGTGGCTTGCAACATTTGCCAATATGTGAACATATGGAAATAACACATGCGGTTGGAAACAAACTAGTAGAGTTTGGCAAGTATAAAATAGTGGCATACAATACAAAAGATGGTAAAGAAGCAAAGAGGTGTGAATTAGTTATTGAAAAGATTCTAGTGTATCAGTTTATGCCTATATTTCGTGACAGCATAGTGTATGAGTATGCAAGACATGCCCATAGAGCTCGATGGTTGGACTTGCAATTCAAGTTATGAAGGAACACATTTATGGCTGGTAGCATTGTTTCAATTGTCGACTTTGCAGAGAACTACAGTCTACAGCCACAGCATGAGGTGCAATCACAATATTACAACTCTACACAGGTTTCTATATTTGTGCACATCGCATTCATTCATGCGAATGATAGTATAGAGGATGACAGAAAGATCATAAGGGAGTATAATTTCTATATTAGTGATGATCGCATGCATTCTACGGAGTTCGTGCAAGGTTGCTTTCAGGTGTTCTACAATGATTTGGATAGAAGGGGCATATCGTTCAGTCAGCATATCATATGGTCAAATAACTGTGCGTCACAATTCAAGAACTCATGGAATTTCTATTGGTTGAGTAGGAGGCATAATTTTACAGGTATTCAACATATGTGTAACTTTTGTGAGGCCGGGCATGGAAAGGGGGAGCATGATGGTGCAGGAGCATGTATCAAAAGAGCCATAGCATGAGAAGAGTTAAAGTATAAAGACAATGCAAAGTTGACAAATGCAAAATCGATTGTCGAGTGGTGTAATGCTTCCATGGGGCTAGGTAATGAAGGTAAGTCTTTAGTTCATAGTTTTTTTGGTTGATAGATGATACTAACATTGCACCATATGAGGATTGTTGTACACTAACAGGATCAAATGAGATGCACTCTTTCAGAAGCTCAATTGCAGGTTCATGGAGTATCCATACACGAAAGATGTCATGCTTTTGTTCTTCCTATACAATTCAAGTCTGGGATGAGTGTGAGTCAAAGGAGTGGGTTGATGAATGGCAGTTAAGTTATCTTAGCCCACTTGACACGTATCGACCCCCGACGGCACTAGAACTAACACAGATGGAATCGTCAATTGACTTTGACCACATATCAGATTTAGTTCAACTAGGTAATTGATGCAGAGTGGCACAAGGGAAGCAACACACAAAGGTTTACTCTATTGTCCTTTGCCCACTCACCCACTTCAACTAGCCTTCAACCAACCAACCAACCAAAGGCACATACAAGGCATATGAAGGATTTGATGTCCAGACTATTGTCCAACCCCTAAGGCTTCTCCAACACCTTAAGATAGATCAACAAACACCTTCTATGTAGTTTGTTTGATCTCCAACTTCCCAAAACTCTTCAACCTATACCTTGACTAGTAAGGCTACTAGCCCTCCAAACTAGGTTTTCTCAACAAAACTTGACAAAATCCCAAAGGTCTAGGAAAACAAATGATGGAATTGAACACCTTTTAGGGGACCCTAACAAACCTCCAAATCTCCTACTCCAACTCTACTCCAGTAATCCAGAACGCCTACTAGGCCTAATTGATCAATTTAGGCTAGGTTACAAAGCAAGTGCTCAAAATTGGGTGCATAGGTCAGGGGCAGGAATTTGGAATGCTTCTACCATGTCCCTACAACACAAATCCATCGTTTATTTGCTCACCCTAATAGGATTCTATCATCTACAACCTCAAATAGCATGAAATTGGCCAAATACAATGAAATACTTGACCTAGGGCATTGCCTTAAAAATAGAAGACTGCATTTTCTGACAAAAATCTTTTGGAATCTTATAGTACATACCCCTAGCCTACATTTCACTAGTTGTTGCAAATTTTCAATGGTGGGAATGCATTCTAGGGCCGGATTTCTATGGCTGCCCTAGAAAACAGGGTTTCTGGACCTGTTTTGAAAGAAAAATCTATAACTTTTGATCCCAACCACTTCAGGACCTCAAACTAGTTGCATTGGAACCCTAACTCCAAGAGATTTCATAAAAATGTCATTTGCACATGTGAAAAGTCAATACAGTCCGTACACAGCAAGAAAAATAGCGAAAAACAGTCAGTTTTTTTATTTTTGTGCCCAAATTCCGTACAAAAACTTCCTCCCCTGTACTGGAGTCGGATATCCACCATATTAACCCATCCAAGTTGGTTTCCAACTTTTACAACAGCATTTAACTACCTAAAGTGGTTTTTGAACCGACCCAACACATAACACCTTTGACAACTATGGTGTTTTGCATTAGCACAAGGAGGTTGATTTGTTTGGCTTGTCCAATGGAGTCCAAATGATCAACACACTCCTTCTAACATACTAAAACATTAAAACAACCAAAAAAAACTTGAAAACCAATCCTTAGACCTTCTAGGCCTAATTGGCACAACAAGGGTCTAAATGGACTAAGAAGGATTTAAGGTTTATATAGTCACCCCAAACCTCTTGATCATTCAAAATAGACCAAACAACAATGGCTAAAAGCCTTATTACAAAACACATTGAACAAAAAAAACATAACTTCTCAAAATGCATCAAAATGCCTTTAGGAACCAAGGTGCTCCTAGGTGCCCTGCACCAGTAATATAGGGCACGTATATGCATCTAATTTCATCTAGTTCAACCAGGTAATGTCATCTTACTTTGTAGTGTTTTTGTAATGTTGACTAATTTCATCTAATTTGCTACACATATCAATGTAGGGCACGTATGTGCAGTTATTGTAGATGAAGATAATGAAGAGGGAACAAATTATTACTTATGTCGTTGTGTTGAGGCCAAAAAGAAATTGGAGGCCCTTGTTATAGATGGAGAAAACATCGAATACCCTACAGGCTCAGTGGTTATTACTGGAACATGGCTTAGAAGGTACCCACATAAGAGTGTTAATATTTGGCTATTTCTAGACTTTGACACGCATCAGAAGATTCTTCATTACTTAAACCTTGTCGTGGCATCCAATGTTCATTTGATAAAGTATCGGGGTACACCTTTGAACAAAATATTGTGGAAGGTGCGTGAGTCTGACCATGAAGTAATACTTGACACAATAAAGAGTAGAGCAGACCCGGATGGTTCATTGGATTAATTTGTAAGTATTCACATTGATTTTGTAAAGTTATGTTACATTGAGTTGTAAGTATGCACATTAATTTGTAAGGTTTGTCTTTCTTTTATTTCCTCTTGCATTTTTACACAAATGTACACATTTTTACATCATCATGTTATGCATTTTTGGTGTCCTGCTCTTGATGCAACCAAACTCATAACTCACCCTACTTCCTCTAGACACCATTTGATGATCTCTCCAACACTCTGGATCCAGGGCACCCAATCATGATGATGACCTATATACCATTCTCCCAAGGCGCTCATAATGAATGAAAAGAAGACCAAGGGTGCCCAAGCTTAATAGACTTATTTCTTTCAATTTTGATGATCTAAACTCTTGCAATATGACATCCACTTTCATGCCTTTAGATCTTCCTTCACATATAGGGCACCAAATCAAGTTGAAAAATCTACATAAGGGTGCCAAACTGGATGAAAGGAGACATGAAATGCGCCTTAGGACTCCATGCTAAGGTTTGAGCCATTAAAGTCTCTTGATATTAGGCGCTCATGATGATGAAACTTAGAGCTTTTTCCTTTCCTATGCGCTCATCTAAGATGTTTGAATGATAAGGAGCACCTTGAACTCTATAATGTACATTGGGCACCAAAATCAAGGTGATTTTAAGTCACTTTGAGTCATTTGGGGTCAGTTTGAGTCTTTGAGTCATGTTGCAAAAGAGTGTCAATGTTGTCAAATTGCACAAAGCAACTTTTGCATTTTTGGTGTCCTACTCATGATGTGACCAAACTGACTATTCCAACGCATCTAGATGGATACATTTATGCTAGGCATGGTCTTGTTTTTCACCCAAACATGTCGAAACAGTCCGAGCTACATTGTACCGACGATATCCCTAAAGAGTCCAAATTGCAAAAAGGCAGCAAATTTTGACGAGATGTTACTTGAAAACCATGTCACTTAGAAACATTCTATCTAAGGCAACATGATCATGTAGAGGCCTCTACAATAACCTCTCTCATTTTTTTATATCTCTGGGGCATTTGCCTGTGGTGAAAGGTTTTCTGCTGCCCCAAAAATCGTCAGAAGGAGGCAGTGTAAAGTTGCAAAGGGGTGTAACTTTTGTCCTGCTCCTGATGTGACCAAACTGACTATTCCAACGCATCTGAATGGGTACATTTACGCTAGGCATGATCCTATTTTTCACCCAAACATGTCGAAACAATCTGAGCTACATTGTACTGACGATATCCCTGAAGAGTCCAAAGTGCAAAAAGGCAGCAATCTTTGACGAGATGTTACTCGAAAACCATGTCAGTTAGAAACATTCCGTCTAAGGCAATGTGATCACGTAAAGTGCCTATACAATAACCTCTCTCAGTTTTTTATATCTCTGAGGCATTTGCCCATGGTGAAAGGTTTTTTGCTGCCCCAAAAATCGTCAGAAGGAGGCAGTGTAAAGTTGCAAAGGGGTGTAACTTTTGTCCTGCTCCTGATGTGACCAAATTGACTATTCCAACGCATCTAGATGGGTACATTTACGTTAGGCATTGTCCTTTTTTTCATCCAAACATGTCGAAACAGTTCGAGCTACATTGTACCCACGATATCCCTAAAGAGTCCAAAGTGCAAAAAGGCAGCAATCTTTGATGAGATGTTACTCAAAAACCGTGTCACTTAGAAACATTCTGTCTGAGGCAACATGATCATGTAGAGTACCTCTACAATAACCTCTCTCAGTTTTTTATATCTCTGAGGCATTTGCCCGTGGTGAAAGGTTTTCTGCTGCCCCAAAAATCATCAGAAGGAGGCAGTGTAAAGTTGCAAAGGGGTGTAACTTTCATCCTACTCCTAATGTGACCAAACTGACTGTTCCAACGCGTCCGAATGGGTACATTTACACTAGGCATGGTCCTATTTTTCACCCAAACATGTCGAAACAGTCTGAGCTACATTGTACCGACGATATCCCTGAAGAGTCCAAAGTGCAAAAAGGCAGCAATCTTTGACGAGATGTTACTTGAAAAATGTGTCACTTACAAACATTCCGTTTGAGGCAACGTGATCACGTAGAGTGCCTCTACAATAACCTCTCTCAGTTTTTTTATATCTCTAAGACATTTGCCCGTGGTGAAAGGTTTTTTCTGCCCCAAAAATCGTCAGAAGGAGGCAGTGTATTAAGTCAGGATGAAAGCCTATTCACTCTAGGCACCTGTTGTGACCAAATCACACATCGCACTGGAGAATCCCAAACATGCGCCTTGAACAAGTGATGCTACAAGTAGTGAACAAAATGGGTGCCTTGAAGAATTGAGCCCTCCAAGACATCTTGCAATTGCCTAAAAGTCCAAAATTTACATAAGTGAGTTAAGGCGCCATTTTCTATCTCTAGAGCCTCCTTTGAGCGCCTTAACATGGAGTGAATGTTTTAGTCTATGAAAGATTGCGCCTAAAGAATATAACAACCCCTTGAGTCACCAGGATGAACTAAGTTAACAAAATGAACTTCATTGAGGGAGGCGCACTTGTGCATCTAGACAACTCCACTTTAGCGCCTGAGAAAAAGCATGTTTAGAGACACCCCTCGAATGAACCCTCTAGAACCAATAACCATAGCTCAAGATCCATAACCATGAGAAGATAAAGCATTAAAAAAATTCATCTAAAGGATGGGAAATACCTCTTAGATGATAGTCTGCCGAGTAGACCAAGAGTGGGGAATGAGAATGCTCCTCGAAGATACACCAAGCCACAATGACTCTCTCTAATAAGAATCTTCTCTAGATCCATAATTAACTCACGCCAATATCCAAGTGAAAGTCTCCTTGGTCTTCCTACTAAAACCTCTAGAGGGTAACCATCTCAACAAGTGTCTCTAATCCCAAGAGAACTCTAGCCTCACCCAAGTCTCGAAGTATGTATGAGAACCTACAACCAATCAATCCATGTTAAGCTCCAAATGCAACACCACATTATCATGAAGCACCCAAGCACATGACCAATGTACTCAATACCAAGAGAACCAACAAGACCACTGTCAAAACTCCAACTACAAAATTAGGTATCCAAACATGACATCATGATCTAACATCTCCTCCTAGAAGATCACATGCACCAATATAGACATCCTAGTCTCAAGAGAACTTGTATCATGCTAATACTCTAATCTAGAATCAAGAGTCCACCAAGACACACTACCAAACACCTCTAAACCAAGGATCAACATCTACAACCACATGAAGATAACCATCTCCTAAAAGTAGTAGCCAAGATGTCAAAGCACTCTCACTACAAATAATAATCATAATCCAAGAGTTTGTCCATTACACCCAACCACTATATAACATCATCCATCACTAGGTGATGAATACACATCACTATCAAAGCTCCTACTGAACCATGATATGAACTACACATGGCATTGTGATAACCGTCTCCTAAGTGAAGATCACCATGGTCCACACACACTCAACTATAATACTAATAACTCCAAAGTAGAACCAAGATCTCCAATCTAAGAAGATAAACCATCATTACTGTCAAAAGCTCACACTAAACTATGCAACTAAGATATCCATGACATCATGATAAACATGCTACAAGTCCCAATAACCAACTATCCAATCATTCTCATCATCCATCCTCTCATCCCAATGCAACATACCAATGCACAAATGAGCATAGACAAGGAAAAATAACAAAGTCTACATCAACATTGAATCAATCCCGTGGATATAGGCAATATGCATTCAAGTCATCCCACTACAATCAATGAGGTGTGCATCCCAAAAAATGCATAACTTGTAGATCCCAACCATTGAAAACATGCAAAATCATCATCACATTAGTAACTTCCAAACTGAGATATCAAATAATATAACTTATAGACTTCACCAAATCAATCATAGATTCAACTTTCCAAACAAGTTTACAAATGAGTAACCATAGTCAAGGAACTAATCAAGCATCTAAGAGATAAGAACATTGTGCTAAAAGTAAACCACAACACCACCTGTAATCATGAATCAAACATCATAACCCATACCTATCAACTACAAACATGGTCAAGTCTTGCCAGTGCTCAAATGTACCTACATATCCATGACACCATAATTATCATCATTGCTATACCTATGCTCGAATCCCACTGAAACAAGACTCCTAGTCTCACCATGTATCAACCATGTCCTCAAACCAGAATATTGCTAAGCCCATGGAGATTGATACACCCACTTCAATAGAATAGGCAATTAATGTACCTGATGTGTCTTCATTTAATAAACTAGTAAACATCATTTGCATCCATACTTAAACCAATCTTATTGTTGTGTTTGATGTGTCCTCTTTCAAACAACCATTTAACAAAATTTGAGCCCAAACAATAAACATTTACAACCATAAACATCTCAAAGTCCAAAATCCAAACATTCTATCATCCTTAATCATTTCCATCATGGACCCTTGGTTTGAAAAAATCATTATGCAAGATAAAAACCCTATGCCTATTACCTTGTGCGAGGCTCATGCAAAACCCAAAATCACAATCAAAATAGGTCCTCAAACCATGCATCCTTTAAATGAGATCTTTTATCGAAATCAATCAAAAAATCCCTTTGACAATGATGATGATGATAGTCTTGTAGATCAAGATGATATCAAGATGACAATAGCATTAACTATGAGATCATTACATGCAAACTTTCCATAAACCTTGATCTCCCACTCATGAACATGCAAGAATATTTCAAACAAGAAATGACTAGCACTAGCTATCATGCCAATCCTAAATACACATCTAATGGTCATCCTTATGGTACCTTTGGTAAGGGAAGAACCACTTTAGACCAAGGTCCTCATATTCAATTCATATCTCCAATCCCAACCGCATGTGAGAACTGTTTATCCTATGTATCCTATTCAAATCCTCCATCTCATAATCCTTACATTCCAACTTATCCCATCAATCCAAACCCACTACATCCAAATCATCCTTTCTAGATTTCCTCCAAGGACTTCTAGTGGGGGAAAAATCTCAAACTAGAAATCACAAATTCAATTAGTGTACCTCTCCCAAGCCTATCCAAAAGTCACATAGTACCATGCCTATCCATCAAACACCACAATGCAATCAAAATCCTAACAACATGCCCATGATCCAAGATCAAGTGCAATCATGCAAAGATATTATCAATCACAAGCCTATTAAGAATGAACTAGAGTCTTCTAGTACCATATTTTTCCATCAAACACCATCATGTAATCCATGGCCTATCAAGCCTATCAAAGAAAATGCAAACAACCTATGTAATACAATCAGACTTTAAATATTTGAAGTAGCCATCTACAAATATCCATTCAAACGTGGATTTATAATTCAAGTATCGATGCCATCAATAAAAAAGATTTGTATTAACCAAATATCCATATAGGCATACATCAATAACTGTTGATATAAGTATAACATATATACAAAATAGCCATATAGGCTTACAAGAATGCCATATAGGCATACAATGTCAACTATGTACAATACAAAATATATGTCCACAAATGCCATATAGGCATACAACAAAGAAACACAATAAAAAGTCATTCCCCTCTGGCTGGTGAAGAGAATAAATCATGAGCAACCTTTGATCTTCTAGGGGATGGAGACATGCATGTGGGTGGTGTTGTGATGTTCACAACACGCCCCATTTTGCTCCTTAGCCAAAATGAGAACCCCTGTTGTTGCTCTACTTTTTTTGCTTCTGCTTGTGTTGTTCTGTTTGGTGGTAAGGGAAAGGGGGAGTCAAATTTGCAAACCTTGTTGAAAATAGAGAAAATTGCTTTTTCAGTACCAATGCATGATGTGGTTGGATTCCTTGTGAAAAATGAGCCAGGGTTGCTTTTTGAACCGTCTCAAAATTCATCATATTTTGCAAGTTATGATCATTTAGGTAAAATGTGCTATTAGGTTTTGCATGATAAACAGTCAGTTGTTTGCCTTTTTCCTTGTTGGCATTCGTTTTAAATTTTGAAAATTGGATACTTAGTGGTTTCAGGTTAAAGGCAATTTTGTCTGGGTTCCACTCTGTATCTCATATTTGTCTGTTTTGGCAGAAAGTGCATCGACGCACTTTGTTATCCTTTCTTTAAGTCGCCATTATTTATACATTGGCAAGGTTTTTAAGGTTTGAACCGCCGCATTGAACCACCCGATTGAACCTTTTTCGATGGTTCAATGGTTCGGGGTTCAAATGGTTCAGGGTTCAAATGGTTCTGCATGTTCAAAAATGTCTCAAAAGCAAACTATTGTTTTGAATATATCGATGAACCACCACGTTGAACCACCCGGTTGAATCTTTTTCAAAGGTTCAATGGTTCAAGGTTCGCGGGGTTCATTTTCTTCTAAAAAGTCATGTCATGCAAGTCCTTGCATAGGGGATGTGTCATTGAACCACCGTATTGAACCACCCGGTTGAACCTTTTCGATGGTTCAATGGTTTGAAGGCTTCGGTGAGACTGTGGCTGATGGTATGCCATCGGCATAACGTTAACTATCAGAGCAATGCTTTGGGCTTTCACCGATGGGCGAAGTCACGCTGATAAATGAAAAGGGACTTGGCCGAATATAAAACGAATGGCTATCGGTGAAACTCTCGCCGATATAGGGTATCGGCATAACCAATGCGATCGGTGAGGAAAATTTTGGTCTCGCTGAGGCCGTGTCTCTCCCCGATGACTTAGTCATCAGCGTAACATTTGGTATCGGTGGAGTTTGATTTTCTCTTGCCGAAGGCTATGATCTCCCCGATGGCCTTTTGCCATCAATATGACTATTACCGTCGGCCAGTTTGTTTTGGCCCTTGCCGATAGAAGAAACTCCTGCCGATGGAAACTGAAAAGGGTCATCGGCCAAGCAATATGGACCGGCGTATGTTTTTTGGCTCATATCGATGGAGGATCTCACTCCGATAAGGAGGCTATCAGTATGATAATAACGATCGGTGCGAGCATTTGGACCTTTGCCGATAGGCAAGGTTAGGCCGATAGAAGGAAGGGTAAGGATGTGGAGGTTGTCGGTAAGAGTCACACCAACGTGAAGGCATCGGTGAAATCATTGTGATCGGCAGAGGAGATTTGGAGTTCACCGATGGCGAATCTCTCACCAATGAGAAAGAAAATACAAGCCGCTAGGGCTATATCTGTAGGATCTCACCGATGGAAGGAAACAAGGAGGAAATAAAGCGATAAAGGCCATTGGCCAAATAACAATGATCGGCCAAGGAATTTTTGCGCACACCGATGGACAGTTTCACGCCGATGGGTAGGAAATGCAAAGCGATAAGAGTTTTAAACACATTTTTGGCGCCCGTGGCATTTTCTCTGGTCAGCAATAGTTGACCTGATGGTTTTGAGCAGTTAGTGTGTAGTTTTGAGCACATTTTGAGAGTTTTTTGGGCCTAATTTCTACATGTTTTTGCACAGTCACCTTGATTTAAACAGATATTTTAGTTTCCTGCTGTTCATTTGATAAATATGGTACTTATTGCTTGTCTTGTTTTACAGGCTTGCAGTTGAGGAAGTAGCTGGAACTTGATCACAGTGACATCATGGAGGAAGGAAATCTAATCTCAGGAGTAGGAAGATAAAGATGAAATGCGAAGAAGTCAAGGCCATACAAATAGAGGACAAGGTTGCAGCTGAAAACATTACTGCAGTAGACAAACAGAAGTTATTGCTGAGCTGCCAGAGCTTCTTAGAAGGGGCAATATTTCACCCAGATTTGACACTGCTTAGAGATATTTTGAAGAACTGGTTCACGTGCATTTACTGCTGTAACCGAGGGTTTGAACCAGGGGTTTAGTTAGGTTTTTTGCTGTAGTAAGGACAATCAGAAAGTCTTTATATTGTGCCTCTCTACATTGTAATACTTTACACACATGGATTTTAGCATTTTGCCAGAATTGTAGATTCTTTCTGGGCATAGTTTAGTTTAGAGGATGTCACCTGTTGTCTGCAGTAAGGTGTGCGTGGAATGTCTGGCTTCCTTACTATATCTGTAAAGCTTGTAAGTTTTCTGTAATTTGATCAATGAAACTAAGAGTCATTCCAACATTGTAAATCATGTATGATTGTTTGTTTCTAATACAATAGAATCTAGAGTTCTACATCTATCTTCTGAGTGTTCTCCTGCTCTTCTTTGTGTTTTGAAATATTTTCTTTGAGAGCTTGCAATTTTAAATGTATGTTTGTGAAAATGCTCAGAACTTGCATTTAAGGTTTTTACTGTGGATTTGATCAAATTGCTGTATGATTTACATAGTGCATAACAGAACAAGTAGATCCTATGGTAGATTTAAATGAGGTGTAGATTAGATCTTTCTAACTTTTCTCAACCCATCTGAAATATTTAGCTGAAAATGTAGAAATCTAAAGGAAGTTGTCCCAAATTTGAAGAAGCATGCATAACAGAGTTAAAGGTAGACAGTTTTCATAAATGTATAAATGAGAAAGCTGCAATAATTCAAGAAAACCATCTAAATTTGCAGCACAGTAACACTTGTATGCAAATGAACAAAATACTTGTTGATATCTATGACCTTTTGCATAATCTTAGTCTAGTAAACCACAAAGAAACTCTAAACTACATAAGGCCCCTTGAACATTACAGCTTCACATTGACCAACTAAATTTGACCAACAGTACCATTGTAGACTTGGGATTAATTGAATCTTAAATGATTCCTTCTTATCTTTCAACTATAGTTTTAGTTCATTATATGTGAATTTTAACTTATTGTTATGATTGCATCAAAACAATCACCAATAGTTTTCAGGCACTAGAAGGAGGGCCTGCAGAGTTAGAGTTTGTTTCAAACTGGCTAATAACAGTAATAGAGTGACTAGGTCTAAATCCGGTTCAAGAGATATATTTGTACAACTACCTGATACAAGGCTAAGTAAAAAACCTTTAATTTGGAATCCAAAAATATCGCAAGCAGGAAGTTCATCTGGAACACCTCTTGGGTCACCTTTTCACATCCGTAGTATTGTGAGTCCTGATAGATCACTGTTCAGATCTTTAAATCTTGGTTCAGGCACTCCTGGAGGTCTCAATCCTCCTATAAATCCTAATCCACCAATCAATCTAGGTATTCCTACAAGTTTAGGTCAAGCTCAAACACCTACAATGGCTTATTTCAATGTTCATTCTCCCATATTCTTCAATGATTATCATGAGATGCCCAAAAATCTAGAAAAGATATGTCCCAAGTACCAGTTGCATCAAGACCCAGAAGATCATATTAGAATATTTAAGGAAGCATGTTTTAGGGCCATGTTAGAGCATGAGGATGTTGTGTGTAGATTGTTTCCCTACACCTTTAATGAACAAGCCTCTAGCTGGTATGTAAACTTACCCAACGGTTACATTTCTTCCTGGTCACTTATGGAAGAAGCATTTCTGTCAAGATTGAGGGGAGCCATTGACCCTTGCGCTTTGTATCATAAATTGGCTGCTATAAAACGAGGTGAGGGAGAGCTAATTGATAATTTCAACGACAGATTTCAAAAGGCCTATTCTAGGCTGGTAGCCCCTTATACCATAGATAATGATCCCTTATTGGCTATGTACTATGCAGCCTTAGATCCTCTAACTGCCATGTTTGTCAAAAGAAAACCTGACATAGATTCAATATCCAAAGCCTATAAAGAGGTAGCCTCAATGAACCAAGAGATGAAGCATACAACTTATAGTCCATTTGTTAATGGAGGAAATTTTGGGGTGCAGAATCAGGCACAACCATGGATTGAAGCCCCTATGCAGCACACTCCACTATTAAACCTGGTTCCTTCTTACACACCTGTGTATAGTCCTACCCCAATCCAAGCTATAACTCCTTACACGGCTAGCACTTCCAATAACAGTCAAAATAATGGTCAGCCTTTCTTCCAACCTCCTAGGGATACAACTGTGGCAAAAGCACAAGAGGATAGGGAAGAAATCAAAGAGATCAATGCACATTTGAAAAGGTTAACCACCGAAGTGACACAACTAAGAAATGACAACCTCTATGGAAGAGGCAACCAAAACTACAGTCAACATCAAAATCACAACCAAGGCCAAAATCAGAACTATAGTTTCAATCAAAATCAGCAGTACAATCAGAACCAAAACTATAATCAGCATCAAGGCCCCAACCAGGGGCAACCAATGCAAAATAGAGGGCTAGTGATAGATAATAGGACCTGGGGCAATAATAACAGAAATCAGAATCAACCTAGGCCACCCAAGACATGGAACACTGGGCCCAACAACAGTACTCTAGCTTCTCCTTTTGAGAATATAGATAATCATGATGCAAAACAAATGGCCAGTACAACACCCAAAAATTGGTGCAGGTTTCACAATACCAATGCCCATGCTGAGCACGACTGTCCACAATTCCACTTAGCAGCTAGCATTTTTAACATAGATGTGCAGCCTCCTACCTCTAAATTTCTCATTCCCAAGGGTAATGAGGTAGTACCCTCAGGATATGACACAGCATTAGTCTTAGAAACGTTTACCTTTGCAACTACAGAAGAGAAAGAGGATGAATTGCTAGAAGATGGACCATACTGTTTTGAAAATCTTTATCCTAAATTAGCCTTTGTGTTAAATGCTTTTCAATTTCCCTTTGAATCTGAAAATGAGGTATTAAATGAAATAGAAGAGGTGCAGGCCTTTCAACAGATAAATAAAAACTACACCTACAATTTGAGGAACAACCCTAGGCCAGGAGGACCTTTTACCACTTCCATTCCTCTGAATAACTTTGATACACCCCCAGATCAGAATGCTAACAACAATCCTACCATACTTAAAGCTAATTAGCACGCAAATAACGGAACAGCAATACAAAAGGATCAAACAAGTAAAACTGAAACAATAGAGACAATAAGGTTAATGAGTTACTTGTCAGAGGAAATAAAGAAAATTAAGGTCAGTATACCCCTAAATGAATTATTGAAGACCCTAGGGATCAGAAATGCTTTTATAAAATCTCTGGATACATCCATGACAGATGACGTGTCTGCTGATATAACTGTTCCTAATAGAGATTCACCGTCTAAAGAGAAAAATAAGAAAGTTAAGCAGCCTTCCAGTACAAATGTAGTAATACATGCAGATAAGAGGGATACTCCCCCTTTCTTGTTAACTGTTAGATTGTGTGGGAAGAATATACACAATTGCATAGTAGATTCTGGTGCCTCAGCCAACGTAATGCCCTTAGGAATATGTAAGACTCTCGGGCTGACCCCCACCAAATCTGCCAAGGTTGTCACACAACTAGATAAGACTGAGGTTAGCGTGATAGGAGAACTCATGAACATTCAAATGCAATTAGCCTCAGACCCTAGAGTAAGCCAAATCATTGATATTCAAGTAGTGGATATACCTGTAAATTATGGAATGTTGCTGAGTAGGGATTGGTCCAAGACATTAAACGGATATATGGCCACTGACTTTTCACATATGTGGCTACCTTGGAGAGGTGTCCCAAACCATATTAGAATAGAGGCAGAGCCCAGAATGAAACATATGATAACAGAGTATAATCGAACTAATGAAATATTATATGCTGCTATTGAACTGGGCGTGTATAGAATTACCAACAATGGGGTGTAGATTGAAGAGATCATGATGTTAAACATTAGAAAAAAATGTGTCAGCAATAGGACAACATTACTCATTGAGTCTAATGGAAATTCTTCAGATGAAGAAAACAATGCAATAGACAAATTTGGTCATGCCATTAGACAAGAGGTGGAAGAATACGTTAAACACAATTTGTCGGTCCAATGTAAATTATATAAAAACAGGTGTAGAGTCCATGATAGGCAACATTCTAAGGAGAGTTGTGAAATATGCAAAGACATCATTGAATATGAATACAAAAAATGCATAGGGAGGGTAGAGTTACAAGAGGAAAATGAGAATCCTGATCCAACACAGAAATATGTTCAAGATGATGTAGATGCCTTGATTCCAGGCTTAGGAGAAGAAATAAAAGACAAGGGTAGTTGTCTTTCTGATTTAACAGATGAAAATGCACATATGCTAGTTGACCAAATAGAAAAACCCATGAATAAACAGGACAATAGCCCACAGGCAATAAAAGAGACAAAACATGCCAAGATAAAAGGTCAGAAAAGCAAAGATGGCATGTGGACGTTAAAGTGTGATGGGTCCAAATCAAAACAGGGCGCGGGTGCAGGTGTTGAACTCATAGATCCTCAAGGTAAATCACATCTGGCAGCATATAGATTACAATTTTCCTGTACTAACAATATTGCTGAATATGAGGCCCTAATTTTAGGACTTGTCATGGCCATCAAGAAAAGGGTGAAAATGATCAGAGTATTTTCAGACTCTGAATTAGTAGTCAGACAAGTGAGGAAACTATATGCCTACAATTACAAGAAAATGATTAGTTACAGACATAGAGTATGGGGTTTAATAGATACATTTGATGCTTTCAATTTAGAGCATGTCCCTAGAGAGCTGAACCACAGGCCAGATGCACTAGCAGTTGCTGTTAGTACATTAGAACCATTGGCACTGTCAGGATTGAGATGATTTGCTGTTGAGCTAGTTAACATGCCCAGTATACTAGACAACGTTACACACTTTCAGGTATTTGGAGGGGACCAACAAATTATTGATTTTCTGACTTGTAATGAGGCATTTGAGGCTCAAATCATTGATGAACAAGAAAGGCCTGAAGTAACATGGGATGAAGAGGATATAATCAACTTGAAGAGCAACTTCTTACCCAAAGGAGTAATTGAATTAGAACATATCTTTGACTTCGATGGGGTAATGAGATAGAAATACTTGCCCAAAACAGAAGGGGGTAAGTGTGATGTACATAACTTAGGGATAGAGCAAAATCCACAAAATGTACTAATTGGGAAAGCTTGCTTTGTGAAAAAGAGGTTTTAGACACTCTGAAAGATTATAAGCACGTAATAGCATGGACGTATGAAGACTTGAAAACATTTGATGAGTCCATCATAACTCACGTAATACTTTTAAGAAAAGAAGTAAAACCATTTAGGCAGAAACAAAGGCCTGTGAATGCCATTCTAGAGCCTTTAATCTTTGAGGAAGTTAAAAAATTACTATCTGCTGGGATAATTTTCCCAGTCAGACATTCTGTCTGGGTAGCTAACTTAGTACCAGTAAGGAAGAAAAATGGAGACATCAGGTTATGCGTAGACTTTAGAAATTTAAACAAAGCATCTGAAAAGGATAAATTATCCTCTGCCTCCTATAGACGAAGTGCTGCAAGCAGTAAATGGTGCAAAGATGATGTCTTTTTTAGATGGTTTTTTAGGTTATAACCATGTCTTAATTGATAGAGAAGATAGACTAAAAACCACCTTCACTTGTAAATGGGGAAATTATGCGTATAGAAGAATGCCTTTTGGTCTGATCAATGCAGGTGCTACTTTTCAGAGAGCCATGGACATTGCATTCTATGGATTATTAGGCAAGTGCATTGTTGTGTATATGGATGATTTAACTATGTATTCCAAGGATGCATCCACTCACGCTGAAGACCTCAGGAAAATACTCAAGCGATGTGAAAGGTATGGGATTTCCCTTAATCCTAAGAAATGTATATTTGGCGTAACTGAAGGTAAATTATTAGGCCATGTCATTTCTGAAGGTGGAATTTCAATTGATCCAGATAGAATAGAATCCATAAAAAATTTGCAAATACCAAACAGTAGGAAAGAATTGAAATCATTTTTTGGCAAAATTAACTTTGTTCGGAAGTTTATCATGGGTTTTGCAGAGATCGTGCAGCCGTTAAATGCCATGTTGAAGAAAGATGCACAGATAGAATGGATGCTAGTGGCCAGAGCCACATTTGAAGATATCAAGGAGGCAATTTCTAATGCCCCTATATTGGCAAGTCCAGACTACACAAGCCCATTTTACATCTACTCCTTTGCATCTTCCCATTCAGTTGCGGCTGCCTTGACACAGAAAGGTGAAAACAATGAAGAGAGGCCCATAGCATTTATGAGCGCGCCTCTAAAGGATGCACAGCTAAGGTATCTAGACATCGAGAGGCAGGCATTTGCATTAGTAAAGGCTGTGAAAAAATTTAGACACTACATTCTGCGCAGCCAGATCAAAGCCATAGTGCCAGATGCAACAGTAAAAATGTTGCTGATGTAGAACGAACCTGGAGAAAAAAGACCCAAGTGGATCACCACGCTGCAAGAATTCGACATGGAAATCATTCCCATGAAGTTGGTCAGAGGGCAGGCGTTGGTGCAGACAATAGCAAATACGGATCCTGATTTGATAAAACAGCAGTACGTATTGAATTCCCAGAGTGCATCAGACTGGTACGATGATTTAAACACCTTGTTGATAGCTGGAAAGTACCCAAACAGGATGAAAGCTTCTTAGAGGAGAGCTTTAAGGATTAAAGCACAAAAATATATGGTGCAAGGAGGCCTCCTATTTAGGAAGAACCATAATGGAATTTATCTGAGATGCATAAATAGAGCTGAAGCTGATAAAGTGTTGACAGAACTACATGACAAGTATGGAACCGGCCATGGTTCCCATTTAGCTACCACACACAAAATATTGAGGGCGGGCTATTACTGGCCCACGATGTTCAAAGACACTAAGAGTCACATCAGAAGTTGCCACACCTGTCAGACTGCAGCAGATAAAGGGAGGAATCAGGCCAATCCACTACAACCTGTAATTGAATCAAGACCGTTTGCACAGTGGGGCTTGGATTTTATTGGAGTCATCAATCCCCCATCTTCTGCAGGACACAAATTTATACTGACGGTAACAGGCTATTGTACAAGGTGGACTGAGGCCACCTGCTACAAATTTTCCACAACTGAGATAGTTATCAAGTTTCTTGAAGAAAACATCATCACCAGGTTTGGAACTCCCTATTCATTGGTATGTGATAATGGCCCTGCTTTCTCTTCTTTAAAGTTTTCTAAATGGGCATTTGAATATGGGATCATTTTAAGGTTTTCTTCGAATAATTACCCTCAAGGTAATGGATTGGCTGAAATGACTAACAAAATCCTATTAGATATAATCAAAAGGTTGATTGCAAAAAGTCCGAAAGAGTGGAATACCCTGTTAAGATATGCATTATGGGTAGATAGGACCAAGTTTAAAACAGCTTTAGGTAGCACACCTTATCATTTGGTTTATGGGACTGATCCCATACTTACAGTAAATCTGAGAATACCAACTTAGAAGTTTGCCAATGAGTATCTAGGCTTTGATAACCATAGGGAAGCCAGAATAGTGCAAATGCTACAATTAGATGAGAAAAGAGGTCAAGCCATCGAGAAGTTTGCCAAACACCAAGCGGTTGTTAAGAGGTGGTTTGATAAAAGGGCAAGAGTCAAGACATTTAGGATATCAGACTTAGTGTTGTGCTGGGACAAAGCACATGAAAAGAAAGGAAGCCATGGAAAATTTGATAAATTATGGCTAGGTCCATTACAAGTCTCAGAAATAATAGGAGATAACACATTTAGACTTAAGACCTTGACTGGAGAAGATGTGCCATTACTAGTTAATGGCTAGCATTTGAAACACTACTTCTAGGCCTGAGGTAAAGGGTAGTCCATTTTGGTGTAAAGTGCTGTAAGTAATGTACAGTTCTTCATTTGCTATTTTTTTTTGGGTTGGCTGTTTGTATAGTTCGTCTTCTGTTTGTTTCTGTTTTCTGTTTCTTTCTGTTTGTACAGGTTTTTCTGCTTTTTTGTTTTTTGTATAGCCTATTTGTTTGGTTTGTTTGTTGTCTCCTCAGTAGGGATCTTTATTTTACTTTAGCGTATTAAGGAGCAAACTAGCAACCATTCAAAACAGTATAAAATTTAGGATATTCAAGTTAACCATTTGCAATTTACACATAACCTGTTACTGTCATGAATGTAGAGAGTTATTTATCTTCTGAAGTTTCGTATTCAATAAATGTGATTGAGAATTTGTAGCAAGTTTCTCACGATGACACACCTAAAATCCTTGGGTTTGTTGAACTTACCAGTGTAGATATTAGGTGAAAAATCAGAGGTCACCCTTGCTACCATTACAATTCTCAGCTTAATTTCAGCTAGTGTCCACTCCTTGCATCATGAAGTTACAAATTGCTATATCTTGTGAAATCTTTCAAAATCAAAAAATAAAACAAAAAAATAAATAAATAAATAAAGAAGATTATACTAAAAATCAAGATTAAGCCTTCTAAGTAACTCTACCGGGGCTATAGACGCTCACTGACAGTAGGGCTCTACTTAGGATAATTGTAACGATAACCTTGCCGGGGCTATGAATGCTCACTGGCAGCAAGGCTCTATCCAGTTGGCTATGAGGGAATATCCTCACCTACGTAGGCTAATTTTAGTCACTGGTTTGTTCAACCAATCTTCAAGATGAGGATAATTAATCACGTGCACACAATTAAACTAAAAATGGAAGTTCATGCACCCTTATTGAATACCTTAAGTCTCAAGCTGAATAGTAATTTGCAGGAAGGATAGTCGGAAGTTATGATTTTATTTCACGTAGTTTTCTTGAACACTTTGAATTTAATTGTTTTGTTTGGTTGCTGGTTGTTGTGATGTTCACAACATGCCCCATTTTGCTCCTTAGCCAAAATGAGGACCCCTGCTGTTGCTCTGCTTTTTTTGCTTCTGCTTGTGTTATTCTGTTTGGTGGTAAGGGAAAGGGGGAGTCAAATTTGCAAACCTTGTTGAAAATAGAGAAAATTGCATTTTCAGTACCAATGCATGATGTGGTTGGATTCCTTGCAAAAAATGACCCAGGGGTGCTTTTTGAACTGTCTCAAAATTCATCATATTTTGCAAGTTATGATCATTTAGGTAAAATGTGCTATTAGGTTTTGCACGATAAATAGTCAGTTGTTTGCCTTTTCCTTTGTTGGCATTCATTTTAAATTTTGAAAAATGCATACTTAGTGGTTTTGGGTTAAAGGCAATTTTGTCTGGGTTCCACTCTGTATCTCATATTTGTCTGTTTTGGCAGAAAGTGCATCGGCGCACTTTGTTATCCTTTTTTTAAGTCGCCATTATTTATTCATTGGCAAGGTTTTTAAGGTTTGAACCGCCGCGTTGAACCACCCGGTTGAACCTTTTTTGATGGTTCAATGGTTCAGGGTTCAAATGGTTCTGCATGTTCAAAAATGTCTCAAAAGCAAACTGTTGTTTTGAAAATATCGATGAACCGCCGCGTTGAACCACCCGGTTGAACCTTTTTCAAAGGTTCAATGGTTCAAGGTTTGCGGGGTTCATTTTCTTCTAAAAAGTCATGTCATGCAAGTCCTTGTGTAGGGGATGTGTCATTGAACCACCGTATTGAACCACCCGGTTGAACCTTTTCGATGGTTCAATGGTTTGAAGGCTTCGGTGAGATTGTGGCCGATGGTATGCCATCGGCAAAACGTTAACTATCGGAGCAATGCTTTGGGCTTTCGCCGATGGGCGAAGTCACGCCGATAAATGTAAAGGGACTTGGCCGAATATAAAACGAATGGCTATCGGCGAAACTCTCGTCGATATAGGGTATCGGCATAACCAATGTGATTGGTGAGGAAAATTTTGGTCTCGCCGAGGCCGTGTCTCTCCCCGATGACTTAGTCATCGGCATAACATTTGGTATCGGTGGAGTTTGATTTTCTCTCGCCGAAGGCTATGATCTCCCCGATGGCCTTTTGCCATCGGTATGACTATCACCATCGGCTAGTTTGTTTTGGCCCTTGCCGATAGAAGAAACTCCTGCCGATGGAAACCGAAAAGGGTCATCGGCCAAGCAATATGGATCAGTGTATGTTTTTTGGCTCATACCGATGGAGGATCTCATTCTGATAAGGAGGCTATCAGTATGATAATAACGATCGGTGCGAGTGTTTGGACCTTTGTCGATAGGCAAGGTCAGGCCGATAGAAGGAAGGGTAAGGATGTGGAGGTTGTCGGTAAGAGTCACACCAACGGGAAGGCATCAGTGAAATCATTGTGATCAGTAGAGGAGATTTGGAGTTTGCCGATGGCGAATCTCTCGCCGATGAGAAAGAAAATACAAGCCACTAGGGCTATATCGGTAGGATCTCGCCGATGGAAGGAAACAAGGAGGAAATAAAGCGATAAAGGCCATTGGCCAAATAACAATGATCAGCCAAGGAATTTTTGCACACGCCGATGGACAATTTCACGCCGATGGGCGGGAAATGCAAAGCGATAAGAGTTTTAAACACATTTTTGGCACCCGTGGCATTTTTTCTGGTCAGCGATAGTTGACCCGATGGTTTTGAGCAGTCAGTGTGCAGTTTTGAGCGCATTTTGAGAGTTTTTTGGGCCTGATTTCCACATGTTTTTGCACAGTCACCTTGATTTAAATAGATATTTTAGTTTCCTGCTGTTCATTTGATAAATATGGTACTTATTACTTGTCTTATTTTGCAGGCTTGCAGTTGAGGAAGTAGCTGGAACTTGATCACAGTGATATCATGGAGGAAGGAAATCTAATCTCAGGAGCAGGAAGATAAAGATGAAATACGAAGAAGTCAAGGCCATTCAAATAGAGTACAAGGTTGCAGCTAAAAACATTACTACAGCAGACAATCAGAAGTTATTGCTGTGCTGCCAGAGCTTCTCAGAAGGGGCAATATTTCACCCAGATTTGACACTGCTCAGAGATATTTTGAAGAACTGGTTCACCTGCATTTACTTCTGTAACCGGGGGTTTGAACCAGGGGTTTAGTTAGGTTTTTTGCTATAGTGAGGATAATCAGAAAGTCTTTATATTGTGCCTCTCTGCATTGTAATACTTTACACAGGGATTTTAGCATTTTGCCAGAATTGTAGATTCTTTTTGGGCATAGTTTAGTTTAGAGGAGGTCACTTGTTGTCTGCAGTAAGGTGTGCGTGGAATGTCTGGCTTCCTTACTGTATATGTAAAGCTTATTAGTTCTCTGTAATTTGATCAATGAAACTAAGAGTCATTCCAACATTGTAAATCATGTATGACTGTTTGTTTCTAATACAATAGAATCTGGAGTTCTGCATCTATCTTCTGAGTGTTCTCCTGCTCTTCTTTGTGTTTTGAAATATTTTCTTTGAGAGCTTGCAATTTTAAATGTATGTTTGTGAAAATGCTCAGAACTTGCATTTAAGGTTTTTACTGTGGATTTGATCAAATTGTTGTATGATTTACATAGTGCATAATAGAACAATTAGATCCTTTGGTAGATTTAAATGAGGTGTAGATTAGATCTTTCTAACTTTTTCTCAACCCATCTGAAATATTTAGCTGAAAACATAGAAATCTAAAGGAAGTTGTCCCAAATTTGAAGAAGCATGCATAACAGAGTTAAAGGTAGATATTTTCATAAATGTATAAATGAGGAAGCTATAATAATTCAAGAAAACCATCTAAATTTGTAACACAGTAACACTTGTATGCAAATGAACAAAATACTTGTTGATATCTATGACCTTTTGCATAATCTTAGTCTAGTAAACCACAAAGAAACTCTAAACTACATAAGGCCCCTTGAACATTACAGCTTCACATTGACCAACTAAATTTGACCAACAGTACCATTGTAGACTTGGGATTAATTGAATCTTAAATGATTCCTTCTTATCTTTCAACTATAGTTTCAGTTCATTATATGTGAATTTTAACTTATTGTTATGATTGCATCAAAACAATCACCAACAGGTGGTCTACTATGAACCCGAGGGCTACTCCTCCTATTTAGGTCTTCCTGCATCTTTACCTATTACAATAAAAAGTATAGACATTAATATATAGAAAATACATGTTATAAAAAATGAAACATTTAACAAAATAATCACTTACTGCTAACATATAATCTGTCTCATCGCTTGCCTCAGTAGCAGGAATATGCCCTAGTGATGTCATGTCCTATAGAAACCATCCAGATAGAAATTAAACTTCAAATCAATAATCTTTTGATTTTTCAAAAATAGACAACTATAACAATGAATGTAAATTAAAATTTAGTAATCTGCCTCATACCCCTGTCAATGCCATGGAGCTATGAATCGCAGAGGCCACACCCTGCTCCATTGCCCTATGAACATGGGGAGGTGTCTCCACAACCTGCATCATCTAGAAATAAAACAACATTATTCAATTATGAAAACTATAATAGTGATGCAAATCATGGCTCCTAACATACACACACATTCATCTAAACATGGAAGTACACACAATAAAGCACACAATCACATAGAAAA
Source organism: Cunninghamia lanceolata (assembly GCA_027924645.1). NCBI lineage: Eukaryota > Viridiplantae > Streptophyta > Pinopsida > Cupressales > Cupressaceae > Cunninghamia > Cunninghamia lanceolata. Next base: position 698,348 of record BSBN01000184.1, on the reverse strand, counting down.
ATTTAGTAAGTACAATTCATTCATTAAACTATTTATTTTATTACCTCTGTAAAGCTTTGAAGTCCACCACTGCTGGCAGGTGTTGCCGTGAAATCTATAGTATTAACCTATTCAACATCCAAAATCAGATATTAGAATACCATTCATATAACGATGCTATTCACATGTAATATTTATAATTGTTTACTAGTTACATACCTCGACAGTAGATGATCTAGTGAAAAATGTAGGTGGAGAACCACTGAAAACTGCATCGACGCTATGACCCTAAAATTTCATTAAAATCATCAATTTAAATTAGTTAATCTTGTATTTCAAAACTAAAATTTAATAAATTAAATTCAATAAACTTGCTAATATTTACCTGAGTATCAAGGTCGAAAGTCTCACTCAGGAGGGTATCTGTCATCACCATCTGCTCAGCTGTAGATGTAGCCTGTGCACCTGCATCCTGACTGTCTATGGGGTCATAACCACAGGCTGACCCGCAAGCCTAGCAAGTATGGGGTGGGACCCTACTCCTCGCACTATCTCCCAACCCACTATGTGTTGCAGGACCGGCATGCTGTATGATGCTCTGGGTCAAGGCACTAATCGACTGAAGTGTATCAACCTCAACACTCTCCTTCACAATGGAAGGGATAGAAACATGCTCATGGGCTGGTCTACTAATTACTCATCTCACTACCCACTGTGGGTCAAGACGTGCCCCTGGTCTATCTTGTGCTGACCCCCCACCACTACCCTGGAAGTCCCGCATATCAAAATAGTTTGGCACTTTATTGAGGACAAACTCGCAGTAGAGTTTCCTCAAAAAGTATTGCGGGACCTCATTATTATTGCATGGAAGATGGTCAAATACCATCCACCACCTCTGCCCGAAATTGTCCCTTATCGCTTGGTTGTTGCACCAATGGATAGGGAACCTCTTGCATGTAATGGGTGGAGGTTGATTTGTTTGTGGGTTTGTGAAAATTGAACACAAGTCTAATTTTGTAATTTGTAATTTTTTCACATCTTGGTATGACAACTTGTCTGCATAGTAATCTCTAAACTCTCTCTTTTTATCCATCCAACTAGTTATTTGCTTGCTAATTGAATCTACATTTGATAACATAGACTCAAGAGATTTGGCAGCGTGGACCTATGCAAGGTTGAAGTGGAAGGATCTTTCAACCTTGCAATTATATCTTCAATTTCCTTTTTGTTGTTATATTTTCTTCTGTTCTAGGGGTATGTCAAGGAATGAATGGAGGAGGTTGTTGTTCTGCAGGTATTTCCTCCTCAGGATTTTGTGAATTTTGAGGAGGAGGAGGAGGAGGAGGTGCATTAACATTTCCTGACAATTAACAAAATATACATCAAAAATCAACAAAAACATACCTATTTAGAAACAAATTCAAACAAAAAAATAAATATAACTCACCCCTTTGGTGTGCTCGACGTTGTGGCGGCATTTTGGTGACGAATCGATAAGCTTTTTGTGTTGAATGGTGTTTTGCAAAACACGAGTGTGCTTTCGAGGGTTTGCAAGCCGCGGGTAGAGAGGAGAGAACATAAAGAAATGAAATTGGAAACCTTTTTTTTTTAATTTATAGGAAGTCATAACGCGCTCGCGTTATGACTTAATTTTTTTTGAAATTAATTTGGCCACTTTTTGGCCCCCCATCTTCTTGCACTTACCCATGATTGACAATGAGGGCTAATGGTCTGATTTTGAATGCAAATAGGTTCCTGATAAAAATCACAACTTCTAAAACTTAACAGTTGATAACTACTAACCTCATTTTGAACAAGCTACTCTGGAATGAATGTAGTTGTCTGGATTGCTTGCCTTTGTACTTGTGTAAGTAAGAACTTCATCTATGCTTCTTTGGCTGCTATCTCCCTTCTAAGACCTTCCTCAAACTGTAACCTTTGTGCCTCCAACTCCTGCCCATGAAGATAGGCTTGATAATCTAGTTTCTGCTGCTACATGTTATACTCTTCCTACCTCTTGATCTCTTCTATCTACTTATTGATTTCTAGCACCATAACTTTCGTATCATTCATGCTGTTCTTGAACTATTTTTTAATATCTTCAATGATTTGATGTGATATCAAAGATATTTCTTGAGGTTGATTTTGGACATATGCTTGATGATATGAAGGTTGAGCAAGGGTGGGTGGGAGGTAAGCATATTCAACATGCTAGTTTCCTTGAGAAACCATAGAATTTGGGTTAAAATCAGTAGCATGGCTAATTTGATATGGCTGATAAGATGGAGGATTAGTAGTGTTTTCAAGATATGATGGATGATATGACATATTTCCATGAAGGAAAGACATGTTTATTCATTCAAAAAGTCTGATCTGTCAAACCAGAAAGATAGCGTCGCTAGGTATTTGTAAATAAACCTCTAAAAAGGCTGTATAAACTGCTGATCATACCAAAAACAACAGCAATGATCAGTTCTTTTGAACTGAAAATCAATTCAAAGTCCCACCAGGTGTGCCAAAAACTGTTATCACTGGGAATTGCACCTGTATGCAAGGCTGGAAAAGATCTGTAATTCCATGTAACATGGGACTAATTTCAGGTTGTGGGTTCCCTATAATGAAATTAGACCTCCAGATTATGGGCTAGTTCCCTTATGGAAAAGGGTAAGAATGAAACTATAAGGAAATGAAAACTGTGAAATTTGGTGATGCACCTACTATGGGTAAAAATATGCAATCTGGTTCACAATATAACTCAGAAATCTGACTCACACAATCCAATCTTGGCACAAATATCACAAAAGTATTTATAAGAAAGGCTTGAAAATAGGATTTCTATGAAGGAAAAAGATTTCTCACAACACAAAAGGATTATTTTCATTAACACAACCTAAGACCTGTAATAACACTATGATTAATACTGCAAGCAAAAGTGAGACAATAATTTTAAAGGTTTAATGGTTAAACACAATAAAACTTCATCCAATCACTTCAAACAATTAGCATTAAATGGAAAGGTAACTATTTGATTTCAAAAGAACAAAGGAAATATTGCAAAGGAGACAAAAATGTAACCTGTAACTTGCTGATCTCTCTATAAAATTGTAAAAATTGAGCTACAAAACCTTCTTCTCTCTCCAAAGTATAAAAGAGCAAAAAGGCAAGAACTAGCAAAAATAAGATTTTGCTTTACAATATATAAGCTTTGCTCTCACAAGAAGCATGCAAAAAATATGAACTGCAACTAGCTGCCTCTAAAAATAATCTCTCACAAGCAATCTCAAAAATCCTCAAAAATAGGGGCTCAAATTGCCACAAATTGAGCAAAAATAGCTCCAATTTGGACCTCTCCATATGCTTGACCAAAAACTTGACCAAGAACCCTAAAAATACTCCCCAAATCATGCAAAAACCTCCTAGGTGGCCTAGTTAACTCAACTCATCAATTTGCATGATTTTGCTTTTACAAAATTGATTGTGACTAAATAATAAAGTAATTAAATAATTACTCTATTATTGGTTACAACTTGTACTTATTTTTGACTTTACAATTTGTGGAAAATAATAAAGTAATTTGGAAAATATTACTTTATTATTTATTTACAATTGATTTATTTGTAAAATCATGCATGAAAAATATAAACTCCTTATCACTCCAAATACACATGCCTAATTTGCATGATTTGAGCAAAAAATAGGACTTTAGAGGAAAATAAAAACCCCTTATAACTCCCATTACAAACACATGATTATGTCAATGTGTGAATGATGCCAAGACATTTTTAAGCTTTTATGTATGCAAAAAGATAAAAATATCTCTATTGCCTTATATCTCCCATGCAACATTCATCATGTATTATCCATTGCATTTATCTTCACTTTATTACCTTATATTGAATAAAGCCTTTAACACTCCATGCAACTCTATTATTCTTCACATTCGAATGATTACAACTTTTTGACATTGTAAAAATCAAAGGAAGAAAAGATGTGATAAGACATAAGTCTTGGCCTCATGCCCCCCTACATAATCATTAGGTTTGGAGACTCTTTCAACTCTTGACCACGAATTTAAAAGGTTTACAATGATTTTGTTTCAAGAAGTCAAAAGTTGGCAAAAACACATTGACCAAAAGGAAGCTATTGAACCCTAACTTCATCACTTCCATTTTGCCCTTCACTTAACTTTTGCTCTACAATTCTATGCTTGGCAGCTAGGGTTTGATGGTTGTATGAGCTTCTCTCTAGCTTTTTACTTCAGCTTGGTCCTAGTTGAATCTTAAGCGTTCTGTGTATGAGGAAGGTAAGCACACCTTGAGCTCTGACAGACAACTTTCTATTTTATTCTTTGTGGCTTTCTTTCTTTCATATGCCGCGACTATGAGCCTACTCTTTCCTCTGCAATAATATTTAACACTATTCCTTTGATTTCTCTGTGTTTAAACCTTGCAAATGTGACAAAAAAGATAAAACCCATGAAAGAGGGGGCTACCGCCATGCTTCTATACTTTCTGCAGATGAAGTTAAGCTCTTACCATTCTTCATGTATATCTTTTGACATCACTGTGGCTTCGAGAAAATGATGAGGGTTTTGAGAGATATGAAAGTGGGTATCATATTTTTTGTGCACAGACCATTTTCTATGTTACGACCATCTACAATTTGTCTCCTATAGGTGCTCTTTTTACTAGAATACAAGAAGAAATGAGGGTTTTTTGAAATATTGAAATGGATACCTTTTGAAAATGCATCTTCATTCAAAATGGCTGTGCCAAAACATGCATTCTGTAGCATTCTTTATCTTCTGATGCAAAAAAAATCGTGAGGGTTTAAAAAAAAATATAGGTCTTTTGATGTGGGTTTGCTTGAAAACTTTAAAAGAGGCCCTAGCTAGCCACGACCATAGCTACTGTGTACTTTCTTTCACATATATCTTCTTTTCACACTGTAGAGCCACATGATGAAGCTTCTTTTCCTCTACATATATGCTATCTTCTTTACTATAGCTTTATTTTCTTGAATAAATGGCCTCTCCTGTGCATGACCTGTATGACTGTATCCTACTTTCTTCATTCATTAATTTCCTATCATCTATCTTGGTAATATATTGCTTCTCCCTTAGCCATAGCCAGTCACTGCCCCATGAAATGATAATCATACTATGATGATAGTCCTTTGATGATGGCTCTGCTGTCCTCTTGAGATTTCATGACTGTATCTTCCACTGGTTGATCATTTAATAGCAATTTTACACCTCATTCACAACACAAAGTGGTAAATATTTGTCGTATTTTCTGCCTGTGCCTTGCTGAGGACTCTTTGATCAATGGTCTTTTCCTATAGAGGCTATGTGTTAGCTTGACTATCCTTCATGTTGCCCCTGCATGATTGATTAGTTCCTCCTTTTGATTAGTGGTGGCTTCATGAAACACAATAACCATGTAATTACAATCTTTTCTCTTCACTATGGTGGTTTCTCTTTTGATCAAGGGTGAAGACCTTTTGTTATTTCAGTCAATTTTCCTATATATATCATTTCTTTGGACTTTGTCATTTACTAGATCTTTAGACCTGTGCAAGGTTCTCGATTATTGTGTTATGCCTTCTTTAATGCTTCTTCAGTAAGGATTGATTTAGCACTCATGACTGTCCAACAATCCCTTCACTAACTGTCCTCTGATTCTGTATGACTATATAGTCATTATAGCTATGCTCCTTATGGCTTTGCTACTTCTTATACAAGTTCATGGATCCATTGACTCCATCTCTTTGTCCTTGTGTTCACTATCCCTTGGTAGAGATAATTGTTTTTTACTTCCATAATAAAAATTGCTACTCATAAGGTTGATAGACTATATTTACCTTGCAATGGTCTCTACCATGACTGCCCTATCGAGATAACTGTAACATCTTATGACCGTTCTTTAAATGACCTACTTGGTATCATAATGAACCTCCAAGTCATGTATCCTTATGATGCTATCATTTTGCATAATATTTCATAAAGATCAATCCATGTTGATGAGAACCAGCTCCTTGCATGAAAATTTCATCTTCATCCAGATATAAAGCATGCATGAGATCATTGTCAGAATGTTGCCTCTATTCATACTTTGTGACAGTCACCTCCTTTTTTCCGCTAACACTATCATGCATGCATCTTGGCACCTTTGAGTTTAAATGATTTATTCTTTGAATATACAGGATGAACTGATGTTGTTCCTTTATCTTGCTTTATCACTATATCTGGTATCTGTTATGCATCATGTGCTTCATCTTTGGATACTGCCTCTCTGTATGTCTCATCTATACCTCTTTGTATCTTGATGCTTTGAAGCTTTGAGGCATTGATGACTGTGACTGTACCAAGACCTTTTCATTTGTTCTGTGTACCTGCATGCCTTAATAGTCCATACTACCTCATTTCTCTTCAATGGAAGCCTTAATTTTTGATGTATAAGGTTTTATTGATCAATATGGTATTCAATGCATACCTTGTAATAGTCAAGGTCTGCAAATCCTATAATTCTTTTATTGGGGGCAGCTGGCCTCATCTTATCTCCTTGTTGTAACAACCTGGCATTGATCCTTACTGAAAATGATAAAGTTTATGCATTCTTGATGGCTCTAGTACTGTTGTTCCCTTCTGGTTAGTTGCTCCTTTATGCATCTTGATGACTGCACTGTCCTTTGTATGTATTGTGGTATAAGCATGCTATAACTCCGTTCTCTATATATCTTTTTTACTGCTTTTACCAACCTTTGCAAGGCTATAAGACTGTCATGAAGAATATGAAACTATACTATATCATTTGAGAATTTAGTTCTTAATTAATCAATAGCCTCCTCCTCAATATTATCACTATCTCGAGTACTATGACCGTACTTCTATAGGGGCTTGTATTACTATTTCATGATGACTATACCCTATGACTCACTTGCTGTCATATCTGACTGTTCAGAGAGAAGAACTACATATGGCTTTATCATTTGATTCAAAATTGCTGCTTTCATGATAAAAGATGAGAGAAATACCTCTATTATAGCATGATATGTTCTTCATCACTGTTCCATATGACTTGGTCATTAATTTTGGTTGAAAGAACATGCTTCTTAGTCAGAAACTATCACTAATAATAGTACCTAAGCATGTTGGGCTCAACCCTTGTGGGAGCCACATTTCCTCCACATGCTATGAAAAGAATTTGAAAATGAATGTTTATCTGTATCTACACATGGAACACACATGTTAATCATAAAAATGTACCTTTGGATATTGATTGATCCTCTTCATGATATCTATCTTGTAGCACATGTCTGATCTAATTCTTCATATGAATTGCGTGATGTGACAAGTTGATGTATCTAGTTGATAAAAGTATATGATAACTTTAAACATCCGGAGTGCTAATAGGGCTATCCCCAATTTTTTTGCAGATTCAACTGATGATAACACAAGCTCGTTGACATCAATGACAACATCGATAGCACATACTTGCATCAATCAAAATTCAAGTTGTTCAACAAATAATGTAAAGAAAATATAAATGGTTATACATTAATTATCTAAGCTAATTTAATAAATGCAATCAATTAGAAAATATAAATGGTTTCTTGTCGACAAATCCTTTGTTCCTGGAAATTAAGAAAGGACAATCAAATTATAAAGAGGTAATGGAGAGATAGGTTGAAAATGGCAAACAGGAAAATTAGATTATAAAGAGGCGATGGAGAGATAGGTTGAAAATGAAAAAGAAGTAAAGGAGATAAAGTAATGTCGTAAGGGAAATAAACCAATTACATAGATATCTACCTACAAAATAAGTAGCTGGATTATCGTCTAATGAAATGTAGTTGGATTGTCGGATGAAACTGTAGCTGGATTAATTTATAGTGTTAAGATGAATGGTTTGTTATGAAGAGCTATCCTTCAACATCATCCATTTGATGGTCAAAAATGTATGTTGAACATCATCCATTTCAAGTCAAAACTCACACACTTTTGGTTGTTCAACATGCAAAAGTGAAGTGTGAATTTTTTACTATTGAACATAGCCTTCCTCCTATTAGTAGTAGTAGGTTCGTGAGCTCTTGATACTGAGAAGTTCAGTGTGTACCTTCCATAAATCATTCTACAAACAAATCATTAGACCAAGACTCAGGTTTGGTTCCTTTGCAATAGTCTTGTCTAAATCATTCTTGCAAACAAATCAATAGACAAAGGTTGTTGAAACAAATAAAAATAAATATAAAGGTTGACACAAATCATTCTTGCAAACAATCACATAACTTACCTTGCATTACCTTTTTGGTAAACAATCACGATGTGCCAAAATAGAAAATGGGTAAGTTGTGGTGCATTATGTTTTACGTTGCTTTTGGCACTTCTAGTTGGATGAATAGATGTTGTTGTTGAACATCATCAAAACTCAGACTGTTGAACAATTAATGTAAAAAAAATATAAATAGATATACATGAATTATCTTAGCTAATTTAATAAATGCAATCAATTAGAAAATATAAATGGTTTCCTTCTAGTAAATCCTCTGTTTCTAGAAATTATGAAATAACAATCAAATTATAAAGAGGCGATGGAGAGACATGTTGAAATTGACAAAGAACAAAAATCAAATTATAAAGAGGTGATGGATAGACAGGTTGAAAACGAGAAAGAGGAGATGAAGTAATGTCGTATAGGAAATAAACCACTTACATGAATATCTACCTACAAAATAAGTAGTTGGATTTTCGGATGACACTGTAGCTGGATGAATTTATAGTGTTGAGATGAATGGTTTGTTATGAAGAGCTTTTCTTCAACATCATTCATTTGATGGTAAAAAATGTGTGTTAAACATCATCCATTTCAAGTCAAAACTCACATACTTTTGGTTGTTCAACAACCAAAAGTGAAACTTGTGACTTTTTGATTGTTTAACATAGCCCTCCTCCTATTAATAGTAGTAGGCCCACGAGCTCCTGATACTGAGAAGGTTAGTACGTACCTTCCATAAATCATTCTTGCAAACAAATCATTAGACCAAGGCTTAGGTTTGGTTCCTCTGCAATACTCTTGTCCAAATCATTCTTGCAAAACAAATCATTAGACCAAGGTTGGTGAAACAAATAAAAATAAAAATCAAGGCTAAAACAAATCATTCCTGAAAATAGTCATGCGACTTGCCTTGCATCGCCTTTGTGGTAAACAATCATGGAGTAACATTTGAATAGAAAATGGCTGAAATTTGTTGCATTCTATTTCTTGTCACTTTTGGCACTTCTAGTTGGCTGAATATATGTTGCCATTGAACATAATCAAAACTCAAATTGTTGAACAAATAATGTAAAGAAAATATAAATGGATATACATGAATTATCTAAGCTAAATTAATAAATGCAATCAATTAGGAAATATGAATGGTTACTTTCCGGCAAATCCTCTTTTCTTAGAAATTACTAAATGATAATCAAATTATAAAGAGGTGATGGAGAGATACGTTGAAAATGACAAAAAGGAAAATAAAATTATAAAGAGGTGATGGAAGATAGGTTAAAAATGACAAAGAGGAAAAGGAGATGAAGTAATGTCATACAGGAAATAAACCAGATAAATAAATATCTACCTACAAAATAAGTAGCTAGATTGCCATCTGATGAATTGTAGCTAGATTGTCAGATGACACTGTAGCTGGATGAATTTATAGTGTTGAAATGAATAGTTTGTTATGAAGTTCTATTCTTCAACGTTGTACATTTGATGGTCAAAAATGTGTGTTGAACATCATCCATTTCAAGTAAAAAATCACATGCTTTTGGTTGTTCAACATTCAAAAGTGAAGTGTGACTTTTTAACTTTTGAACATAGCCCTCCTCTTATTAGTAGTAGTAGGCCCGCGGGATCCTGATACTGAGAAGGTCAGTGCATACCTTCCATAAATCATTCTTGAAAACAAATCATTAGACCAAGGCTCAAGTTTGGTTCCTCTGCAATAGTCTTATCTGAATTATTCTTGCAAACAAATCATTAGACCAAGGGTGTTGAAAGAAATAAAAATAAAAATAAAAATCAAGGCTGAAACAAATCATTCTTGCAAACAATCACATGACCTGCCTTGTAACACCTTTACGGTAAACAATCATGGAGTGCCAAAATAGAAAATGTGTAAAATGCGGTGCATTCTATTTTCTGTCACTTTTGGCACTTCTAGTTGGCTGAATAGATGCTACCATTGGACATCATCAAAACTCATATTATTTAACAAATAATCTAAAGAATATATAAAGGGTTATGCATGAATTATCTAAGCTAATTTAATAAATACAATCAATTAGAAAATATAAATGGTTTTTTGCTAGCGAATCTTCTATTCCTAGAAATTTAAGAAATGACAATCAAATTATAAAGAGGTGATGGAGAGACAGGTTGAAAATGACAAAGAGGAAAATCAAATTGTAAAGAGGTGATGGAGAGACAATTTGAAAACAACAAAGAGGAAAAGGAGATGAAGTAATATCATACAAGAAATAAACCACTTAAATTAAAATATCTACCTGCAAAATAAGTAGCCGAATTGTCCTCTGATGAATTGTAGCTAGATTGTCGGATGACACTGTAGTTGGACAAATTTATAGTGTTGAGATGAGTGGTTTTTTGTGAAGAGCTATTCTTCAACATCATTCATTTGATTGTAAAAAATGTGTGAACATCATCCATTTCAAGTCAAAAATCACACACTTTTGGTTGTTCAATAGTCAAAAGTGAAGTATGACTTTTTGACTGTTGAACATAGCCCTCCTCGTATTAGTAGTAGTAGGTTCATGAGCTCCTGATATTGAGAAGGTCATTGTGTACCTTCCGTAAAGAATTATTTCAAACAAATCATTAGACCAAGGCTCGGGTTTGGTTCCTCTACAATAGTCTTGTCTAAATCATTCTTGCAAACAAACCATTAGAACAAGGTTGCTAAAACAAATAAAAATAAAAATTAAGGCTGGAACAAATCATTCTTCCAAACAATCATGCGACCTGTCTTTCACTACCTTTGTGGTAAACAATCACGGGGTATCGAAACAAAAAATGGTTAAAATGTGGTGAATTCTATTTTATGTCACTTTTGGCACTTCTAGTTGGTTGAATAGATGCTATCGTTGAACATCATCAAAACTAGGACTATTGAACAAATGATGTAAATAAAATATAAATGGTTATACATGAATTATCTAAGCTATTTTAAAAAATGCAATCAATTAGAAAATATAAATGCTTTCTGGCCGGGAAATCCTCTATTCCTGGAAATTAAGAAATGATAATCAAATTATAAAGAGGTGATGGAGAGACAAGTTGAAAATGGCAAAGAGGAAAAGGAGATGAAGTAATGTCATAAAGGAAATAAACCACGTACATAAATATCTACCTGCAAAATAAGTAGCTAGATTGTTGAATGAAAGTATAGCTGGACGAATTTATAGTGTTGAGATGAATGGTTTATTATGAAGAGCCATTCTTCAATATTATTCATTCATTTGAAGGTCAAAAATGTGTGTTGAACATCATCCATTTCAAGTCAAAACTCACACACTTTTGGTTGTACAACAACCAAAAGTGAAGTGTGACATTTGACTGTTGAACATAGCCCTCCTCCTATTAGTAGTAGTAGGACCGTGAGCTCCTAATACTGAGAAGCTCAGTGCATACCTTCCATAAATGGGTACCCGCAAGAAGTTGGGTGCACATAGAGGGGACGTCACGAGCAAAAAAAATCCTGACAGAAATAGGTACCCATTTTAAAAGAAACAGGTGCCCATTTAGGAACGGGTGCCAAAGCCTAAACAGGTACCTGGTTAGGAATGGGTACTCATTTAGAAATGGGTGCCCAAGCCTAAATGGGTACCCATTTAGGAATAAGTACCTGTTTCTATATAGCTATTTGAATTTGCAAAAAAAACCTTGAGCGCTTTTTTTCCCACACAAAAGTAACGGGTACCCATTTTAAAATGGGTACCCATTCATAATAGGTACCCATTTTAGAATGGGTACTTGTTCCTAATTTAGCATAGGCTCAGGAATGGCATGGTAAGCCAACCCCTTACCTTGGACCTGCAAGTACAAGTCTATGTTCAGATCAAGTGAAAAGACCAACTTTACCAATATGGCTGACGATGTTTTTCTCTGAATTTTTTTACAAAATTAAAACTCATTACAGATGATGATGTGTAGTTTTTAAATATGTAATTGTTTTTTTTATTTGACTTGTTTTGTATTTATTAATTAATTTATAAGCAAACTGCTCCAAAAACTTGAAATGACAGGTGTTTGTATTTTTTAATAACTTTTAATTTTTAAAGTTTTTCAAAAAAAAATTATATGTCTTCAATCTAGACATCATTCTCTACACAATGAAAAAAAAATTTATTTTATGGTTAGTTTTACTCAATTTATGTTGGCCGTACATGAGGGGTTTTCAAAAACAGCAATTAGGGCCAATAAAAAATTAATAAAAAAATATTTGGAAAAAAATTATAAAAAATATCCTCATCAAACTTCACTATACTACACATTTTTCCCCAAAAGGATTCAGAAAAATACTTTTATTTAGGCCAAATTATGTTGGCCGTACATGTACATGGTATGGTAAAAAAAAGTGACTTTGAAATAGTGGTTTTTAGACATGCCTATTGAAAATCAATTTGTATCATCTGGGTATTAAAAAAATTACATATTTAGAAACTAGACTCTGAGTACTACATTTCATATTACTAACTTTTTTAAGGATTTAATCTTTAAGTGCTTCAAATTTTTAGGTCAAATGTGACAAATTCTGAAAATCAGGGAAAACACTTCCAGTTTTTGGCCAAAAAGTGGACCCAACTTCTTGCACTGACCCAAATCATTCTTGCAAAAAAAACATTACACCAAAGCTACTGAAATAAATAAAAATAAAAATCAAGGCTGAAAAAATCATTCTTGCAAACAATCACGTGACATGCAAATAGAAAATGAGTAGAATGTGGTGAATTCTATTTTCTATCTCTTTTGGCATTTCTAGTTGGTTGAATAGACGCTACCATTGAACATCATCAATCTTGAATCCACAAGACAACTAAGAGGGGGGATGAATCAATTGTAGCTTAAAATTTTAAAACCCTCACACATATTTAGATCCATATAGATTCAATTATCCCTTAGACTATTATGATGATTAAGCGTGAAAAGAAAATAACAAAAACTGAATCAAACTAACACCAAACACAAGAGAACACCAGATGTACTTGGAAAACCCAAGAAGGGATAAACTGTGGTGAGGATTAGCTCACAATATAAAGTAGTATCAACACCAAATTACAAAAGGCTCATTGCCCAGAAAGAAAGAGATAGAAGAAGGGGCTCAGTGCCAAGAATTGAATTGTTATAATTGCATCTGACATATGCATGGCGTACAGTTCCAATGAAGTTCAATATTCACCACAACATCAACATCACCTTCGTAGCATGATTGAAGACTAGTAGACACCTTTTTCTCACTGCATCTAGTAGTCTAACACATGAAATCTTGTAATGCACCACACATTCAACCACTCTATTAGTCACACCATATTCAACGTGTGCACACCTGATCATGATCCCTTGACACTTATTTATACTATCTTCAACCTTGAGAGCATTATCCAAGGTTGGAAAATCACCTCAACCTAGAAGATTCAAATTAGGTCTGGACCTAAATTTTATCGCGGTGGAAAGGAATGAAGGTGGACCACAACACATCTTAGCTTGGACCTAAATTCATCCAAGCATTCTACACCGCACTTTCACAATCACCAAAGCAACTTTGCAATTAGTGTAAACACCCAAGGTCGGCCAAACCTGTGTTAACATAATGAACATTTAAGTACTTGCTTCCTAAAACCCAAAGATGACGTGTGGACCACATGCAAGGCTTCAGCACAATCTAGAGTATTCCACAAACATCCTGATAACCAACAATTCCTCTGCAACAACTTTCACTTGCCGCACACCTTTATCCTATTATCCAGCATACTTAAGTGTCTCTGTCATGTATTGTATCTCTAGAAAATGACTTTCGGAGAACCAAACCAAAAACAACTTCAATAGAAGAAAGATATAAACCTTGTAAGCACAAATTCAGAACTGCAAGACCTGAAACCTCTTTGTGGAAAAATGCGAAGAAAAGACATTTCTCCCAGACACCTCTGCACAACTCAGAAACATAGTCCACAAACTAATGAACGCAACGTTTTCTACACAATGAACTGGAGCACCAAATTTGGAATATAACAACTCTTAACACCTTTGAACAACATATCCAAACTGCAAAGACAGATCTTCAACATAGAGGAAATGCAGAGCAAAAGAATAACTCTACTCTGTAAGCCAAAATGCTACTTCACCACAAGGTTTCCTTTATTAATCAATTTTTCTCAAAAGCACTTGGAAATCAACTAATAGAAACATATTCTCAACATCTTCAGCACCTCTACAAAACAACCAAATCATCAACAACAACAGATCTCAACCAAACAACTCATACCATTCCAACAACCTCATCTCTACTCAACCAGTTGACACCAATGATAACACAAGCTCATTGACATCAATGACAACATCGATAGCACATACTTGCAACAATCAAAATTCAAGTTGTTCAACAAATAATGTAAATAAAATATAAATGGTTATACATTAATTATCTAAGCTAATTTAAGAAATGCAATCAATTAGAAAATATAAATGGTTTCTTGTCAACAAATCCTCTGTTCCTGCAAATTAAGAAATGACAATCAAATTATAAAGAGGTAATGGAGAGATAGGTTGAAAATGGCAAACATGAAAATCAGATTATAAAGAGGCGATGGAGAGATAGATTGAAAATGAAAAAGAGGTAAAGGAGATAAAGTAATGTCGTAAGGGAAATAAACCAATTACATAGATATCTACCTGCAAAATAAGTAGCTGGATTGTCGTATGATGAAATGTAGTTGGATTGTCGGATGAAACTATAGCTGGATGAATTTATAGTGTTAAGATGAATGGTTTGTTATGAAGAGCTATCCTTCAACATTGTCCATTTGATGGTCAAAAATGTATGTTGAACATCATCCATTTCAAGTCAAAACTCACACACTTTTGGTTGTTCAACATGCAAAAGTGAAGTGTGAATTTTTTACTATTGAACATAGCCCTCCTCCTATTAGTAGTAGTAGGCTCATGAGCTCTTGATACTGAGAAGGTCAGTGCGTACCTTCCATAAATCATTCTACAAACAAATCATTAGACCAAGACTCAGGTTTAGTTCCTTTGCAATAGTCTTGTCTAAATCATTCTTGCAAACAAATCAATAGACAAAGGTTGTTGAAACAAATAAAAATAAATATAAAGGTTGACACAAATCATTCTTGCAAACAATCACGTGACTTACCTTGCATTACCTTTTTGGTAAACAATCACGATGCGCCAAAATAGAAAATGGGTAAGTTGTGGTGCATTCTGTTTTACGTTGCTTTTGGCACTTCTAGTTGGATGAATAGATGTTGTTGTTGAACATCATCAAAACTCAGACTGTTGAACAAATAATGTAAAAAATATATAAATAGATATACATGAATTATCTAAGCTAATTTAATAAAAGCAATCAATTAGAAAATATAAATGGTTTCTTTCCAGTAAATCCTCTATTTCTAGAAATTATGAAATAACAATCAAATTATAAAGAGACGATGGAGAGACATGTTGAAATTAACAAAGAACAAAAATCAAATTATAAAGAGGTGATGGATAGACAGGTTGAAAATGACAAAGAGGAGATGAAGTAATGTCGTATAGGAAATAAACCACTTACATGAATATCTACCTACAAAATAAGTAGTTGGATTGTCGGATGACACTGTAGTTGGATGAATTTATAGTGTTGAGATGAATGGTTTGTTATCAAGAGCTATTCTTTAACATCGTTCATTTGATGGTAAAAAATGTGTGCTGAACACCATCCATTTCAAGTAAAAAATCACACACTTTTGGTTGTTCAACAGTCAAAAGTGAAGTGTGAATTTTTTACTATTGAACATGTAGCCCTCCTCCTATTAGTAGTAGTAGGCCCGTGAGCTCCTGATACTGAGAAGGTAGTGCATACCTTTCATAAATCATTCTTTTAAACAAATCATTAGACCAAGGCTTAGGCTTGGTTCCTCTGCAATAGTCTTGTCTCAATCATTCTTACAAAGAAATCATTAGACCAAGGCTACTGAAACAAATAAAAATAAAAATCAAGGTTGAAACAGATCATTCTTGCAAAAAATCATGTGACTTGCCTTGCATCGCCTTTGTGGTAAACAATCACAGGGCACCAAAATAGAAAATGGGTAAAATGCGGTTCAATCTATTTTCCATCACTTTTGGTGCTTCTAATTGGCAAATATAAATGCAATCAATTAGAAAATATAAATGGTTTCTTGCCAACAAATCCTCTGTTGCTTGAAATTACGAAATGACAATCAAATTATAAAGAGGCAATGGAGAGACAGTTTGAAAACAACAAAGAGGAAAATCAAATTATATAGAGGCAATGGAGAGACATGTTTAAAACAGCAAAGGGGAAAAGGAGATGAAGTAATGTTGTAAGGGAAATAAACTACTTACATAAATATCTACCTGCAAAATAAGTAGCTAGATTGTTGTCTGATGAATTGTAGCTGGATTGTCGGATGAAACTATAGCTGGACAAATTTATAGTGTTGATATGAATGGTTTGTTATGAAGATCTATTCTTCAACATCATTCATTTGATGGTCAAAAATGTGTGTTGAACATCATCCATTTCAAGTCAAAACTCACACAATTTTGGTTGTTCAACAACCAAAAGTGAAGTGTCACTTTTTTACTATTGAACATAGCCCTCCTCCTATTAGTAGTAGTAGGCCCGTGAGCTCCTGATATTGAGAAGGTCAGTGCGTATCTTCCGTAAATCATTCTTGCAAACAAATCATTAGGCCAAGGCTTAGGTTTGGTTCCTCTACAATAGTCTTGTCTAAATCATTCTTACAAAAAAAGCATTAGACCAAGGCTGAGGTTTGGTTCCTCTGTAATAGTCTTGTTTGAATCATTCTTGCAAACAAATCATTAGACCTTGAGGTTGCTGAAAAAAAAAAAAAAATCAAGGTTGAAACAAATCATTCTTGCAAACAATCACATGACCTGCCTTGCACCGTCTTTGTGGTAAACAATCATGGGGCATCAAAATAGAAAATGGCTAAAATGCAGTGCATTCTATTTTCAGTCCCTTTGGGGCTTCTAATTTGCTGAATAGACGTTGCCATTGAACATCATCAAAACTCAGATTTTTGAAAAAATAATTAAGGAAAATATAAATGGTTGTACATGAATTATCTAAGCTAATTTAATAAATGCAATCAACTAGAAAATATAAATGGTTTTTTCTGACAAATCCTCTGTTCTTGGAAATTAAGAAATAATAATCAAATTATAAAGAGGTGATGGAGATAAAAGTTGAAAATGGAAAAGAGGAAAATCAAATTATAAAGAGGCGATGGAGAGACAGGTCAAAAATGACAAAGAGGAAAAGGAGATGAAGTAATGTCATAAGGGAAATAAACCACTTACATAAATATCTACCTACAAAATAAGTATCTGGATTGTCATCTAATGAATTGTAGCTGGATTGTTGGATGAAACTGTAGATAGACAAATTTGTAGTGTTGAGATGAATGGTTTGTTATGAAGATCTATTCTTCAACATTGTTCATTTGATAGTCAAAAATGTGTGTTGAACATCATCCATTTCAAGTCAAAACTCACACACTTTTGGTTGTTCAATAGCCAAAAGTGAAGTGTGAATTCTTTAATGTTCAAGATAGCCCTCTTCCTATTAGTAGTAGTAGGCCCGTGAGTTCTTGATACTAAGAAGGTCAATGCGTACCTTCCATTAATCATTCTTGCAAAAAAATCATTAGACCAAGGCTCAGTTTTGGTTCCTTTGCAATAGTCTTGTCTAAAACATTCTTTCAAACAAATCATTATACCAAGGCTACTGAAACAAATAAAAATAAAAATCAAGGCTGAAACAAATCATTCTTGAAAACAATCACGCGACCTGCCTTGCACCACCTTTGTGGTAAACAATAACAAGGCGCCAAAATAGAAAATGGGTAAAATTTGGTGCATTTTTTTTTGGTTGCTTTTGGCGCTTCTAGTTGGTTGAATAGACACTGTTGTTGAACATTGATCAAAACTCAAACCGTTGAACATAAAATGTAAAGAAAATATAAATGGTTATACATGAATTATATAAGATAATTTAATAAATGCAATCAATTAGAAAATATAAATGGTTTATTTTCAAAAAATCTTTTGTTCCTAGAAATTACAAAATGAGAATCAAATTATAAAGAGGCAATCAAGAAACAGGTTGAAAATGGCAAAGAGGAAAATCAAATTATATAGAGGCAATGGAGAGACAGGTTGAAAATGACAAAGATGAAAAGACGATGAGTTAATGTTGTAAAGGAAATAAACCACTTACATAAATATCTACTTGCAAAATAAGTAGTTGGATTGTCGTATGATGAATTGTAGCTAGATTGTCAGATGAAACTATAGGTGGATGTATTTATAGTGTTAAGATGAGTGGTTTGTTATGAAGGGCTACTCTTTAATATTGTTCATTTGAGGGTAAAAAATGTGTGAACATCATCCATTTCAAGTCAAAACTCACACACTTTTGGTTGTTCAATAGCCAAAAGTGAAGTGTGACTTTTTGACTATTTAAAACATAGCCCTCCTCCTATTAGTAGTACTAGGCACGCGAGCTCCTGATATTGAGAAGGTCAATGTATACATTCCGCAAATCATTCCTGCAAAAAAATCATTAGACCAAGGCTCAGGTTTGGTTCCTTTGCAATAGTCTTGTTTGAATCATTCTTGCAAACAAATCATTAGACCAAGGCTCAGGTTTGGTTCCTCTGCAATAATCTTGTCTGAATCGTTCTTGCAAACAAATCATTAGACCAAGGCTGCTGAAACAAATAAAAATAAAAATTAAGGTTGAAACAAATCATTCTTGCAAACAATCACATGACCTACCTTGCACCACCTTTGTGGTAAACAATCACGGGGTGCCAAAAATGAAAATGGGTAAAATGCAGTACATTCTATTTTCCGTCCCTTTGGGGCTTCTAGTTGGTTGAATAGATGCTGTCGTTGAACATCATCAAAACCCAAACTGTTGAAAAAATAATGTAAAGAAAATATAAATGGTTCTACATGAATTATCTAAGCTAATTTAATAAATACAATTAATTAGAAAATATAAATGGTTTCTTGTTGGCAAATCCTCTATTCCTGCAAATTACGAAATGATAATCAAATTATAAAGAGGCAATGGAGAGACATTTTGAAAATGACAAAGAGGAAAATCAAATTATAAATAGGCGATGGAGAGACAGGTTGAAATCAGCAAAGATGAAAAGGATATAAAACAATGTCATAAAGGAAATAAACCACTTACATAAATATCTACCTACAAAATAAGTAACTAGATTATTGTCTGATCAATTGTAGCTGGAGTGTTGGATGAAACTGTAGTTAGATGAATTTATAGTGTTGAGATGAATGGTTCATTATGAAGAGCTATTCTTCATCATCATTCATTTGATGGTCAAAAATGTGTGTTGAACATCATCCTTTTCAAGGCAAAACTCACACACTTTTGGTTGTTCAACAGCCAGAGTGAAGTGTGAATTTTTTACTATTGAACATAGCCCTCCTCCTATTAGTAGTAGTATGCTTGTGAGCTCCTGATACTGAGAAGGTCTGTGCGTAGCTTCTATAAATAATTCTTGCAAACAAATCATTAGACCAAGGCTCAGGTTTGGTTCCTCTGCATTAGCCTTGTCTGAATCATTCTTGCAAACAAATCATTAGACCAAGGCTACTAAAACAAATAAAAATAAAGATCAAGGCTTAAACAAATCATTCTTCTAAACAATCACGCAACTTGTCTTGCACCACCTTTGTGGTAAACAATCACAGGGCGCCAAAATAGAAAATGGGTAAAATGTGGTGCATTCTATTTGCTATCACTTTTGGCGCTTCTAGTTAGCTGAATAGACACTGGACCATTGAACATTATCAAAACTTGGACTGTTGAACAAATAATGTAAAGAAAATATAAACGGTTATACATGAATTATCTAAGCGAATTTAATAAATGCAGTCAATTTGAAAATATAAATGGTTTCTTGCTAGAAAATCCTCTATTCTTGGAAATTATGATATGTCAATCAAATTATAAAGAGGTGATGGAGAGACAAGTTGAAAACAACAAAGATCAAAAGGAGATGAAGTAATGTCGTAAGGGAAATAAACCACTTACATAAATATCTACCTACAAAATAAGTAGTTGGATTGTCGTCTGATGAATTGTAGCTGGATTATCGGATGAAACTATATCTGGATGAATTTATAGTGTTGAGATGAATGGTTTGTTATGAAGAGCTATTCTTCAACATCGTTCATTTGATCATTAATTTTCAAGAGTTTATAATTTTGTTTGTTTATTAGTCATCCAATAAAATAATTTTTTTTAAACTAATGTACTAATTTTCACTTTATTTATTAAGCAAATGTACTACTTTGCATCAGGTGGGCAAGTTTGTTGTTAAAATTTCAATGGATTTAGACAATTGATCTAAGGTGTTATGTGGGTTGAAAATTATAGCCCGATTAGCTTTTCTTGGCCCAGCTCAATGGGTGGACCCTTCTCCCATGAACATCAGTTGTAGCCACCTGCTAATGGAATCAGGCCATTCAAACCAATTGATTGTTAATGCTACCAATGGGAATCACCATTGACGAATAGATAATTCTTCTTGATTTCATAACTAAAATTTCTAAGTTTCTTTTGACAATGTAATTTATTGTGAATATAAATGTAAGGTTGTGAACAAATAATGTGAAGAAAATATAAATGGTTATACATGAATTATCTAATCTAATTTAATAAATGCAATCAATTATAAAACTATTTGATGTTCTTAAACATCATTTATTTAACATTGAATTTATTTTTTTTTAGTGGTTAAATTGATTGCTGGTGTTGATTGTTTGTCAATATAAATTTAATTTTCAAGAGTTTATAATTTTGCATGTTTATTAGTCATCTGACAAATAAAATTTGTTAAACTAATGTACTAATTTTCACTTTGTTTGTTAAGTGTATGTACTACTTTGCATCAAGTGGGCAAGTTTGGTAAACCATTTTTATGGATTTAGACAATTGATCTAAGGTGTTATGTGGGTTGAAAATTATAGCCTAATTAGCTTGGCTTGGCCCAACTCAATGGGTGGACCCTTCTCCACCCATTATATCATTATATACATAGTTTTTAAATATACAATTAATATTATAAAATAGATAACATAATTTTTATATACAATTACTTATATTAATTTTACTTACTATTTATATTATAAAAATTATATCATTATATTAATTATATCAAAATTAATTAATTATAAAAAGTTATTAAATTAATTCTCAAAGGCTCAAAAAGTCATTATAATTAACTTTCAAATTAATACCAAATACCAAATATCGTTTTATCCACTTCTAATCTTTTGCAATGCATTGAAGGTGAATTATAATTAAAGTAATCATAGACTCATCCCTCTTTAAATCGGAGAAGCTGTCATAAGACGTGGAGTTGTGTCATCCTTAAAATCTTGTGATTCTTTTATTGCACATGTATGACTTTGCATATGAAAGTGGGAACCCAATTGCCTCGTCACAACAAGATCATGAAAATAAATTAATTACATTTTTTCTCGAATGCATCATGCACCTAATTTAAACGTGGAAACCTAACATAAATTTTATTAATTGCCCAATCTTCGTCGGAGAGAAAGGTCTTGCGCTTGCTTCCTTCCTTCCTTAATAAGTAGAGCTAAATTTAGCTTAGATTCTCGTAAACAATAGAGTAAAAATTATTATAAGGATTGGTTTCCTAATAAGTTAGGAAAAATAGGTGACTCTCTCCTGCTAGGAAGGTTGAGTTGTTAAACTTGTTATAGTTTAATTTAAATAGTATTACATATATTATTGTTATTTTAGAATTGAATCAAAAGTGTATATGAGCCGTGATTTATTTAAAGTATCTTGACATACACTATTTTCCTTATCTCTTTCTTTCATTCTATTTTTTCCTTATCTTTTTGTCACTTCTATCTTTATCTCCCTCTCCTCTCTGTCCAAGTCTTGTTCTTCTCTCTAAAGCTTTTTCCCACCCTCTTTCACATAGTTAGATCTCTATTTTATATACAAATCTCTCTCTCAAAATAAAATTATATAACTATATAGAAAATCTCTATTGTAACTATATTTATTAGGTATATTATGTTTGATATGATGTAAATTATATGTATATTTTATTTTTATATGTACTTGTTATGTAACTATATATTTATTTTATATTTTAAATCTATATTATAAATATATGTATTATTATATATTATATAAAATATAAATATAATATAGTAATTATATTATACAATATTATTTAAATTAACCTAAATATATATATTAAATTACTATCTAAATTATCAAATATTTTGTTTCAATTTGTTTTTCATACTATGAAATGTACAACTAGTGTTCATTGTCCTTTAGGTTTGGCATGTGCTATAGATTCAAACTCATAGTTGACTGAGCTCATAGTCAATAATTTCTCTTAACTTATGTCTCTTCCCATCGTGAACGACTAGTCCCACAAGTTTAATCACCTAAGCATTTAAAACCTTTATTTTTATACCTTACGACTCTTCAAAATCTTTGTTAAGGCGAGATGGTGACGTGGTTGTTAATGAATCCAACAACCAAATATTAAAAAAATTACAGGCAAGAACTAAAACGCTTGCCATCTAAAGGCGATTCGAACAAACAAGTATTATTTTTAAGGATGAAAATCCCAAAAAAATTATTTCGCTCATGCTAGTCTTATCAAACATTTTGTTTGCATTTCACTTCTGCATTAAGTACGACATTTATGAGAAACATGCAACCAATAAAAGATATTTTTTCGCTCTCAGTGGGATATTCATATCTCAGGCAATGAACAGGAAAAGTAAATTTGCAAAAAAAAATGGTGACAGAGAAATGAACTACCAACAACCATTCAATCGTCTTACACGTCTCTCGAAGATGGAGACTATTGATCCTCTATATATGACTCATTGTGAGAACACCTTCGGCGTAAAATTCCTCATTCATTCACTTCACAAGCCGCCCCTAGTCAAAAAGGGTGAAGGTTAATGAAGACGCAAAGGATCACGTTATGGTTGGCTATTTATGTAGGTGTGAACAATGATTAAATCGTTGCATCTACAAATGCATAACATGTGACTTCAATACGGACGCGTCGAATCTTTTATCGTCACTCAAATACGGTGGTCGACTTGCACGTAATGACAAAAGGAAGTTTCCCAACCTTGTTTTCCACCGCTCTTTTCCAGATTTTTAAGATGAACACGCTATATTCTTTCACTGGAAAACAATTAATAATTGTCATGCCGGAAACTTCGACCACGTTTGCTCTATGCTTTTCTATAAATGTTTCTCCTCTGCCCTCTTCTTTTTTTTGTGGACGAGCCATATGTGTGCAGATAAATACTAGTTTTTGACCAGTTAATTATCTAGCATCTGCAGAAATCATCTGGGTTTCTTTTGTTAAAAGAGCAATTATATCATGGCATTGGATTTTGCAGCGTGGGAATTGGCATTGGCGATGAAGAGACCATTGAAGACGGAGCTTTATGAGCTTCATACCATTCATGAGGAGGAAGAGGAGGAGCAAATTATCCAGCAGGAATAAATCCCAATTCGAGAGGTTTTCATATATAGCAATTCTCATGGTTTCCTTGTTATTCCTGCTGGGTCGTCCTCTTGCCACTGCAACCACGCTCATATTGAGTTAGAGGGTGTGTGTATTGGTGTACAGAAATGAATCTGTCAAGATTTGTTTCAATGGGTTTCAAGATATTCTTTAAGTTGTAAAAAATTCATCAAATGATGTTTTTGCCCTCTGCAAATCTATGGAAACAATTGTAAATATTATACAGTAAATTAGACTCAATTTCTTACAACTTTTATTACTACCTTATTTTCACATTATATAGATAGTTCATTCAATTTTTTGACATAAAGTTACTTAAGTCTATTTTCAACATTTTCATTGTCACTTAGGAGTATTGTTTGGCCAATCATGATCTTGCACTCACCTTTCATCTATTTTCATTGAGTGGAAAGGAAAATTGTTCCAAATTGAGAAATTTATTTCAGGATTTGTGGAACAAATTCCATGTAAATATGTTGATGATGAGGGTATTGTTTGTGATTTGGATGAAGAACAAGGTGAATTTTAGTAGTTGGTGAAGGACTTCTATAGGGATCAACAAGTTGACAAAATGTATGTTTTGATAACAATCACAGTTTTTTTTTAGAAGATAGAAAGAGACTTAGAGGACTTCAAGAAAATGATTCTTGAAGTAGAGTTGGTTCTTCAAACATGGATCATGCACTTAAATTTAGTATCAATACTAGGGAAAGACAAAGTAGATGAGTTCTTTCTGTTGGTTCCCACAATTGAGATTCCTCTAATCCCTAAAGCAAGGCAATTCTTGAGTGCTAGGGGTGTCAAACACTAGACAAATACTTCAAACTTATGATTAGGATGGGGCAACAATGGAAACATTGATAAGGTGGTTAAGACCTTATTTTGGCTTTTCTAGACCAAGGGGGTTATTCCCGAAGGTGTACAAGAATAATATAGATAACAACATAAAATTAGACCTTGTACCAAACTATACCCAAAGCATAGGAATCTCTATTTTTCTATCACTAAGCACATGTATGCTGGTTTAAGATACACAAGGATGCCACACCTTCATAAAGTAGATACAAAACCATGTAGAGAGTCCAAAATGATGCTTTAATAGCCCCTAATGTAAATGCATACATCTAAACATGGATGTAGGTGGATCATACAACACAAATCAAAGATATAAAGAGTATTTTTATTATTTTGAGTGTGTTGGAAGGAAAAGAGGTTAAGCATATAGTAGAGTGGTGCCTTTATCTAGTGAGGGCAATAGAGTCTAAGTCATCAACCAAAGGGGACACCAATGCAATCCATACAATGATACCTTAATCAAAATACCAACAAAGACTATACTTGAAGGTTCTACACATAAGCTAGGGTTTATGCATAATAACAATCAGATACATGGAGTTGCAAAACATATTACTAAGTATACTTTAATAATCCAAAAGAAAACCCACAAATATCTAATGTTACCTTGATAATATGCCTTGCAAAAGGTTTACAAGGACTTTTACATCCTTCAAATTGACAAACTATTGAAGACTAACACTCAAACCAGTGAATGTGGTTAAAGAGATTTGTGAAATCACCACAAAATCATGCAATGTTCATGGAGAAACTCAATAAAATACTGAAACTACACATTTTAATTCATTTTTGAAGATTACAACACCCTATCATATCCTTCGGATGAAACCCAAGAAATTTACAATTAAAATGCTCTAATTACAGCCACTGGAAACAAACACTAGGGGTTTCATTCTTATTTTCTCTCTATTTTTATCTCTATCTACTCTATAAACAAATATCCATCATTTGGTTTGAATGGGAAATTGCATTATATACTCCATCTCATGTTAGCAAGCCATTGTGAAAGAAAGGTTTGGGTCATCTACAAGTGAACATGGTTGCCCATGCCTGCCCACGTCATTTTCATGTGGCTTGCACTTGAAATCATGTGTATTTTGGTCATTTCCCCATGCCATTGCATCCTTGAGTGGGCCATCTATACCTAGAGGAGTATGGTAGTCTTCATTTGGCTGATCGCACCCATTCAAGGCCATCAATGGTGGTCATGAGAAGTGTAGGGGAGTTGTTGAGATAGGTGGGGTCACTAGAATAGTGAAGCTTTCTAAACGAAAAGTAGAAATTTGACCCACTATTGCACGTATAAGTGTTGAGTGCAAACATAGTATAATCTTATGAAATTCATGTTTGAAATCATGGTGGTTTGGGAAGACATTAAAGATTTTGAATTTCCTTAAAAACTTGACTGTTGATTTTCTTGGGGCAAAGATCCATAATCATCGCACATCATACTTTTAAAGTTACACTACCTTAAGAATTGTGATGTTGATAACATTTACAATGCAAAGGATGGTCGTGATATAATGACATTTCGCCACATGCCTTGCCTATCATGCTACTCATTTGGATCTCCCACATGAAATCATGTGGACCAATAAAACATGAGCCTTTAAACTCTCTAGAACATAGCTGACACAATGGCTCGACTCTACCTTGGAAGATATTTCGACCCCTGTCTACCTTAGCACTTGAAAAGATCACCACCGTAGGATTTGGGCAACATGAGATCAATGACCATGGCATGTTTCAGAAATGGGACTAGACCTACCATCAAAATTGTGATGCAAAGGGCCTGCATGATGCAATAAGTAAGTGCCACATGTAAAATTTGATGATGTCATACCCCAACACTTAATAATTCTGTAGGATGACTGATGCAGTAGACAAGTAGGAAATGACTTACCATTGACATCATTCCAACTTCAATGGGGTAAGGACAAATTGATGGAAAAGTTGATAGACTATTGAACACTTGGCACAATATCATAACATATAATTTAAATTTTAAGTATTCAATACAATATCTTTATCATTCCCACCTCATATCCCTAGGATACTAATAATTAATCAATATTTATTTAATTGATGTATCCTATAATTAATGTAAAGAAATATTTTATTTTCTTATAATTATATCAAAAAGCAAGCAAGTTGGTAATATATTTGTAAAGGTTAAATTTACATACCCATGGCATTTCCCATTTAATTTTGTGCCCACTTTGGTGGAATGCCTTAAATGTAATTGCATATTGACAAATGGCACACTCTTGTGCTATGTTTGGCTCACACCTATTCAATCTTTATCCATTCCTATTTATTTCCATTCACATTTATCCCACATATTTGCCATTACTCATTTATTACAACCCATTCACAATTACCCTAGCACATTCACCTTGAGACCTACCTCGAGACTATCATTCCACTTTCTAAGTTCATTTCTGCACAGCTCATGATAAATCTTATGATGCATGGAGATGAACCTCAAATTCAAATTTCAAAATCTATACAAAATAAACAAAACTAATTAAAAAACAATAAACAACAATAAATAAAACCAAAAACTATATATAAAGAGTCACTCATTTTTAACAGTTAAATGTATATACTATTTCTTTATTACTACTCTTGATCGGTTAAACTAATTAGTCTCATAGTCTACATTAAAATCCTTCATTCATCCACTTTACAAGACCCCCGGTCAAAAAGGGCGAAGGTTAAGAAATACCCAAAAGATCACATTATGGTTGGCTATTGGTGTGTAGTATAATATGTTGTAGAGCGTGAACAATGATTAAGTCGTTGCATCTAGAAACGCATAACGCGTGACTTAAATACGGACGCGTCGAATCTTGTAAGTCGTCACCCAATTACGGTAATGACAAAAGGAAGCTTCCCAGCCTTGTTTTCCACCGCTCTTTTCCAGTTTTTTAGATGAACACGCCATTCTTCTACTAGAAAACAATTATAATTCTCACGCCTGAAACTTCGACCACGTTTCTATGCTTTTCTATAAATGTTTCTCCTCTGCGCTCTTCTTTTTGGTGTGGAAGAGTCATATGTTTGCATATATCATGGCATTGGATTTTGCAGCATGGGAATTGGCATTGGCGATGAAGAGACCGTTGAAGACGGAGCTTTATGAGCTCCATACCATTTATGAGGAGGAGGAAGAGGAGGAACATATTGAAGGCACAATATTATTATCCAGCGATTCCCAAAGAAGCAGGAATAAATCCCAATTGGAGAGGTTGTCATATATACTCATGGTTTCCTTGCTTTTCCTGCTGGGTCGTCCTCTTGCCAAATCAACCACGCTCATATTGAATTAGAGGGTCTTTGTGTTGGTGTACAGAAATGAATCTGTCAAGATTTTCATTCATCACTGTAGAATCTAATTGTTTTAATCTTCTGTCAGTTGGAAATTTTTAATCAACTGATTATTTGGCGCTATGTAAATCTATGGAAACAATTATTTACTTAAGATAAAGGAATTTTCCTTTTTGGCCTCATATTGAATTCCAGATACATTTGCGGTTAAATATTTGTCACACGGCCATTTGCACTATATGCGAAGGATGTTATTCTCCTTGCTCCTTGAAAAATAATTACATTACTTTTTTTTATTGTTGTAATATATCTCTGTTCTTCCCTCATTCAACCACGGAAACCCTTAAACAAGACTTCTATAGACTACTTGTAACATTTATTCGAAATCAACTAACTTATTATTGAGTCATTTTTCATAATTAAGGATTAAACTTTCATCGAGTTCTGCAATTGTCAGTTTGCACCAAGGGGTGGTTGTCTCAACATTACCAAAATAGAATTTGAAGTGAACAGTGATATTTGCATTCTAATTTGGTACCTTATAATGCATGAGGAGGTTGCGTTATCAAAGGTTTGTGTAGGTTTTGTAGTGATTGAATTTGTAATATAGAAAAATAGATACCTTTACTTTCTACACTACATTCATAATGCAAAATATGAACTTAGTAAAAACAAAAGTACGAATTTCATAAACAAATTATAGGGTAAAAAAAGGGAAGGAAAGAATAATGAAGTGTTATGGAGTGGAGGCTTTGAGATTGATCGAGAGTGGTGAAAGAAACCCTCCATGATCAATCTGCTTGAGTTCTCCTCTTGCCTTGACAATTCTCATTCGTAATACTAGCCCTGATTTGTGATTATTCATTGTTTTTGTTTGAATTTTTGTGGATTTTTGGATTGTTACCCTAGTTTTTTCATTATTGGATGTAGTGCTTTTTTGAATGTTTAGATTTTGAATTTTGTTTCTCGCCTGTGGTGTTGGAGGGAATCTTGTCTCAGTTCGGGTGCCCATTCCATGCTCAAACACCTATAGGAGTTGTACCTTATCAGCTGAGGTATTTACTCCTCAGTTGTGAAGAGTAATGGAGGAGAATGTTAATAATAGACAAAAAGAAAACTTTCAGGGAAGCCCTAAACCTACAAGATGTTGAAACTCTGACCAAAGATGCTGGTTTCAAGGTCAGGGACGCAGTCAGGGTCATCGGAGCCGAAGGTGATGTCATTGATAGAAGAGGAGAGGAAGATCATAGAGAAACAAAAGAAGGTAAGATCCCCTTCTTGTCCCAGACCCTCATTTTGTGCCCTAATGTTGATATCAAAAATGTCATTAAAGGAGAGGACAATAGGCTTAAAAACACTACTATTTTCTTTGCTTGTCTTAGTTTGAAAAAATTGTCCTCCAGAAATTTTTTTGATAATTTGATGAACTCGGTGTGGGGAAAAAAATTGGGGATACACTTCTATTTTTTGTAGAATGTTGCAAAATAGGCTATTTGTTATTTTTCTGAGGAATCATGCTATGCAAAAAAGGGTATTGGATAATTTTTTTTGGAATATTGGGCAAACCATGTTCAAAGCATTTCCTTGGAATCCTGATGCCTCTCACAAGGATATATTATTTTGCTTGATTCCCAAGTGGATGGTTGTTAAGAATGTCCTGGAGCAAATATGGGCTTTTTTGCCCCAACTGTTGAAACCTAATGGAAATGTTTTGAATATTGATGAAACTAAAGCTACCCTGCCTCATATGGACGCTAGGGTGTTGTTGTCTCTAAACACTGGGATTGATATTCTAGAGGTTATTGAAATAGGTGTGGGAGAGAAGAAGTTTGTTTGTGAGGTAGTAGGGTTGGGTGGCCTTAACTCTTGTTTCCTATGCAATGTAGAGGGTCATAAAAAAAAGATTGCCCTAGCTTTCATATGAATGTTTTTGGTAGGAGATTTGAGTCCAGTGTTTTTTGTTAATGGAAGAATGAAGAATGATTTAGTGGAAAAAACTAAAATGTCAAATGTTAGTGGTCTGGTTTTGGAAGAGGTACCCCAGATGACTAGGGACTATTCACTTCAAACAAGGCCAATGGTGGTCTCTGATAAAGTTTCGAATATGGAAGAAACTGATCTTGCCTTGAATGTGGTCAAGAACAATTTTGATAAACTAAGCCTAGATGGAATACCTTTAGTTTGTGAAGGTCCTAACAACATTTGTAAGATGGCCTTTAAACCTGATTTGGGTGTTTCTATTGATTGTTTAGGTCCTCTTATTGAGGATCAATGCAATGAGGAGAAAAACAAGGAATTTTTGTCAAAGGATAATTTGAGGGGTCAAGGGACATTGGTCTTCGATAACCCCTATTTTGAAGATGATCCTTTCAAGGAACCTAGAGAAGTGCCTCTAGACATCATTAAAACTATGGATAATGAGCCCAAAGACTTGGAGGTGAGTAAGGTTGAGGAGGTCTTGAAATTATGGTTAAGAAAAACTCTCCTAGCTCTAAGACCCTCCAGAAATGCCATGGTACTTCTAGGTGGTTTGAAGGAAAAATGCTCAAATCCTAGCCTTAATGAAAATAAAGGAGAACATTTTAGCTAGTGAGATGGAGAAAGTGGTAAATATTAATGGATCCTCTATTTGTTTTAAAACAACTTACCCTAAGGGGTTAGAGTTGGAAGCTCCAAATAGTATCATTCCTTTTAATCTTGAGGCATAATCCTCAAAGAAGGTTGAAGATTTCTCCTGGAAAACAAAAGATGATAATAGAAAACACAAACTAGCAAACATGAAAGATAGCTCTTTAAAACTAGGAAAAAAGGGTAAAGGAGATAAATTGCCAAAGGGCTTTGATAGATTGTGCAATAAATAGAACAAGTTAAGGGGGTGTACCTCATAGTTGACCTAATGTTTAACCATGAATTGCTTTAGTTGGAACATAAGGGGTCTTGAACCCCCAGATAGAAAATATATTCTCAAAGAGTTCTGTAATAAGAATAAAAATATGGACTATCTGTTGTTACAAGAAATTAAGGCAGTTGGTTTTTAAATGGAAAATAACCTTAGATTTATTTGGAGGGAAGCTATGTGTTTTTATTCCAAACATGCGAAAGGTAAGGGAGGCAATTATATCTTAATAAATAGAAATTGGGGATAGTTTATCATTTAGAATGGAGAAAGATAGAAGGAAATTTGGGATATGTTCTATCTATGCTCCTAATGAATATAGAGACAAGATTGAACTTTGGAATTGGATGGCGGCTAAGCTTCCTAAAGTCCCCTAGATTGTTGGAGACTTTAACATGGTAGAGCATAGAGAAGATAAATTAGGAGGTAACCCAGCAGATTGGAAAGGCAATGAACAATACTTTTGGGTAAGAATGAAAAAATTGTTATGCTTGTTTGATCCTCTAGAGGGAAAGAAGAATAATAGCCAAATTATTTTGTACTCTTGGTGAAATTCTCATAAAGAAAATAAAAGGATTTACTGTAGACCTGACAGATTTTATGTGAATAAAAATTTCTTTCACTTTCAAAGTAATAGAGTTGTTAATGATGTTAGAGTCATTCCCAATACTTTGTCTGATCACCATCCTATTTTTTCTCTCATATTAATTGATAATCAAGAAACTAGGGCCATTTTCAGAAGAGATAACTTGTTCAAATTAAATATTAAGTTGTTGTTGGATAGGAACTGTCTTGATGGGATATGTAACCTGAGACTCATTTTGAAATCATTGTCTACTAGGACAGATGCTATTCAGTCATGGAATGACTTTGTGTGTGTAAGTAAAAGGAATTTTCAAGTTTGTGGTAAAAATTATGCTATGGAAAAGAGAAAGGAAGAGAGTTTTCTACAATTAGAATACCTTAAAACTGAAGACTTATTGCAAAAAGATCCAAATGATTTTGAGGTGGTGAGGCATATTGGGGAAGTGAAACATAAATTGAGGAGATTGTAGACTATTAAAGCATAGGGTGCTACCGTGAGGGCCAAGATCAACTAGTTGAAGGAAGGAAAAATACTTTTTTGACTTACTTAGAGTTAAAAATAGTAAGGAAAAATTAGGACCCATCAACGAGAATGGGGTTTTCTTTTGAATGATGTGGAAGACATAAAAAGAATTTTTAGAGATTTCTACAAAAAATTGTTCAAAGCAGAAGAAAACAATGAGGACTATAAGAGGGGTCCCCAAGAGTTGTGTTCTAAAATCTATCATAGAAGATCAATGGTGAAATGGAGAAAAAATTAGAGCAAAAGGTTTCTAAATTAAAAATTAGAGATGCTATTCTGTCCATGGAGGAAGGCAAGTGTCCTAGGAGTGATGGATTGCCAATGGAGTTTTACAAACTCAATATTTCTTTTGTGGTGGATGATCTTTTTGAGGTTTATTAGGAAGCCTTAAAAAAAGGGTCTTTGGGAAAAAATATTAATAGAGGCATCATTACGTTGTTGCCCAAAGATGGTGACATAACAAATATTAGGAACTAGAGGCCTATTACTTTGTTGAATATTTCTTATAAAATTATTACAAAAGTACTAGCATTGAGATTAACAAATATTCTTCCAAGTATCATCAATCATGCACAAACTAGGTTCATTAAAGGAAGGTACATTCTAGAAATCTTGGTAAAAAGTTGGGAAGCCATGCATTGGGAAAAAAACTACAGGATAGAATACATGAATTCTTTTCCTAGATTTTGAAAAGGCAAATCATAGAGTTGAATGGTCCTTTGTTTTAAATATTTTAAAAGCATTTAGATTTCCAGAGGCTTTCTGTAACATGGTCAATATGTTGTTTAAAGACGCCTTTGCCCAAATTTATATAAATGGCTCCTTATTTGAGCCATTCAGTATGGAGAGATCCATAAGGCAGGGTGCCCTTTAGCACCTGCCCTCTTTGTGGTAGAATCAGAAGCTTTATTTCACCTCTTGATAACCTACTTAATTCTAGGTAGAATATTGGGTATAAAATTACCATAAGAAGGCATGTTACTTAACATGCAGTTTGCTGATGACACAACATTGTTCCCTGTGCTTGAAGAAGAAAATTTGAAGAACATGGAAGAAAGACTTATTCTTTTTGTAAGGCATCTAGGGCAAAGATATCTTTTAATAAGTCAGTCTTGCTTAGCTAGTTAGTAAAACCACCAAATTGGTTTGATTTAAACAAATGGCAATGGCAAGGGCCTCATAAGCAGGTTAGGTTCCTTGGAATCCCATTTGTTGTTGAACCATCCCTAATTAAGATGTGGAATTGGATGTCTACAAAATGGTCATCCCACAATAATGGGTTACACTTTTTGGCCAAACTTGACATTGAAATCAACATTTTGAACTAAATATTCACTTTCTGACACCTATAGCCACTAAACTCTTATGAATTTGAAGATGATGCAAACTATTGATTTGTGAGATTTTGTTTGTAGATTATAAATATATATTTAAAAAAAGTTTGGAGTTAAATTGTAAAAAAATTTGTGTCTCCTTTGAAAACTAACTTTTTTAATAGTAAACAACATTTTTTTACAATGATGTGTATTCTGTCACATATAACTTTTTTTCTACAAAGGATAAAATTCTGATTCTTTTGAATTTAGATTGGTATCACTAATATATAGGGCATGCATTTAGTTTCATAATGTTTTGATGAATTTTTTTTTAATTAAGTTTTGAAGCCAAACCAATTATAATTTAGACATAGGTGTATTCTTTCAAACATAACTTTTTCTGTATGTATTGAAATTCAATTTCTTTTTTGTTGAAACAAGGACATCAATATCTAGGGCATAGATATTTTTCAGAATTTGTTTTCACTAATTTACTAATTTTTCATGTGTGTAGAACACAAAACTTGATGTTCGGTGAAAAACCTACATTCACAAGAAATTAAAAAAATATAATAATCAAATTAAATATATTTAAAATTATAATTTTTGGGAAGATAATAATAAGGACTACATACTTACAAAACATAAATTTTAAATGAATTCATTTGATCCCCCAAAAGGTAAATCAAAAGTAGTTTTTTATTTGATTTTGATAGGTGTAGAGAAGACTCCATTATAGGTATGGTTTAAAACTAGAGAGGTTCTATCCAAGGGGGTTTGAATCTAAGGGGGTTTGATCAAACCCTCTTCAATTAAAATACTTTAAATGGAACCTTTCAAGGATTAAATCATTATATTTTCTAAAAATATGTGATTTCAGCAAAAATCAAGATGTCCCAGAAAGTGTAACCCATTGTTGTAGCAGCACCCAAAAATTGAGAGGAAACTCAAAAACTAGAATAATCAGTTTCTCTCTTTGGTAGGAAGAGAACAGGTTTTTCAGAAGGTTCTATCTACATACTCTATCTATTATGCATCTATGTGTTTATTCTCGAACTATCAAATTGAAAGTATTCAAAAATTGATAAGGGGTTTCCTATGGTCAAATGGTAAAGGGAAGAAGCAAAAACATGCTAAATGGGAATAGTGCTGCATAAGTAAAGAAAAGGGTGGTCTGGGGTTGAAAGATCTGAAGATTCAAGGTGTAGCTTTAGCTACAAAGTGGATCCTCAGATCTTTAGATGGAGAAGAACCTTGGAAAGTTCTCATCAGGAACAATATTAAGAATTTTTTGCCCAAGAAGGCATTAATATAGAAAAACTTGCATATGCATGATTTTTTTGTTTGGAAATTTTTAATTTAAACCTTTGGGTCTGTTTTTTTTGCCAGTTTTTGGAAATCTTGGGAAGTTGTTAAATTTTTTATAAAGAATAAGGAAGCTGTTAATAATGATAAGAACTAGATTATGGGGTATAGGTCCCTATGATGGAGTTTATGGCATAAGTGTCATGCCCACATTTCCCATACAGTCATGACACACATCACACGTGTCATGTCCACATTTGTCATGTGGTCATGACATGAAATATCAAAAAAATTCCACGCATCACTGGAAACCCCCTTGCACGTGCTCGAGGGTTTCTAGGGATGCGTGTAAATTTTTTGATATTTTGTGTCATGACCACATGACAAATGTGGACATGACACGTGTGATGCATGTCGTGACCGCATGGGAAATGTGGGCATGACAATAAGAATAAACCCCTAGCACTGATGCAGGGTTGTTCAACTATGAAGTGGAATAGGAAAGGGATTTATATTCTTAATGATATTCTAGATGATGAAGGGATAAAAAGATGGGATTAGATCAAACTTGAATTTGGCATCCCTAAGTCTCAAAAAGGAACATTTTCCATCATTAATAGAACTCTCTTAATCAATCTATGTAAGGTAGAAAATTTGAGTGAAGTAGATTGGTTGGGAAAGTTGGTTTGGGAGGATGGCACTAAATTTTAGTCTATGTACTCCAAAAAAATTATATAAGTTGGTTACAAACTCCCAAGAGGTGTTTGAGCATATTAATAGGGTTTGAAAACTTGAGTTAGAATACAGAGTCTTGTCTAAATCCTTCAGCCTATTCTGGTCCAAATATATTGAACATAAAAAAGGAAGTTTTAGATGGCTCCTTGTGAAAAAAAATTTCCCTAGGTTTTGATAAATCTATGTGTTCTATTTGTAAGATTGTGGAATCTTGTGAGCATGTGTTCTTTGAATGTCCTTTTATTGTTAAGGTTTCATCTTTATTTATGGGGAATATTAAGAATTGGTCTTCCTTGAACAGTTTAAATTGGAAAGAGATTCTTCATGGTTATATTTATGGTTTGAATGTTAAGGCAAATATATTCTGGTTGATTTTATCTACTGAGATTTTATGGTTGTTGTGAAAAAAAGAAATTAGGATCATTTCCAAGGAAAAAGGAGGATTCTTACTGGGTTTAGCTATATACTCATGTTTTCTAACATCTTTGAGCAGGTGGTCATGACCATGGACCTCCTCATAGAAAGGTTCATGAAGATAATAGATGAAGGATTGAAGGTTATTTACACGGCAAATATCAAATATCTAGAATTTTGGCCACATGACTTGAGAAAGGTAAATGACAAGTTCAACAATGAATACATTAATTTCCAAAAATCTGTATTGCAAACACCATAGGCTAGAAAAGTTAAGAGACGAAGCACTATGAGACTTTGAATTTATATTTTAGAATTCCAATGTGGATAGTAGTCAGATTAGAGTTTCACCTCCTATTGGTATTTTTTTAGAGGTATGGATTCCTATGATGCCAATGACAACAGAGGATATTTGGACAGGGAAGAAAAAGGAAGGGGGTAGGGAACAAATATAAGCATTCAGGATTATGGGGAGATAGACACCCTACAAGGCAAAGAGACAAGCAGGACTTATAGGAACCCTTAGGATGAGAATGAACATGGATTTATTGAACTTGACAAGTGAATAGGTACACTACAGTAGTGAGGGTGAACAGAAGAATGCCAATGCCATTAAACAAAATAATGCATCCAACTTGTTGGGTGTTGTGTCCCCAATAGGAAATGCTAGTTGTAAGTACAAAAGAATCTTAAACATTAGAACCCCACAAGGATAATGTAATATCTGGTCAGTGGAACTCAACAGGAATAAATTAGATATCCTTATTAGTGGAGCCCCAAAATTAGACATGATAGATTATTGAAATTGGATAAAATACAATATATGGCTTGTTGGATGGGACTTAAATTTGAATCTAAAAAAAACCTTTTTCATGGCTTCTTGGTCAAGGCACCTTATAGTAGGAATTTAATTAATTTAAAAAAAAAACACAAAAACAAGGGCATTGTTGAAACTTGAAGCAATTGATCCAATTCAATAAGTAAAAGGAAAAATGTGGAATTTACCAAATTGAAAATAGAAAGATAAAAACAAAATGCCTACGAATTCTTTTTAATAGAAGATATGAATAGTTTGAAAAGTAAAAGTCACCACATTTTTGGAAAGACATGAACTAGTTCATTATCATATCATCTAATTGTCACAAACACACGAAGATAATCCCTAGGTGGTATTTATGATTTTAATTTCTTATTAATTGCTTTAATAACATCATAAAACAAAGTCATTGTTGTTTAGTTGATCTAACTTTCTATCCATAAATAAAAACAAATAAAGGAAGGGCATTTTTTACATTGTTAGTAGCTAAAATATTGGATTTAGGGTTACCTATTACATGCTTAAAAAAATACACAACCCAATAAAATAGAGATCCATGTTAAAATAGAAAGAATTTGTTAACTACATAGAGACAATTCGTGTGATTGAGAACAATAGACCACATTCTATAACTGGTGGGCTACCAGTTTTAGAAGCAATGTTGTCATTTTAAACATGAAAGGTTAAGCTCCAGAAGAGTTCTATAAATTAGATCACATGCATTTTTTTTGTATACTTTGGGATCACCCTAGCAGACAAAAAAGCATGCAAAATGCAAAATGAACGAAAAAAATATAGAAAACCAAAAAGAGGGCACACTTGTAATCACAAAATAATATTTTAAAACCATCTCTTGGTTAAATCCACGACACGACGATTGGATAGAGAAAGACTTGTGTGAAAGAATGTCAATACCATTTGAAAATAAGTTATTTAAACCCTCTCCTTTGTTTTGAAAGCCATTTGATGCATGTCCACACCTTATTCCAATACCTCCATGCAAGAGAAAACCCCACCATGTGCCTTGAGTACAAAATAAAATAGAAAACATAAGAAAGAAGTTTAATATTTAACCTGCCCTATTTCCATTCCACACAATTTATCCTAAATTTTATACAAATTGAATAAACATGTCAATAAATGGAAAACCTATGCAACCAATCACGAATTTAGGTTTTATTCATTTTCATTGCACAAAAATTTTGTTACAAATTAGAAACCTTATCGTATCAACGAATTTACTTGTGTGCACGACCAATGAAACAAACAAATACTTCATGTTGAAAACAT
This sequence comes from Cunninghamia lanceolata, assembly GCA_027924645.1. Lineage (NCBI taxonomy): Eukaryota > Viridiplantae > Streptophyta > Pinopsida > Cupressales > Cupressaceae > Cunninghamia > Cunninghamia lanceolata. Next base: position 660,386 of record BSBN01000184.1, on the reverse strand, counting down.
TCGGCAAGACTAATTAGTGTGATACATGTTATTAAAATCCTTCAATTCATTCACTTCACAAAAACCAAAAAGATCACGTTAATGTACGTTTGTAGTATAATATTGGTGAACAATGATTAAATCGTTGCATCTAGAAATGCATAACGCGTGTGACTTGAATACTGGCGCGTCGAATCTTTTAAATCGTCAATTACGGTGGACAAAAGGAAGCTTCCCAACCCTTTTTTCTACCGCTCTTTTGCAGATTTTTAGATGAACACAGCATTCTTCCACTTGAAAACAATTATAATTCTCACGCCTGAAACTTCCACCACGTTTCCTCTTATGCTTTTCTATAAATGTTTCTCCTCTGCCCTCTTCTTTTTGTGTGGACGAGACATATGTTTGCAGATACATACTAGTTTTTAACCAGAATTCTATAACATCTGCAGAAATCATCTGGGTTTCTTTTGTTAAGAGAGCAACTCTATCATGGCATTGGATTTTGCAGAAATCATCTGGGTTTGTTGTCTCAACATTAGCAAAATAGAATTTGAAGTGAACAGTGATATTTGCATTCTTATTCCGGTACCTTATGCATTATCAAAGGTTTGTGTATCTTTTGTAGTGATTGAATTAAAGAGAATTTAGTTGCATTCTAATTTTGGTATCCTATAATTCATGAGGAGGTTGGGTTGTATCATCAAAGGTGTGTGTGAGTTTGGTAGTGATTGAATTAAAGAGAATTTAGCTGGTAACTTATAATGCACAAGGAGGTTGGGTTGCATCATCAAAAGTTTGTGTTAGTTTTTTAGTGATTGAAGTAAGAGAATTCAGTTGTTCTTTGCATTCTAATGCCGATACCTTACAATGTATAAGGAAGTTGGGTTGCATCATCAATAGTTTGTATGAATTGTGTAGTGATTGAATTAAAGAGAACTTAGTTGTAGAAGACATTGGAGACTTAACAGTGAGCAATTGAATGACTGGAAGTTGTATCTCTATTCATTCCTTTTAGATGATGTTCATAGTGTTCCAAGACCAAGATTATAATGATTTAATTGGAATGTGTTGCATATAGATGAAGTTCATAGTTTTGAAGGACTAAAATTTCACAAGAGTTCATGATTCATAAGGATCTAGAAGTGAAAATTATTCATCAACTCAAGGTTGTCTAGAAATGATTAACAAAAAAACACTTGGTTTTGTTAGTAAAAACACTTTCCTTTAGGGAGTGACTGCAAAATTGTCAATTCCTTTGTTGGGGAAGTTTCATAGCCATTGGTTTGTATGAAGGGACAGTTTCATCCCAACACTAGGAAAATAGCATTTGAAGAAAACAATTTGACATTTCTCCTTTGCATTCCAATTCTAGGACCTTATAATGCATCAAAAGGGCATCCCAATGTCTATATAAGGGCATAAAGAGGTTGGGTTGCATCATCGGAGACTTATGTGAGTTTTAAAGTGATCACATTGAGAACTTAACTATGGAAGGCATGAGTTTTCCATAGTCCATAACAGTAATGTGTAAGTGCTTCTGGAAACAATTGTGTATGTTTTTGTATCAAGAGAGAGCTTAACTATGGTTTTCTTTTGTTAAAGAGATGACAAATATAAAAATGGCCATTTATGCAAATAGTGTTATTCTCCATACTTCTTGAAAGATAATTAAATATATCTATTTTCTTAACTTGGTCTTCTAGTCTCAAGTGAAGATTATCTATAAAACCATAAGACTATATGGCATTATCCTATGGTTATATATTTAAACAATATTGGCTAACAATACATTTGTTAATTGTCATTGTCTTCATGTTCCTTCTTACCATTTGTTTATTCCTTTTGTGAATATTTTTAGAAATACAATTCTATAAATATGTACTAAATTATATAGAAAATAGTTATTGCCACTACAATTTAAAATTGATGTCTACTTCTCTAACATAATTATTTCTCACTATTAGAGCTATTGTTGTCACTTCACCTAACAAACCATAATTTTTTTATCTGATATGTGAGGTTGTCTATGCTACAAAATTAGTTTTAACTATCGAAATGATATATAAATACCATTCAACTACATGCATTTTGAGGCTAAACTTTCCTTATTTGCATACTTCTACTTTTGTCTTGTAATTCCTTTTTTTGATTTATGCCTTAGTAGTTGTTTGTAGCTATAACTTTGGACGTTCTTCATAAGCTTTCATATTTGGAGGTAGGTTAAGTCTAATATGTTCATTTTCTTTCTATTGATAGTTAGAAGCAAATTTGTTTTATGTAAAGCTATCCTCGTTTCATTATTTGAGTTGTAGTTAAGCAAGATGGTGGCTTTATGTGGACAAGATGTATCAGATGATAATCTCTATTGTTTTGGGTTCCTTCTAAGGAGCTTTCATAGTATAGTTGTTTTGGGGGCATATTGTGTCTTTGTTATGCCTTTTTTGTGGTATGTGGTACTAAGGAATTGTTGCACCCATACGAAACTTTCATATTTTGTCAACCTCGTTGAGTGAAAATTTTATTTGCCTACCCTTGACTTGTTCTAAAAGTATTATCTCTTGTGCATCATTATGTCAATTCTTTTTGTTTAACCATATAGGGTCATCAATCGAGAACATTCAATTCGTTCAAATGAGGCATCTTCTCATGTATTGGTGACGAACTAGTGTATTCGCACATTTATTTTCTTCAGGATGCACCAAAACAAAGGATGGTGATCATGAAGTGTATAGGCACATGAAGAGGATTGCAAACACATCTAGATACAAAGGAGCAAAATCTTTCAAAAAAAATGTAGTGTATTGTCGCATGGTAGGAAGCTCAAGTGCCAATACAAAGGGTTTGTTACCAATTCAATAGTGTATAGGCATGTGCCTATCAAGCAGAACACACCAATTATACAAAGAGGAACAATTTTTATCACTTGAACTCATAAGTTATTGATGCATGCCTCTGGTTGTCAATGCTCTAAAACAAAGTAAGTAGAACAACAAAATAGATTTTGGTTAAATATTGGTGCATGTCACTAAGGTTTCACATACTTAAACTCACGATGGAAGGTTTCTAGGCTAGTGGTGTGTGCCATATTGATGAAACATGCCACAATAAATACATTTAAATAATGAAAATTCCTTCATAAAGGAACATTCCTACCAGAAGATCCACACACTTGAATAGGAGAAAAAGGATTTGTTAAGATTGTTTTTACTAATGGTGCATGCACTTGAGAAGGTGCACACCACATCAAAGGAAAGAGAAATTTTTTCTTGTTGGGTGCAAAGGCACATGCTAGAGTAGCAACATGTGTCTCACTGAAGGTTTTTCAAAATTAAAAAAATGTGTGTTTGAATTGGTGTGCATGCCTCTAGTTTGACACATCAAAACAAAGCTTCAATCATCTGTAATGTAATGGTGCATGACCTTGTAGCTATAGGTGTCATAACAAATGTTTAAAGATTTAGAAGGAAAAAGATTATGTTTGTATTAGTGAGCATGCTTGAACCCACTCACATGCCACGCCAAAGGGGATATAAAAAGGGAGCTTCTTGTATTGGAATGCACCTAGGAAGGCTGACACACCAATACAAGGTGCCTTGTAATTTTTTATTTTTAAAACATATAAATACAATTTCCTTTCTATTCTTAGCTGACTATTCTGAGTTGAAAGATGGAAACACTTCATGCAAGAGTTTTGAATTTATGAAATTCAAAAAAAGGTTATTTATAACTCTAAAACTAGAGTTGCATATTTTAGAAAAAGGGCAGAGTTATTCATAGTGCTTGGTGTTTTATTTAAGAGGACTTTTTTATTCTATCTTTCACATTGGAAGTAAAAAAGAATATGTTAAGATTAAAGTGCCAACAACCTTGTAAATCCTATGTATTTAATTACTCATAACATTGTTTGTAAATCATTCATCAGGGATGAAGTATTCACCAAGTAGCGATCTTGTTTCAGCCGCATGATTGATCTTGGTACCTGATGGATGATGGTTATCCAGGGGGTACAGGGGGTGTAGGGGGTACCCCTTGTGGGGTCTGGGGGACTCATCCCCCCAATGGGGGGTCCAGGGGCAATGCCCCCGTAAGCCACATTTTTATATAAATTTCTATTGTAAATTTGGACCATTCATCATTTGGTCATAGATCTGACGATAGAGCTTATGTTGGATTATCTTGCCCTAGAAGGTAACCCTTTTATGAGGATATTGTATTATGACTATATATATGAGAAGAGTTGAGAGTGGAAAAATAGGTGCTACTGGATTGAAGACTAAAGAAGAAATTGATAGTGTTGTATTGTAAGCTCTATTGAAGTTAATACAGACTGGTGCATCTCTTCTTATGTGGAGTTTTTTTCCTGAAAGGGTTTTTCCACGTAAACACTATGTTATGTGTATGCTCTTTTGTTCTGTTATTTCTTTGTGTTGACTTCATACTATTTCCATTTTGGTTTTACATAGTTAAATATCTATATTATAGTTTTAATCAGATTTTCATTGATAGTTGTTTACCTTCACTTCTAACATTTGGTATTAGAGCCTAGCTAGTTCTATGTCTTGGGTGGAAGTGTGAGGGTTTTTTGAGCTATAGTGGGAGTTTTGGTTGAACTTATTTTGAAGATTTGTGTAAAAGCCATGGATTGATCCTCATCCTGATTGGACATCAAAAAATTCAATGGAATGGGTTATGAGTTGTGGAAGTTGAAAATAAAGAATCTCCTTGAAGAGAGAGAACAATGGTTTTCCATATCAAGAGAAAAGAATCTTGATGATGTCAGTCAAGATGAGTGGGAAAAATTGGACAAAACGACAAGAGGAACAATCTAGTTATGTCTTGCAGACTTTGTCCTATTGAATGTCTCTACTGAGAAGACTGCACATGCTTTATGGAATTGGTTAGGTAAAATCTATCAAGCGAAGAGTCTGGTAAAAATATTTTATCTCAAAAGAAAATTATTTTCCCTTAAAATGAAGGAGGGTGATTCGATAGCTGAGCACTTGAATACATTTAATTTGATTGTGAGTCTGTACACTCTAAAACATGACTCGGTAGCTTGGGGTGGTTGAGTTAGCATTGGCTAGCACATAGACCCCTCTCCTTTCCATAGGGTGAAACTCCATGTCACTCTCGCTCTCGTGGAAGTACCAGTTGAGAGGAGGCGAGACACGGGGGCGGTCTTGCTCGCTTGAGAGATAGACTTCGCAGAGAGTGGCCGGTCAGTCCTGAGGCCTTTCTTGTGTATTGATTTTGATCTGGTACTCTGTGATCATTATGGTTGAAATAACTATATGACCCAAAGGGTCACTAGTCACTGTTCTCCTAGTTAGACTCTGAAGATTCCAATGTTGCGTGGGTTGGAGATTGAGCTCTCATTTATGCTTCTATTAAGTTGGAGTTTTTCTTCAAATTGTTGGATGATGACTTATGTTTGGAGGAACCTCAACATGTGTTTTGTCCCTAAACCGTTAGTTGATCGTGTTGTGGTCTAGGGTGGATTTCCTCAATCTCTCCGAGAATTGCCCTTACCCACTTGCCTCTAAGCCCAGGGCACATTTGTGAGCCCAAACCAAGAGAGTTGGTTGGAGTTAACTCTAATTTGACTTAGGGTTTGAATTAGGGTTTATGACCTAAGGTTTAACTCACTTTGCTTTGCGTTGGTTGACTAGTGTTGACCTTGTGTTGGAATCAAGAGTTTGACTAATGTTGACCTTGTGATGGAATCGAGGGTTTGCAATCTTCTTGTGTTACTAATGATTTTGTGCTTTTTTCTGCGTTTTTCTATTTTTGAATGCATGCAAGCCTATATGAATGTGAAACAATATTTTTGTTCTTTATTTAATCTTTATGAAAGGAAAGTGCTTTTTTTAATTTAGAAATTGAAATATGTATGCAATCTAGAATGTATTTAACTAATGCAATCTAATCTATGTTTTTGTTTTGGTTTTCTGGATATTTGAATTAATTACTTTAAGAAATGAAATTGCTTTGAAAGCAAACTAATCTAACAATGCAAATCATATTTAACATATCAAGGAAATTACAACATTCAATTACTATTCCCAAGAGCAATTTTAAGATTTAGCTAATTACTATTAAAAAATACTAAAGAACCTAGAATATGAGATGCATGAGCCTCCACTACCCTCAAGAATCCTTATGTTAGCATCTTCTCTATCCTCTTGTAGCAGCGGGGATATCCTCTTGGCAACAATAGGGAAGGGATGCAAAAGATCTTTAAAGAAAGCTTGAAATGTTATCTCAATGTGAGTTAATGAGCACTATGGCTTACAAATGGGTAGCATATTCATACGATATGAAGCTTTTAACAAAATTCAGATGAAACAACAATGAAATAAAAGGCTCGGATGTCCTGTGTGAGCATATAGATGCTATGTGGAGAGAAAAAACTTGCAAAGACTGCATGTACAAATGAAATTGCCTCCCTTTGTGCTTGAGGGAGAGGGGTGTTTATAGGTTGAAAGAGGTTATGAGAGGTGGGAGAGAATGGAGAGTTAACTCCCTTGATTGGAGAGTTAACTCAGATGACCAAGGAGTGAACTAGGCTAATTCAGAAGTGAACAAGCCAATATAGCTTATCACTGAAGCAAAAATGGAGTTAGCATGAATTCATGAGTTGACAAGTAGAGATAAAAAGGAATTAATTATGCATGCTTGGAGACTCGAAATAGTTAACTCTATGTTTAGACCAAAAACTCATGTAAACAAGAAGAAAAACCAATCAAAATGAAGCTTTTTCATGTCCAAAACTCAAGTTTTTCCATGGCTGGAAAGATGACAGGGTCACCCAAGGGTTGCCTCTTTTACTAGTTTAGGTCACATAGGGGCGAGCCATGGGCGACCCTCAGAGGGGAGGTCTTGAGTTGGAAAGCAGGGCTGGAGATGGTTAGTCAAGTGAAAAGGAGGTGAACTACCTCCGGAAATTGGTCGAAAGGTGGTCAAAGTCCAAATATCCACTTGCAAAAGTCAAATCTTCTAGGGGAGATCCTGAAATAATAGGGGGAGATTTGTATAGGTTGACCAGAACTGAAAGTTGGAGATGGCTTGGGAGGTCCTCTAGAGGGCTCCTAGGGGTGGGATTGGATGAAAAACACTAAGGAAAGGTCAAATCATAACAAATAGACAAATACAAGGCTTAGGGATGAAGTCACAAGCATAGGAAATAAGAATTGACAAGTGTTGAAAAGTGTCAAAAGTGAGGAAAAGGTTAGTACGTGACAAAGGGGAAACGACAAGAGGAGGGAAAACTCAAATGCTACAAAGAGAATTGCTGCTGAGAGGACATTATTTCATGCTTACATGTACATGATAAGGATTATGAGTCATCATGGGGTCCTCGTGGAGGCTATGCGTGATTTTGGTGCTTACATATTTGCCCCCTCGGGGACGGTAGTCTACATGAAGGGTAGGTATTGTTCCCAAAATATGCCTTACCTATTGTAGATTTTTTGCAATAGTACTTGCAATAACTAGCATTAGTTTGACATTTAGATATATCAAGACAAGTAATTATAGCTGAAATAACGAACATACCATAGATCCATGAGTTTGCCTAGTTGTTTGCCTTTGCTAAGGAGACCTATAGGGATGAAAGCACACAAAACAAGAGCACAAAAGATGCATAAAAGAAAAAATTATTCTAAAAGTGCATAAAACAGACTAAGCTAAGAGAAGAAAAGAGTGGAGAAATTAGAGTGAATGGAGTGAAACATTGATGAAATTGGTCATGCAAGCAATCATTGGAAAGATATCGTCGAGGAGATCGCAAAGATGGCTGCTACTTCTTCTGTTACTAAGAATCAGGTGCACAATCTTTCAAAAACCATTCTCTAAACCCTAGTTTTCTTTTTGTGAAAAATCTTGTGAATGTGTATGTTTTCTGTCAATTTTTCTTGTTGCATCGTGTTTGTCTTGTCGTTTAGAGTAGAATAGGTCTTTCGTTAGTCGAAATTGGTCAAAAATTGCAATTTTTAGAGCATTTGTAGCACGAGGGAATGTGAATCAGGGTTGCCCCTTTTGCCAGTACAAATCCCTCGGGGGAGATTTGGCTAAGCAATAGGGTTGCCTGGTGGAGATCTGGTTGTGCAACGGGGTCGCCTGGGGGAGATCTTGTTGTACATCTGGGTCGCCCGGTGGAGATTTGATCTGATGAAAGGGGAGACCCAACCAGTTCAATTCTGATAGAAATTTGAAGTTTTCTAACATTTACAACACTCTGTTTCAGTCTAATTTGAACACTGAATTCGTCAATTTATTGCAAATTTGTAGGTTTTATATACTTTTTTGTGCAATTTTCACAAGTTATATGATTTTTTTGGATTTTGTAAGTTTGACGGGATCTAAGGAAAGTTCTTTTCTAATGACAGGATATGCACATTCGTTGGAATGCAAATTGTGAGCAGTTGTGGTTATCTGAGATGTATGATTTCTTATCTCCTGGTGATCTTGCTATCCTAAAGAGGGTAGGCTTGGAGAGGATTTGGTAGGTTCCTGTTGTACATCCTACCTCTCACATTTGTTGTGATATCCTAACCTATTGGGATGCCGATAGGAACACCTTTAGGTTCCCCCAAGTTTCAAGGGAGTAGACCATTACATTCACAAAATTAGTAGTGCCTCATTGAAATATCCAATATTCACAAAATTAATTTTAAAATTTTGAAAAAAAATAATTTTTTTCCCATAAGCTAGATTCAATTTCCTACAACTTTTATTACTACCTTATTTTCACATTATATAGATAACTCATTCAATTGTTTGACGTAAAGTTACTTAAGTCTATTTTTAGCATTTTCATTCACTTAGGGGGATTGTTTGGTCCATCATGATCTTGCACTCACCTTTTATGTCTACTTACACTTATCCCACATATTTGCCATTACTCATTTATTACAACTCGTTCACAATTACCCCAACACATTCACTCCCTGCATCGAGACTATCATTTCACTTTCTAGGTTCATTTCTACATAGCTCATGATCAATCTTATGATGTATGAAAATGAAATTCAAATGAACTCTTGTGTATACTATTTCTTCGTTACTACTCTTGATTGCTTAAACTAATTAGTCTCATAGACCTTCATTCATTCACTTCACAAGACCCCCAGTCAAAAAGGGAGAAGGTTAAGAAAGACCCAAAAGATCACGTTATGGTTGGCTATTGGTGTGTAGTATAATATGTTGTAGAGCGTGAACAATGATTAAGTCGTTGCATCTAGAAACGCATAACGCGTGACTTAAATACGGACGCGTCGAATCTTGTAAGTAGTCACCCAATTATGGTAATGACAAAAGGAAGCTTCCCAACCTAATTTTCCACCACCCATTTCCAGATTTTTAAATGAACATGCCATTCTTCCACTTGAAAACAATTATAATTATCCAGCGATTCCCGAACAAGCAGGAATAAATCCCAATTCTAGAGGTTTTCATATATATTAATACTCATGGTTTCCTTGTTTTTCCTGCTGGGTCGTCCTCTTGCCAAAGCAACCACGCTCATAATGAATTAGGGGGTCTGTGTGTTGGTGTACAGAAATGAATCTGTCAAGATTTTGATTCATCAGTGTAGAGTCTAATTGTTGTAATCTTCTGTCAGTTGGAAATTTTTAATCAACCGATTATTTGGCGCTATGTAAATCTATGGACACAATTATTTACTTAAGATAAAAGTTATTTTGCTTTTTGGCCTCATATTGAATTCCAGATACATTTGTCCCAAGTTTAGGGTTAAAGAGAGGCGACTTCGAAACACGGCCATTTGCACTATATGCGAAGGATGTTATTCTCCTTGATCCTTGAAAAATAATTACATTACTTTTTTTTAATGTCGTAATACATATCTCTGTTCTTCCCTCATTCAACCACGGAAACCCTTAAACAAGACTTGTTTACTTGTAGCATTTATTCGGAATCAACGAACTTATTATTGAGTCATTTTTCATAAATAAGGATTAAACTTTCATCGAGTTCTGCAATTGTCAGTTTGCACCAAGGGGTGGTTGTCTCAACATTACCAAAATAGAATTTCACTATTCGAAGTGAACAGTGATATTTGTATTCTAATTCGGTACCTTATAATGCATAAGGAGGTTGCGTTATGGGTATTCTTAAATATCACCCACTTCAATAGTCAAAGGTCAATTTTGGCCAATAAAAATAGGACAAATATTTAGCACTTTTTGTTATGGATGAGGTGTAAAATTGCTATTGACTGTTTGACCATTGAAGTGGATGATGTTTAAGTAGAGCCTTGCGTTACATGATTAAAGGTTTTGTAGTGATTGAATTTCTAATATAGAAAAATAGATACCTCTACTTCCTACACCACATTCATATAAGTTGGAACAAAACACATGAACTTACTAAAAACAGGGGTATGAATTTTAGAAACAAATTATAGGGCAAAAAAAGGGAAGGAAAGGGAAGGAGGCTTTGAGATTGATCAAGAGTGGCGAAAGAAACCCTCCACGATCAATCTGCCTAAGTTCTCCTCTTGCCTTGATAATTCTCATTCGTGATACTAGCTCTGATTTATGATTATTCATTGTTTTGTTTGAATTTTTGTGGATTTTTGGATTGTCACCCTGGTTGTTTCATCATTTGATGTAGTGCTTTTTTGAATGTTTAGATTTTGAAATTTGTTTCCTGCTTGCAGTGTTGGAGGGAATCTTATCTCAGTTCGAGTGCCCATTCTATGCTCAAACACCTACATGAGTTGTACCTTACCGGCCGAGGCATTTACTCCTTAGTCATGAAGTGTAATGGAGGAGAATGCTAATAATGCAGAGGGAATGTTAGATAATGCAAACAAAAAGAAAACTTTCAGGGAAGCCCTAAACCTACAGTGATATTTGTGGATGTTTGGATTGTCACCCTGGTTGTTTCATCATTTGATGTAGTGCTTTTTTGAATGTTTAGATTTTGAAATTTGTTTCCTGCCTACAGTGTTGGAGGGAATCTTATCTCAGTTCGAGTGCCCATTCTATTCTCAAACACCTACATGAGTTGTACCTTACCGGCCGAGGCATTTACTCCTCAGTCGTGAAGAGTAATGGAGGAGAATCCTAATAATGCAGACGAAATGTTAGACAATGCAGACAAAAAGAAAACTTTCAGGGAAGCCCTAAACCTACAAGATGCTGAAACTCTGACCAAAGATGTCAGTTTTGAGGTCAGGGACACGGTCAAGGTCATCAGAGCTAGAGGTGATGTCACCAACAGAAGAGGAGAGGAAGATCATAGAGAAACAAAAGAAGGTAAGATCCCCCTCTTGCCTCGGACCCTCATTTTGTGCCCTAATATTGATATGGAAAATGCCATTAAAGCAGAGGAAAGTAGGCTTAAAAACATTGCTATTTTTTTTGCTTGTCTTAGTTTGGAAAAATTGTCCTCGAGGAAATTTTTTGATAATTCGATGAACTCGGTGTGGGGGAAAAAAATGGGGATACACTTCTCTTTCTGTAGAATGTTGTAAAATAGGTTATTTGTTATTTTTCTGAGGAATCATACTATGCAAAAAAGAGTATTGGATTAAAGTTTTTGGAATATCGGGCAAACCATGTTCAAAGTGTTTCCTTGCACACCTGATGCCTCTCACAAGGATATATTATTTTACTTGATTCCCAGGTAGATGGTCGTTAAGAACGTCCTAGAGCAAATATGAGCTTTTTTTCCCCAATTGTTGAAACCTATTGGAAATGTTTTGAATATTGATGAAACCAAAGCTACCCTGCCTCATATGGAGGCTAGGGTGTTGTTGTCTCTAAATGCTAGGATTGATATTCAGGAGGTTATTGAAATAGGTGTGGGAGAGAAGAAGTTTGTTTGTGAGGTAGTAGGGTTGGGTGGCCTTAACTCTTGTTTTCTGTGCAAAGTAGAGGGTCATCAGAAAAAAGACCACCCTAGCCTTCATAGGAATGTTTTTGGTAGGACATTTGAGTCCAGTGTTTTTGTTAATGGAAGAATGAAGAATGATTTAGTGGAAAAAACTAAAGTGTTAGTTGTTAGTGGTTCAGTTTTGGAAGAGCTACCCCAGATGTCTAGGCACTACTCACTTCAAACAAGGCCAATGGTGGTCTCTGATAATGTTTCCAATATGGAAGAAGTTGATCTTGCCTTGAATGTGGTTAAGAATAGTTTTGATAAACTAAGCCTAGATCAAAAACCTTTAGTTTGTGAAGGTCCTAGCAGCATTCCTGAGATGGCCTCTAAACATGATTTGGGTGTTTCTACTAATTGTATTGGTCCTCTTATTGAGGATCAATGCAATGAGGAGAAAAACAAGGATTTTTTGTCAAAGGATAAACTAACAGGTCAAGGGACATTGGTCTTTGATAACTCCTATTTTGAAGATGTTCCTTTCAAGGAACCCATAGAAGTGCCTATAGACATCAATGAAACTATGGATAATGAGCCCAAAGACTTGGAGGTGAGTAAGGTTGGGGTTGTCTTGAAATTATGGTTAAGAAAAACTCTATTGGCTCTAAGACACTCCAGAAACACCATGGTACTTCTAAATTGGTGGTTCGAAGGAAAAATACGCAAAAGCTAGCCTTAATGAAGGGTGAGTGTGAGATCATGATGGGCCAAACAGTGGCAATGGAGAAAAAACTTGCTAGATGAAAAAGTGCTAACATTTAGACTAATATTTAGATTTGGATGGAAAGAGTGTTAATATTTCTAGCTCAAATATGGATTTCTTCCAAAAATACCTTAGGATTGCCTCATATTTAGGCAAGTGGGAGTCCCAAAACTTGCCAAAAAAACTTGAAATTCACCTATTTAGTGTTATCTTGAAATTTTCCATAATTTCATCCTTGAAGCTGATAGACCATTTTGTAACTAAATTTAATCAAATGAAAAAGGGTTTATAGAGGAAGCTATTAAGATTCTAAAAATGTAATATACGCCTCATAATTTTAATAGGTAATTATTATTATTTTTCTACATATGCTATGTCTAATTTCTAAATAGATATACATATTGAAAAACATCCATAACTTTCAACATATTAATCATTTTTTAAATCCAAAAGATGCGTCACATTCTAGGATTTATTGGGTATACATTAAAATTTAAAATTTTTGAGTTTCATATATTTTGGACCAAGTTAGGTTGGCCAGAAAAGTAATTTTTAATATTATTAAAAAGTCAGTAAAAAATTCATAAATAATTAATATTTACTTAAAAAATTCAAAAAACATATGCGTCACATCCGTTCATGTGTCCTTTACTTAAATCCAAATCATGGAGGAAAAATATTATCTTTTTCTCATACTTAGGTTGGCCGGAATGACACCTACTTTTTACGTTTTTTCTAAAACTTTTAGTAGTGCTTCATTGAAATGCCGAATTTTCACCAAACTATTTTAAAATTTTTTGAAAAAAACATAGTAGCCCATAAACTACATTCAATTTATTACAACTTTCATTACTACCTTATTTCTAGATTGTGTAGATAACTCATTCAATTTCTGACATGAAGTTACTTAAGTCTATTTTTTCACATTTACATTGCCACTTAGGGGTAGTGTTTGGCCCATCATGATCCTGCACTCACCCTGAAAATAAAGGAGAACATTTTGGCTAGTGAGATGGAGAAAGTGGTAAATGTTATTGGATCTCCTATTTGTTTTAAAACATCATACCCTAAGGGGTTAGAGTTGGAAGCTCCAAATAGTATCATTCATTTTAATCTTGAGGCAATATCCTCAAAGAAGGTTCAAGACTTCTCTTAAAAAACAAAATATGATAACAGAAAACACAAACAAGCAAATAGGAAAGATGGCTCTTTAAAATTGGGAAAAAAGGGTAAAGGAGATAAATTTCCAAAGGGCTTTGATAGATTGTACAATAAATAGAACAAGTTAAGGGGGTGTACCTCATAGTTGACCTAATGTTTGACCATGAAATTCTTTAGTTGGAACATAAGGGGTCTTGAATCCCCAGATAGAAAATATATTATCAGAGAGTTCTGTAATAAGAATAAAAATATGGACTATCTGTTGTTATAGGAAATTAAGGCAGTGGGTTTTCAAATAGAAAATAACTTCAGATTCATTTGGAGGGAAACTATGTGTTTTTATTTCAAACATGAGAAGGGTAAGGGAGGCAATGCTATCTTAATAAATAGAAATTGGGGACAATTTATCATTCAAAATGGGTGTTCTCCTTGCAATAGATGTCTATAGGTTATTTTGGAGAAAGATAGTAGGAAATTTGGGATATGTTCTATCTATGCTCCTAATGAATATTGAGACAGGATTGAACTTTGGAATTGGATGGCGGCTAAGCTTCCTAAAGTCCCCTGGATTGTTGGAGGAGATTTTAACATGGTAGAGCATAGAGAAGATAAATTAGGAGGTAACCCAGCAGATTGGAAAGGTAATGAACAATACTTTTGGGTAAGAATGAAAAAATTGTTATGCTTGTTTGATCCTCTAGAGGGAAAGAAGAATAATAGCCAAAGTATTTGGTACTCTTGGTGCAATTCTCATAAAGAAAATAATAGGATTTACCAGGTAGACCTCATAGATTTTATGTGAATAAAAATATCTTTCACTTTTAAAGTAATAGAGGTGTTAATGATGTTAGATTTATTCCAAATACTTTGTATGATCACCATCCTATTTTTGCTCTCATATTAATTGATAATCAAGAAACTAGGGCCATTTTTAGAAGAGATAACTTGTTCAAATTAAAAATTAAGTTGTTGGATAGGGACTGTCTTGATGGGATATGTAACCTGAGACTCATTTTGAAATCATTATCTGCTAGGATAGATGCTATTCAGTCATGGAATGAATTTGTGTGTGTAAGTAAAAGGCTTTTTCAAGTTTTTGGTAAAAAGTGTGCTATGGACAAGAGAAAGGAAGAGAGTTTGCTACAATTAGAATACCTTAAAACTGAAGACTTATTGCAGAAAGATCCAAATGACTGTGAGGTGGTGAGGCATATTGGGGAAGTGAAACATAAACTGGGGAGATTGTAGACTATTAAAACACAGGGGGCTAAGGTGAGGGCCAAGATCAAATGGTTGAAGGAAGGAGACAAGGGTTCAAAATACTTTTTTGACTTACTTAGAGTAAAAAATAGTAAGGAAAAATTAGGACCCATTAATGAGAATGAGGTTTGCTTTCATGATGCAGAAGACATAAAAAGAATTTGTAGAGATTTCTACAAAAAAATGTTCAAAGCAAAAGATAATAGTGAGGACTGTAAGAGGGCCCAAGAGTTGTGTTCTAAAATCTATCATAGAAGATCGATGGTGAAATAGAGAAAAAAATAGAGCAAAAGGTTTCTAAATTAGAAATTAGAGATGCCATTCTATCCATGGAGGAAGGCAAGTCTCCTGGGAGTGATGGCTTGCCTATGGATTTTTACAAAGTCAATATTTCTTGGGTGGTGGATTATCTTTTTGAGGTTTATCAGGAATCCTTAAAAAAAGGGTCTTTGGGAAAGAATATTAATAGAGGCATCATTAAGCTATTGCCCAAAGATGGTGACATAACAAATATTAGGAACTGGAGGCCTATTACTCTGTTGAATGTTTCTTATAAAATTATTGCAAAAGTACTAGCATTGAGATTAACAAATATTCTTCCAAGTATCATCAGTCATACACAAAATGGGTTCATTAAAGGAAGGCACATTCTAGAAAACTTGGTAAAAAGTTGGGAAGCTATGCATTGGGTAAAAACTACAAGCCAAAATACATGAATTCTTTTGCTAGATTTTGAAAAGGCATATGATAGAGTTGAATGGTCCTTTGTTTTAAATATTTTAAAAGCATTTGGATTTCTAGAGGCTTTTTGTATCATGGTCAATATGTTGTTTAAAGATGTCTCTACCCAAATTTATATAAATGGCTCCTTATCTGAGCCATTTAGTATGGAGAGATCCATAAGGCAGGGTGCCCTTTAGCACCTGCCCTCTTTATGATAGCATCAAAAGCTTTATTTCACCGCTTGAGAACAGACTTAATTAATTGTAGGTAAAATATTGGGTATAAAATTACCATAAGAAGGCACGTTACTTAACATGCAATTTGCTGATGACACAACATTGTTTCCTGTGCTTGAAGAAGAAAATTTGAAGAACATGGAAGAAAGACCTATTATTTTTTGTAAGGCATCTAGGGCAAAGATATCTTTTAATAAGTCAGTCTTGCCTAGCTGGTTTGAAAAACCACCAAATTGGTTTGATTTATACAAATGATAATGGGGAGGGCCTCATACGTAGGTTAGGTTCCTTGGAGTCCCATTTGTTGTTGAATAATCGCTAAATAAGATGTGCAATTGGATGTTTACAAAAATTGAGAGGAAACTCAAAAACTAGAATAATTAGTTTCTCTCTTTGGCAGGAACAGCACAAGTTTGTCAGAAGATTCTTTCTACATACTCTATCTATTATGCATCTATGTGTTTATTCTTGAACTATCAAATTGAAAGTATTCAAAAATTGATAAGGGGTTTCCTATAGTCAGATGGTAAAGGGAAGAAGCAAAAACATGTTCTTAAATGGGAATGGTGCTGCATAAGTAAAGAAAAGCGTGGTTTGGGATTTCAAAAGATCTGAAGATTCAAGGTGTATCTTTAGCTACAAAGTGGATCCTCAAATCTTTAGATGGAGAGGAACCTTGGAAGGTTCTCATTAGGAACAATATTAAGAATTTTCTACCCAAGAAGGCACCAATATGGAAAAACTTGCATATGCATGATTTTTTGTTTGGAAAATTTCAATCTAAACCCTTTGGGTCTGATGTTTTTGCCAGTATTTGGAAAGCTTAGGAAGTTGTTAAAATTTTTATAAAGAATAAGGAAGTTGTTAATAATGATAAGAATTGGATTATGGGGTATAGGTCCCTATGGTAGAGTTTATGGCATAAGAATAAACCCCTAGCACTGATGCAGGGTTGTTCAACTATGAAGTGGAATAGGAAAGGAATTTCTATTCTTAATGATATTCTAGATGATGAGGGGATAAAAAGATGGGATTAGATCAAACTTGAATTTGGCATCCCTGAGTCTCAAAAAAGAATATTTTCCATCATTAATAGAACTCTCTTAATCAATCTGTGTCAGACAAAAAATCTGAGTGAGGTAGATTGGTTGGGAAAGTTCCAATTTGGGAGGATGGAACTAAATTTTAGTCTATGGACTCCAAAAAAATTATATAAGTTGGATACAAACTCCCAAGAGGTGTTTGAGCATATTAATAGGGTTTGGAAACTTGAGTTAGAATACAGAAGCTTTTCTAAATCCTTCAGTATGTTCTAGTCCAAATATATTGAACCTAAAAAGGAAGTTTTGGATGGCTTCTTGTGCAAAAAAAGCTTTCCCTAGGTTTTGATAAATCTATGTGTTCTATATTTAAGATTGTGGAATCTTGTGAGCATGTGTTCTTTGAATGTTCTTTTGTTGTTAAGGTTTGGTCTTTATTTATGGTGAATATTAAGAATTGGTCTTCCTTGAACAATTTAAATTGGAAAGAGATTCTTTGTGGTTACATTTGTGGTTCAAATCTTAAGGAAAATATATTTTGGTTGATTTTATCTACTAAGATTTTATGGTTGTTGTGGAAAAAAAGAAATTGGGATCATTTCCAAGGAAAGAGGAGGATGCTTACTGGGTTTAGCTGTAGACTCGTGTTTTCTAACATCTTTGAGCAGGTGGTCATGACCATGGAGCTCCCCATAGAAAGGTTCATGAAGATAATAAATGAAGGATCGAAGGTTATTTACAGGGTAGATATCAAATATGTAGAATTTTGGCCACATGACTTGAGAAAGGTAAATGACAAGTTCAACAATGAATACATTGATTTCCAAAATCTGTATTGCAAACACCACAAGATGGAAAAGTTAAGAGATGAAGCACTATGAGACTTTGAATTTACATTTTAGAATTCCAGTGTGGATAGTAGTCAGATTAGAGTTTCACCTCCTATTGGTATTTGTTCAGAGGTATGGATTCCTATGATGCCAATGACAACAGAGGATATTTGGACAAGGAAGAAAGTAGAAGGGGGTAGGGAACAAATATAAGCATTCAAGATTATGGGGAGAGAGATACCCTATAGGCCAAAGAGACAAGCAGGACTAGAAAGAACCCTTAGGATGACCATGAACATGGATTTATTGAACTTGACAGGTAAACATGTACACTACAACAGTGAGGGTGAACAGAAGAATGCCAATGCCATTAAACAAAATAATGCATCCAACTTGTTGGGTGTTGTGTACCCAATAGGAAATGCTAGTTGCAAGTATAAAATAATCTTAAATATTGGAACCCCACAAGGATAATGTAATATTTGGTTAGTGGAACTCAATAGGGATAATTTAGATATCCTTGTTAGTGGCACCCCAAAATTAGACATGATAGATTATTGAAATTGGGTAAAATACAATATATGGCTTATTGGATGGGACTTACATTTGAATCTAAAGAAAACCTTCTTCATGGCTTCTTAATCAAGGCACCTTATAGTAGGAATTTACTAAATTTTAAAAAAGCACAAAAACAAGGGCATTGTTGAAACTTGAAGCAATTGATCCAATTCAATAAATAAAAGGAAAAATGTGGAAATTACCAAATCAAAAATAGAAAGATAAAAACAAAATGCCAACGAATTCTTTTTAATAGAAGCTATGAACAGTTTGAAAAGTAAAAGTTACCACATTTTTGGAAAGGCATGAACTAGTTCATTATCATATCATCTAATTGTCACAAACACACGAAGATAATCCCTAGGTGGTATTTATGATTTTAATTTCTTATTAAATGCTTTAATAACATCATAAAACAAAGTCATTGTTGTTTAGTTGATCTAACTTTCTATTGATAAATAAAAACAAATAAAGGAAGGACATTTTTTACCTTGTTAGTAGCTAAAATATTAGATTTAGGGTATACCTATTACATGCTTTAAAAAACACACAAGCCAATAAAACAGAGATCCATGTTAAAATAGAAAGAATTTGTTAACTGCATAAAGACAACTCATTTGATTGAGAAC
The DNA here is from genome assembly GCA_027924645.1 of Cunninghamia lanceolata. Classification (NCBI taxonomy): domain Eukaryota; kingdom Viridiplantae; phylum Streptophyta; class Pinopsida; order Cupressales; family Cupressaceae; genus Cunninghamia; species Cunninghamia lanceolata. The sequence goes on along the minus strand of BSBN01000184.1, from coordinate 641,360 downwards.
AACAGACCACATTCTATAACTGGTGGGCTACCAATTTTAAAAGCAATGCTGACATTTTAAGCATAAAAGGTTAAGCCCCACAAGAGTTCTATAAATTAGATCACATGCATTTTTTTGGTACACTTTGGGAGCACCCTAGCAGACAACAAAGCATTCAAAATGCAAAATGAACCAAAAAAATATAGAAAACCAAAAAGAGGGCACACATGTAGTTACAAAATAATAATTTAAAACCATCTCTGGGTTAAATCTACGTCATAAGATCCCCCATAGTCAAAATGGAAGAAGGTTAATAAAAACCCAAAAGATCACGTAAATGTAGGTGAACAATGATTAAATCGTTGCATCTAGAAATGCATAACGCGTGTGACTTGAATACTGACGCGTCGAATCTTTTAAGTCGTCAATTACGGTGGACAAAAGGAAGCTTCCCAAACCTTTTTTCCACCGCTCTTTTCCAGATTTTTAGATGAACACGCCATTCTTCCACTTGAAAACAATTATAATTCTCACGCCTGAAACTTCAAGCACGCTTCCTCTATGCTTTTCTATAAATGTTTCTCCTCTGCCCTCTTCTTTTCAGTGTAGACGAGCAACACATTTGCAGATACATACTAGTTTTTAACATCTGCAGAAATCATCTGGGTTTCTTTTGTTAACAGAGCAACTCTATCATGGCATTAGATTTTGCAGCGTGGGAATTGGCATTGGCGATGAAGAGACCGTTGAAGACGGAGCTTTATGAGCTTCATACCATTTATGAGGAGGAAGAGGAGGAGAAGATTGAAGGCACAACATTATTATCCACCGATTCCCAAAGGAGGAGGAATAAATCTCAATTCGAGAGGTTTTCATGTATAGCAATTCTCATGGTTTCCTTGTTTTTCTTCCTGGGTCGTCCTCTTGCCTTAGCAACCACGCTCATATTGAGTTAGAGGGTCTGTGTATTGGTGTACAGAAATGGATCTGTCAAGTTTTGATTCATCACTGTAGAATCTAATCTTTTTTCATTTTTTGTCAGTTGGAAAATTTCATCAACTGATCATTTGGCGCTATGTAAATCTATCGAAACAATTATTTATTTAAGATTAAGGGATTTTTCTTTTCGGCCTCATATTGAATTCCAGATACATTTGCAGTTAAATACTTGTCACAAGTTTAGGGTTAAAGATATAGGCGACTTCGAAACAGAGCCATTTGCACTATATGCGAAGGATGTTATTCTCCTTGCTCCTTGAAAAAGAATTACATAACTTTTTTTTAATGTCTTAATATATCTCTGTTCTTCCTGTTGGGCACGTGGACTGTTGAAGCCCAATGTAACGGCCAACTTCTTGTTTTCTTTTATTCCTTGTAACCGTTGTATCTGCAATTGCCATTCTTTGCTTGTAATTGCCTCTGGTTCTGGGTCGATGATTCCAGATATAGACGTAAGATGTTTGGTAGGAGTTTTCAGATAGGAGTCTTTTAGGATGCAAGGGATTGCTGCTGTTCTATAGACATACACAGATGTATGAAAAATATAGAGAGAGATGTATTAACTAGAATGAATGCCCTTCGTTGTGGATGTAGCCATGAAATGGTGAACCATGTTAATTGCTTTGTCTTCTGTGTGTGTTGTGTTTTTAGAATCTTTCATTCTGAGTATTCCTTTTAATTGCTTCTCTGTTTTGGTTCTATTATTTTGTTTCTTGCATTTACAATTGGTATCAGAGCTCTATGTGAAGCCCGGTCCAGGAGATACTCTGTGAAGTTTTTTTTTTGGAACCTGTATAGCAATCAAAATGGATGATACAGAAAAATGGAAAATAGAGAAATTTACAGGCCAAAACTTTGGTCTTTGAAAAGTGCATATGGAATCTCTTCTTATCAAATAGGACTTGTCACTCGCCTTACTGGGGAAAGTCAAATGACAAGGTTCTATGAATGATGAAGATTAGGAAAAACTGGATATGAAAGCGAAGGCAACTATATTTCTCTCATTGTCCAACAATGTATTATTTAATGTCTCAAATGAGAGTACTACGAAAGAGCTTTGGGAAAAGCTCTCCAACATGTATGCGATTACTTCAACTTCGAATAAGGTATTTATTATGAAGAAATTATATAACCTAAAAATGAAAGAAGGTGGGGTTATGTCCAATCATCTGAATGAATTTAACACCTTAGTTACTCAATTAACTTCAGTGGGTATAAAGTTAGATCCTAAGATTAAAGCAATTTTGCTATTGTGTTCCTTACCAAATAGCTGGGAAGGTGTTGTGATGGCTGTGAGCACTTCTGTAGTAGCCAAAAGTACATTGGTTTTTGATGACGTTGTAGCTACTCTTCTCAGCGAAGACATGAGAAGAAAACATCAGGAACCCTCATCCGATGATGCTCTAATAGTTGTAAGTACAAGCAATAGAGGAAGAAGCCAAGATAGAGGTAGATACAACAACCGAAGAAGGTCACAATTTGGTTTGCGATCGAAGTCTAGGGGCAGAATCAGTGCATGTTAGTTTTGTGGAAAACCCAGACACAATAAGAACTGCTGAAATTACAAGAAAGCTCAAGGGAAAGTGAGCACAACTAATCAAGCAAACACTGCATATGATGATGTTTTGGTCCTATCAGCTAGTGACACAAATGCAGATTTGTGGGTCCTTGATTTTGACGCTTCATTTCATGCCACTTCATGCCGTCAAGATTTCACAAATTTTCATGAAGGCACATTCGGTAAGGTGTTTCTTAGTGACAATAAAGAATGTGACATCTTAGGAAAAGGTGATATAATATTGAATCTGAAAAATAGAGACAAATTAACTTTGATGGATGTTAGATATGTACCCATGTTAAAAAGGAATTTAATTTCTGTTAGTCAGCTTATCACCAATGGCTGCAATGTTAAATTTTCTCTTGATTCATAGAAAATTACAAAAGGGCTTTTAGTAATGACAAGAGAAAAGAAGCAAGGTAATCTCTATATTTTGGAATGTTTTGGTGAAGTGGGAGTTGCCTTGCCGGCTATGGATAGTGGGTCTGAAATATGACACAAACGACTCGGTCATATGAGCCAAAAAGGTCTTCAAGTTATGCTTCAGTGCAATCAGCTTCCTGGCCTCACCTCCATTGATTTAGAATTATGTGAACATTGCCTTTATGGAAAACAATGCCAGACCAGTTTCTTGAGAATGGGGCATGACTAGAAAACTACTCCATTGGAACTTGTTCATTCCGATGTATTCGGTCTAACTCAAGTAACTTCTTTTGGTAGAGCAAATTATTTTGTAACCTTTCTAGATGAATGCACTCAAAAAATCTAGATTTATATGTTGAACAGAAAATCTGAGGTATTTTTAAAATTTAACATTTTTAAGGCTGCTGTTGAAAATCAGATTGGGCATAAAATTAAATGCCTACTAACAGACAATGGTGGAGAATATTACTCTTCAGAGCTTGATTCATTTTGTGCAAACCATCGTATTCGATGAATAAAGACTGTTCCTTATACACCTCAGGAGAATGGTGTAGTTGAGAGGCTCAACCGCATGATACTTGAGCGAGCCAGATGTATGCTCTCCAATGCTAGATTGGGAAAAGCATTTTGGGTAGAGGCATGTAATACTGCAGTGTATCTAATCAATCAAGCCCCATCGTCTAGGCTAGATTTTGACATACCTGAGGAGACATGGCTTGGCAAACGAATTTCCTATCATCATTTGTGGGTGTTTGGTTGTGCAGCCTTTGTTCACATTCTGAAAGAGCAGAGAACTAAGTTAGATTTCAAGTCAAAAGGTGTGTTTTTCTCAGCTATGGTGAAGATCAATTTGGCTTTCATCTTTGGGATCTAGTTGCAAAGACCATAATCTATAGTCACGATGTTGTGTTTGATGAGAAGCATTTTTGAGGTTTGCAACCTTGCAATTCATCTCCGATAGAGTATGTTGATGTGGATTTGTTTGATAATGGAAAGGTAAAGCAACCTACCATTACTTTCTCTCAGCCATTAGTTACCTCTACTCATTATTATACCACATCTACTCCTATTTCTACCACTACTCTACCTTCAGTTGGATGCACTTTACCCACGCAGCCTTCTCACTTTTCATCTTTGCCTCCAACGTATGATATACAGTCACATACAGTTCCTAATTCTCAGCCCCCTATGGATGAATCTTTATTCCCAACTCCATCAAACCTTCCAATGTAGCCCTTAACTGTCCAATCACTGCCTCCACAAGTTAAATCACTGCCTTTGTTAAGTCATACATAGCCTCCCTTTAGTCATATGCTACCATCTAAAACCTCAACATAGCCTTCCAAGCACCAATCGCTGCCCTCATCAAGCTTTACACTGCCTTCCCAAAGCACTACGCTGCCTTCACCAGCTTCAACAGTCCATTCACTACTTTTTGACTGCTTAATGCAGCCACTCCCATCAAATACTCAAATGCAGCCTTTAAACCTCTCATCGCTGCCTTCACAGGATACTACATAGCCTCTAACCAATGAACAGTCTTCATTTAGTCAAACACAGATAGGAGACATGTTGCAGGATAGTGTGACTGGGCAGAGCACTATAGGTGCACAAAATAATATACAGAGACAGGAGAGCTTTCCTTAGGGTCCTCTACAATCAGAGGTTGACGATGTTCAAAACTTACTCTAGAGACTAAATCTGGACTCAAATATATAGTCAGAGCAAGGTCTGAAATTGAGGAGGTCTACCCGTGAGAAGCGGAGACCTACGAAATACGATGACTATGAGTTATTACTCTTTGATTATGCAAAGCTGGAAACATATAAGCAAGCCTGCAAGCATGAAAATGCACACAATTGGATGGCAGCCATGAACAAAGAAATGGAGTCATTGAGAGTCAATAACACTTGGGATTTGGTTCGTCTTCTGCCAAATCAAAAGCCTCTCAAGAACAAATGGGTTTATCATTTGAAAGACGAAGATGAAGGGAGTAAAAGATACAGGGCCAGATTAGTCATCAAGGGGTTTGATCAGCAAAAAGGTATTGATTTTACTAAAAATTTTACTCCAGTTGTCAGAATGGACACAATCTGTGCTGTGTTGGGTTTGGTCGCTATTTAGGATTTAGAACTTGAGCAATTCGATGTGAAAACAACGTTTCTACATGGAGACATTGATGAGGATTTATACATGGAGTAGCCTAAAGGTTTTGCTCAACCAGGTAAGGAGCATTTATTTTGCAAGTTAAAGCAGAGCTTGTATGGTCTGAAGCAAGCTCGAAGACAATGGTATTTAAAATTTGACCGCTTCATGACTGATAACAACTTTATTTGGTGCGAATTAGATCCTTGTGTTTACCACAAGAAGCTCAATACTAGTGAGTTTGTCATCTTTTTGCTCTATGTTGACAATATGTTAGTAGCTGGTACTAGTGTTAAGATTATTGCTCAGCTGAAGCAACAATTAGCTCTTCGTTTTGCCATAAAAGACCTTGGACCAGCCAAAAGAATACTTGGGATGTACATATTTAGAAACATAAATAAAAGAGAACTTGGGTTGTCCCAAGCTAACTACATTGCCAAAGTGTTGGACAGATTTAATATGTCTCAGGCCAAACTGGTATCTACTCCTTTGGCTGATCATTTCTGCCTATCTTCAACTATGTCTCTGAAAAATCAGGAAGAGGAAGAACAAATGAGGTCTGTTCCATATACATCTACAGTTGGTAGTATAATGTATGCAATGGTATGTACTCGTCCGGACATTCCACAAGCAGTTGCAGTTGTGAGCAAATTCATGAGTCATCCACGCAAATGACACTGGCAGGCAGTTCAATGGATTCTATGGTACTTGAAAGGTACCTCACATTATTGTTTATGTTTTGGAGGTACGAACATTCAGCTTCATGGTTATGTTGATTTAGATATGGCTGGAGATTTAGATAAACATCGGTCTACCACTGGTTATGCCTTTACATTTGCCGAGGCAGCCATTAGTTGGATTTCTCGGTTGCAACAAGTTGTAGCTCTGTCATCCACAGAGGCTGAATACATTGCACTCTCAAAAGGAGCAAAAGAAATGATATGGCTTGAGCGTTTGTTGACCGAATTGGGCTGTCCGAAATCAGTATTTCCATTGTATTGTGATAGCAATAGTGCTATTCACTTGGCTAGGAATTCAGCTTTCCATAATCGAACCAAGCATATTGACCTTTGATACCACCTTATCCACCATTTTATTGATGAAGGCAAGTTGCAAGTCACAAAGATTGACACAAAGGTCAATCTAGCAGATGCATTAACCAAGGTTGTTCCTCGAGAGAAGTTTGAGTTCTGTAGATCTTCTCTCAGGCTTGTTCCTTTGTGACATTGAATTTCAAGAAGGGGATCTCTCTCAAAGAAGTTTCATTGCCGATCCCATTGGTCTTCAAATGGGAGATTGTTGGGCACGTGGACTGTTGAAGCCCAATGTAACGGCTAACTTCTTGTCTTCTTTTATTCCTTGTAACTGTTCTATCTACAATTATCATTCTTGGCTTGTAATTACCTCTGGTTTTGGGTCGATGATTCTAGATGTAAGATGTTTGGTAGGAGTTTTCAGATGTAAGGGCTTGCTATTGTTCTATAGACATACATAGATGTATGAAAAATACAGAGAGAGAGAGAGAGATGTATAAACGTGGTTCACCATTTCATGGATGTAAGGGCTTGCTGTTGTTCTATAGACATACACAGATGTATGAAAAATACAGAGAGAGAGAGAGATGTATTATCTAGAATGAATGCCCTTTGTTGTGGATGTAGCCATGAAAAGGTGAACCACATTAATTGCTTTGTCTTCTATGTGTGTGTTGTTTTTAGAATCTTTCATTCTGAGTATTCCTTTTAATTGCTGCTCTGTTTTGGTTTTGTTATTTTGTTTCTTGCATTTACACTTCCCTCATTCAACTGTGGAAACCCTTAAACAAGACTTCTATAAACTACTTGTAACATTTATTCGGAATCAACTAACTTATTATTGAGTCATTCTTCATAATTAAGGATTAAACTTTCATTGAGTTTTGCAATTGTCAGTTTGCACCAAGGGGTTGTTGTCTCAACATACCAAAATAGAATTTGAATGGAACAATGATATTTGCATTCTAATTCCGGTACCTCATGCATTATCAAAGGTTTGTGTAAGTTTTGTAGTGATTGTATTATAGAGAATTCAATTGTTCTTTGTATTCTAATTTTAGTATCTTATATAATACATGAGGAGGTTGGGTTGTATCATCAAAGGTTTGTGTGAGTTTGGTAGTGATTGAATTAAAGAGAATTTAGTTGTTCTTTGCATTCTAATACCAGTAACTTATAATGCACAAGGAGGTTGGATTGCATCATCAAAAGTTTGTGTGAGTTTTGTAGTGATTGAAGTAAAGAGAATTTAATTGTTCTTTGCATTCTAATTCCAATACCTTACAATATACGAGGAGGTTGGATTGCAGCATCAATGGTTTGCATGAATTTTGTAGTGATCAAATTAAAGAGAACTTAGTTGTAGAAGACATTGGAGAGAATTTTGTAGTGATTGAATTAAAGAGAACTTAGTTGTAGAAGATATTGGAGACTTAATAGTGAGCAATTGAATGATTGGAAGTTGTATCTCTATTCATTCCTTTTAGATGATGTTTATAGTGTTCCAAAACCAAGACTAATGATTTAATTGGAATGTGTTGCAAATAGATGTTCATAGTTGTGAAGAACTAAAATTTTACAAGAGTTCATGATTCATAAGGGTCTAGAAGTTAAAATTATTCATCAACTCGAGGTTGTCTAAAAATGATTAAAAAAAAACACTTGGTTTTGTTAGTAAAAACACTTTCCTTCAGGAAGTGATTACAAAATTGTCAATTCCTTTGTAAGGGGAAGTCTCATAGCCATTCGTTTGTATGAAGGGATAGTTTCATCCCAAGACTAGGAAAATAGCATTTGAAGAAAATAGAGATCAGAAATAAATATCAAAGATAACCAAATCTCAAACCTTCATATGCTACTACAAACCACATTGGAATTTTTCTGATATTAACAAATGTTTGAAATTACAAATTTGGCTGCACCAAATAGCTGCAATCCACATAAATAAGTGTAAGAGGTGGCCCCCACACTATTTATAACTTCTCCAATTTCCCACGATTCTTCCAACTCCTCACTTCCTTCTTTTTTACTTGCTCAAAGATTATCTTATAAACTCCATAGGGCCCACCATCATGAAGTGCCTACCTTTCTTAATCCCCACTACTTCCTTAAATCTTACTTCAATGTCAAAATAGAAGATCTGCCTAGCAAATAGTCTCTAAGACTATCTTAAAAGGATGTATTCCCCTTTGTGCATCTTCGAAATTCATTCACCCCACTTTGGAATATTTTAAACAGTCTCCTTCCACTAATATTTGGTATGGATTATCAAGGGTGGGGTGCGACTGGTTGTACAGCTAGCCCTTAATAATAATTTTTTTTTAATTTTATTTTATTTATTTTATTTTATTTTTATTTATTTTAGATTTGTTTGAATCTCTCCAATAATAAAAGATATCTCAATAATTTTTAATAGAAAATCCACCCCAAAACTAAAAAAGATATCTCAAACCTGGAAATGACATCTCCTTGCTTCAACACAAAACTCCACAAAAACTCATAACCAAACACTGTAAAACCAAATGGCACAAACATTCAACACAATGATGAACTTTGTTTGAATCTACTTGATCAACTAGGTGGGCTTTTGTCCACGAAAAGATGGCCAAAAGGGTTTTTGTCCTTTGGCTAAAGAATGAACTTGGTTCAATCTCCCAAATAAACAAGGGTTTCATAAAATGTTCAGAATGAGTTTTCTCTCAAAATTATCTTTTATAAGCACCTTTTGGAATAATAAAATATTATTATTTATGTCCCCTTATTTTCCCTCCAAAAAGTGACTTTAGATTCCTTTTAAAATAATTAAATATAAGTTGTCTTTTAATTTTTACTTTTTGACAACTTAACATTTAATTATTTTTTGCACATCCACCCAAAGTTATGAAACATATTAAAATGATCCAAATATGAATTCTAACCAAGAAATGTGGAGTGCTCTGAGAATGTTATAATTGCATCTGGAAAGTATTATTGGACTCATCTTGGTCTCTCAAACTCACTGCCACTGTTAGAATTCCTTTTCAAAAAAGTTGGTTCTCTACAAGATTCTTGGAACTTTCCAAGAATGTTGGAATGTACCAGAAAAGGGCCATTACAAGTACTCCCTCACAAAAGATTGCTTGCCCTCAAGTAAAACAATTCAACCAACTGATAAATGCTACCTGACAATTGACATGGATTCTAGGATCCCAAACCATTCGAGGAGGTTCATGTGCCTTTCTATTAGATGTACCATGCTACAATACACCTTCAAATTCAAAGCCTCCTTTAATCTTCATGTTAGAAGTTGATATGGAGTAAAAATCATCCACATGTCTTTTTACCTCCTTGTTTAGCTCCTAGGTTCTTGTGATTACATTATTCATTCTAAAAGTTCATCCTGATGCAAAATTGCCTGACACCAATGTAAAATTGGAATAAGGGCCCCTTCACTTATTTTTATACCGGACCTAAAAGGAGCTAAAAGACTTGGGTGCCACCACCCAAGTCCCTCCTGATTGGTAGGGGTAAAATCAAGTTTATGTCACCCTGGGACCTTTCAAAAGGTTCCTCCTTATCAGCTCTTTTGGTTTAATTTGATGATTGTTAGTAGGAAAGCATATATAAGTGTGTATTTGAATTCATTATGAACCTAGATAGAGATAGCTAACTTATGACATTGAAGGAAAGCAAGCAAGAGCATTCATTGTGATTCTAGAGCTGATTTGTGTGTTGTTATTGTGTGTTTGTTACAGGCATGAAGCTATCATCTATCCACCTTAGGAGTTGAAGGATCTGCATTATTCTAAGGGATCATCACATAGGTGATATCATTGTTGTTTATCATCATTTGAATTATCTCATTATCATTGTTTTCAGCCTCTGCCCCCACGAGGGCATGCACTCTCTATCAATCAATGGTGTTGGGAAGCTTGAATGCTATCTCAAGATTTGACTAAGGCCAGTCCCTAAACACCATAACCCCTAAACCCTCTCTTATCATCTTTTGTGTAGGTTACAAGAGTGAGATCTAGAAAATATAGCGCTACAGGAAGATAGAGTACATATCACTGAGGTTTCAGGATCTAGAGGTTGTTCCAGAATATTCCATCATCAAGGACTTGGGTAGTACCACCCATGTCCTTATGCCTTTTCAAGGTTTGGATCTGGCATCAGGACATCAGTTACAACAACTTTCCCATTCAGACCTCCAATATATTCATTCAACTAGGACTTGGGTGGTCCTGAATTAGTCCTCCGACACCTCTGTTTTAGAGAGACAAGTTCTATCATCTTCCTGATCATCCATGTGCAATTAGTTTCTAGATTGTTGTTGTACTTATTCTGTTATAAGCTGGTCACTGTAGAACTAGGGTTTCGTGCATTGGGTTTGATAGAAAGGCTGGATTAAATCTGATTCCTCTATAACATACCTAAGTACAAGATTTGTAGCTAAGTCCTCCTCCATTTGGTAGTGATTTGGCTTGGTCTTGTCCTTGAATGTTATATGGAAAAGAGTTTGATCTAGTGTGCATCCTAGTTATCCTCATTCTCCTTTTTCATACTAAATAGAAGTACACAAATTTTGTGCAAGTTTTCAACAATTTCCCAAAAATATTCTTTTCTCTACCATTATTTTACTACACTACTCTGATAAAAATTGAAAAATTTATGCAGATACTCTCTATTTTCATTCCTAAAGTTCCTAAATGGTGGCCTTCATACGAAAATCTATTGTCCTGAATTTTTTTCAAAGATAACCCACTGAAATTTGCAACACATATCTTGAAAAGATGATCTTCACTAATGATGTTGTTATCTATTCCCTCCAAGAAAAGACATGAATCAGCATGTGTGTAGGCTGAAACAAATTTATAACAGTCATGAATCACTTGTTTTTTCACCCAATTCAAAACTATGTTGGCTGAAATATTCATCTTCTTCAACTGAAACCATTTACCAACATTCTCCAATGATTCAATGATGTCAAAAAGATTAATCTCGTAGTTGTTCAAGTCTGAAAATAACAATTTATAATCTAATTTTATCAAAATCAACAAATTAGAAATGGAACAACAACTACAAAATTGAAATCTCTTAGCAATAACAAGAAATATGATCATTCTAATTATTGAAAATACTTCTATTTAGGCTGAGAAACCCTTCCTAATATTCACCAATTGAAAAATGTTCCATCCCTTGACTGAAATTACTTGCCAATCCACCTAAATGTATACAAATAAACTCATGTGATGGCTGATTGGAATGATGACAACAACACCAAGTCTGAAATTTTGACCCATAATCCTCCATGGAACATTCGTGTTGTCTCCACTAAATTTCAACAACCTTTGTTGGTGATTTATTGCATAGATATCCAACAATAAATTAGCTACACATCAATTCAGCTCATCACCAATGCCAATATCAAAGATGAAAATGAATCAATTTCCACACAAAATGAGAAAATTGCTAATGTCCTAATTGGCAATTTGCAAATTCTATATGGAGGACAACCCTTTGTTCTTAACGTTAGATGTTCCAATGAAACACCTGGATCCCATACTCTTATGAATATATAGTTTTGAACTTGTATTAAAGGATAATTATATTCTCTATAGCAAGTTGATTTCTTCACCCATTCAACTTCATAATGATCAAAGTCATGAAATGATAGTTCAAACTCATGCTAGTACAAAAATCATCCTTTTTATCTAGAACATACCTCTCAATAGATTCCACTTGTATAGGAAAATCCCAATCCTTTTTTGAATTATCATCACTGGAATGATTTATGTGATTATCATTTATTGTTGATCTAAAATTTTTTGCATGCTCAAAATTGACATTCTCCTCAAGAACTAGCTTCTCAATAGAGTCTATTTGAAAATCAATCTCATATGTTTCTTGGATCAAAACATTTTCTTCACAATCCAAACTATCATCACCGAAAGAGTTCAAGCACTCTTCTTCTATTGATGTTCCTTCTTCTTCATAGGAATGATCTAAGTGTTCTTCCTTCTCAAATTTAGGTTCTTTAACAATTTAAAAAAAAAAAAATGATGCTATCTTCTCTTCTTCCACATGCTCAATTGTCACAATTTCTTCCTTGTTCTCATCATTCAACTCAAAAAGTAGATTATCAAATGATAAAATCTACATCCAAGTCAAAAAGTGGGTTACCAATAATTTGGAAGTTATTTCCATTCTCTTATTTAAAACAATCTTCCTGTTGTCCCAAGAATTGCTTTGTAGTAGCAAGTTGATCTTTTGTCTATCTAATTGTTTCCTTGTAAACTTCTTGAATAGGTAGCATGATAACACTTTGCTCAAGAAATGAATCATCAAGAAATTCCATACCTTCATATGATTTATCAATAGTGGCTGATTTAGAAAACTCCAAATCAACACTCCCTTCAATCTCAACACTGTCATGAAGAATCATACATACTCCTCTTGTAAAAACATCTCATGATGATAAGTATGGCCTCAACTTCTTCTCACATTATTTGACAACATTGTTAACCAACTCATGTGCAGCTGAAGAAGTGACATGTTCTTGCCTCAAAACAACCAATATAATAGATAAGATTGGTTGTGAGATATCATCACTTTCATTCACAATCAAGGGAATAATGATTTGCATAGAAGATATAAGATTTTTTTGTATGCTTCTCTCTAACAAAAGCCAAGAAATGTTGGAACATATCAAGAATAAGATCTTCACAACCAAGATCCAACATAATAACACAAGATCTAAATTTTGCAATGGTTTTTAGAATTATGATCTTTCTAGCCAAATATGGATTGTTGATATCATCCAAACCTTGGAAACTTTCTACAATAAGCTAAAATACCTCCTTCATAATGTTGTTGTTAGAAGGTTCTTGTGGAGTTGTTATTCTCATAATTTCATTAACACAAAAAGTAATTGCAAGTCTTACCTCTTCATCTGGATGTGTCATGAGTGCTTGCTTAACCAAAGAATTCATTGTTGGAACCATAGCATATTGTAACCTCTTAGAATCTAGCTAATCTATCATGAATAAGCAACTCTCCAGTTCTTCCAAAATGCACAGTAGATCATCCCTTGATTGAGGTGGATGCTCAAGTCTCTTACCTGCTTTATAAAGTTTATTTCCCAAATCTTCTTCACTGAATGATGCCATAATTCATAACTTGGAAGAATCAATCCTTTGATAATCCTCTGAATGATAAATCATTGCTGAAACTGATATGCAATCAATCTCAACTACCCAACAAGGTAGCAAGAAAACTAGCTCTGATACCACTATAATAAGTGTATTTTCCACCTTATGACTCCTTGAACAGAGAAGTATAGGCGTATATATGCTTCTCTAGATAGAAAGAAGTCCCTAAACCCATATTTAGGGCAATGCTTTACTCCCTAGACCCTCACATTTCACCTTCCAAGCCTCACCCCAATTCAAAAATTTATATGAATGTTTTACAAGGTAGTGACTCCCTCATAATTATCACATCCTTCCTCCATAATTTTCATCAGTTATCTTAGGATTTTTTCCACATTCAAATGAAGTCTTCCTTTTTGTTTTAGCCACGTCACATTTAAATATTGTATAAAGTTAACTCCAAAAGGAGTGGCTAGTTTTTGGAGGTTGTAAAACCATAGAAATAGGCAGTGATTTCTTGCAAGAATCCAATGTAGCCTACAAACCTCCTTTTAATGTTGCAGCCAGTCTTGGGCCCACATAAAATACTTCAAAATACTTTAATACTCCAAAAATTAGTGTGACTAGGTTCAATTTATTATTTGGAAACAAATCTCCAAAAAAATTGACAATATAACTTCCAAAAGAACAAATGCTAACTCTGAATAAGTTGTACTCTAAATAAGTTGTAACTCTGAATGAATCACATAGTATTGGCTAGGGAGGAATTTTTCATCACCAAAACCAATCTTACCTTAGGGTTTCGTCAAAGGTGGGAGAGATGAATAATGTTCAAACTCACAGAGAAAACAAGGTTTCATAAAATATTTTGAATGAATCAAATGACTCCTCTCAACCTCCTTTTATAACCCCAGTGGAACTTTTCAGAAGTTATATTTTAAATTCACTTTTAATAATAATCCTTCAGCTTATATTTTAAATTCACTTTTAATATAATCCTTCAACTCCAAATAAGTGACTTATTTTATTAATTACTTTTTGAGTCCCAGCCACTTAAAATTCACCTTTATAAATAATTAATATAAGTTGCTTTTTAATTCACCTTTTGACAACTTAAATATTAATTATTTAATATTTTCATTATTTCCTGCATATCCACCCAAAGTTGTAGGAAATACAAAAATAGCCTGAAAGTGAATATGATAATGCCAACATAGTTTGAAGCTCTCTGGAGATCCAACTTAATGAAAAATTATAATTTCCAAAGATAGAATACTTCTCCAAGAAGTGTGAAAAGCACCCAAAATATTGAAACAACACTTGGAAAGAACCAGCGCCATCTTGATCCTCTGAACACAATGTCATTAACTGAAATCCATTTCAAAAAGGTTGGCACTCTCGAAGAAAGTTGGATCTTCCAAAGACGTTGGAAAGACTATAAAAGGGGACATTACACAGACATGATAAATTATTGAAATTGGGTAAATACCCAATTTATGGCATTTTGGATGTGACTTAAATTTGAATATGAAAAAACCTTCTTCATGGCTTCTTGGTCAAGGCATCTTGTAGTAGGAATTTATTTAATTTAAAAAAGAAAAGAACAAAAACAAGGGCATTGTTGAAACTTGAAGCAATTGATCCAATTCAATAAATAAAAGAAAAAATGTGGAATTTATTGAATAAAAAAAATAAAGATAAAAACAAAATGCCTACAAATTATTTTTAATAGAAGCTATGAACAGTTTGAAAAGTAAAAGTCACCACATTTTTAGAAAGGCATGAACTAGTTCATTATCATATCATCTATTTGTCACAAACACATGAAGATTTAATCCCAAGTTGGTATTTACGTTTGGAATTTCTTACTAAATGCTTCAATAACATCATAAAACAAGGGCACTATTGTTTAGTTGATCTAAATTTCTATCCATAAATAAAAACAAATAAAGGAAGGGCATTTTTTTACCTTGTTAGTAGCTAAAATATTGGATTTAGGGTATACCTATTACATGCTTTAAAAAACACAAAAGCCAATAAAACAAAGATCCATGTTAAAATAGAAAGAATTTGTTAACTACATAGAGAACTCATGTGATTGAGAACAATGGATCATATTCTGTAACTAGTGGGCTATCAATTCTAGAAGCAATGCACTGACATTTTAAACATGAAAGGTAGGCCCACAATAGTTTTATAAATTAGTTCACATGCATTTTTTTGTACACTTTGGGAGTACCCTAGCAGACAACAAAAGCATGAAAAATTCAAAATGAACCAAAAAAATATAGAAAACCAAAAAGAGGGCACACTTGTAGTCACAAAATAATATTTTAAAACCATCTCTTGCTTATATCCATGACATAACGATTGGATAGAGCAAGACTTGTGTAAAAGAATGCCAATGCCATCTAAAAATAAGTTATTTAAACCCTCTCCTTTGTTCTGAAAACCATTTAATGTATGGCCACACCTAATTCCAACACCTCCTTGCAAGAAGAAACCCCACCATGTATCCCCACATGTAGAACATATGCCTTGAGTACAAAATAAAGTAGAAAACATGAGAAAGAAGTTTAATATTTAAGCTGCACTATTTCCATTCAACACAATTTATGCTTAATTTTTATAAGAATTAAATAAGCATGTCAATAGCCAGAAGAAAAATGAGAAAAACTAGGCAACTAATCATGAATTTAGGTTTTCCTCATTTTCTTTCCACAAAAATTTTGTTACAAATTAGAAACCTTACTCTATTAATGAATTTTCTTGTGTGCACACTGATGAAACAAGAGACGCATTGTGTCAGGTTCTTGCCATTGTAATGTTGAATAAAATGAATGACATTGTAATTGATTAATGTAAAGATTGATTTTAATTTGTTGAGTAGAAAAAGTAGCAATGAAAGGTGGGTCAGATTGACCCATTCTACTTCGTCATGCCCTATTTGTAATCCTTATTCAAATGTAGAAGAAAAGTATTTATTATTATTTTGTTTGTACACTTGTTGTTAGGTGGACATCTAACATTTCAACTATTATTTACATATTACCCAAACATACTCTAGTTTGCTTTCAAATATAAAGAATTTACTCTATTAGTATATTGTGAGTAATTATAATTATTACTATTTGGTCTTCTTTTTGTAGAAAGGACATATTTAAAATCTTTGATTTTTTTAGTTAAAAGTATTAATGCTTTATTTGTCTGAAATGACATGGGAAATTATACAAACAGTGGCACTTGAACTCAAATGTTGCTTAATTTTTCAAAGGTAATTAAATTGTATTTATTATAAGCTTTTCCTTTGGTAGATTTCTCACTTTGACCATATCGGTGCCCTTTAATATTGAGAAAGCATGCATTGTAGCTTAATTCTAAAGTTTCTGACATTATCAGATTCATTGCATCAGTAATGGCCCATCATATTTAAATCTCTTTGGCTGAAAAGTGATCCTACATGCATCCATGTTTATTCTTCTAAATGTAGACCATCTACTTTTGCCATTTTGAAAAGGAAAAGGAAAAACTCATGGATGACACGTCATTTGACTTTTAATTAATTGGCCTAAAAGATGGTTAAATGGGGCCTCTGACACTTCACCAATGTAACCACACAGATTGTCTGTTAGCACTATGGTTTAGTGGTATGTGGGAAACCTGAACAATAGGCATGCCCGCCGCTCTCCCTCAAGGTCTACTCAGGACCCACCACGTGAGATACGGGCTAATGAGGGAACAACATGCTAATACCATTCCCCACTCCCGCATGAGGTACCCTGCCAAAGGCTAGGGGCTGGCAGGGGTATCCTCCACACTATTGTAGTCAAACAAACTGATTGCTATGGGGTGGTGGTATCACGATGATGACAAAGGTTGTAGAATTTGGCTTTAGACCTACCAATTGCATTTGGTTGAAAATTTTGAAAGCCCTTTCAACAAATCCATTTTGTGAATATCCTGCAATCATTGCAATCCATGAGATTACATCTCTTTGAGGCATTCTATCAAATAGTTCATGAGCTTTTTCTATGCTTCCACATTTTGCATACATGTCTACTAGAGTATTTCCAACTACAATATTGAACAAAAATCCCCATTTCATTATGCTTTGATGGAGGTCCATACAGTGTTCCAATGTTCCCATTTTGGCACAGGCAGGGAGGATGCTGGCAAAGGTTTGTGGAGTCTGGCTTTACACCTGCCATTTGCATTTTCTTGAAAATTTCTAAATCTTTTTCAACAAATCCATTTTGTGCATATCCTGTAGCCATTGCATTCCATGAAATTCCCCGCTCCCTCGTGAGGTACCCTACCAAAGGCTGGCGGGCTAGTGGGGGTATCCTCTGCACTACTGCAGTCAACCAAACTAATTGTTGCAGGGTGGTGGTATCACGATGATGGCAAAGGTTGTAGAATTTGGCTTTAGACTTGCCATTTGCATTTGGTTGAAATTTTTGAAAGCCCTTTCAACAAATCCATTTTGTGAATATCCTTCAATCATTGCATTCCATGAGCTTACATCCCTCTGAGGCATTCTGCCAAATAGGTCACGAGCTTTTTCTATGCTTCAACATTTTGCATACATGTCTACCATAGTATTTCCAACTACAGTATCAAACAAAAATCCCCGTTTCATTATGCTTTGATAGAGGTCCATACCATGTTCCAATGTTCCTATTTTGGCACAGGCAGGGAGGATGTTGGCAAAGGTTTGTGGAGTCTAGCTTTACACCTGCCATTTGCATTTGCTTGAAAATTTCTAAAGATTTTTCAACAAATCTATTTTGTACATATCCTGTAACCATTGCATTCCATGAAACCACAGTTCTTTGAGACATTTTGTCAAATAGTTCATGGGTCTTCTCTATGCTTCCACATTTTGCATACATGTCTACCAGGGCTGTTGTATCTACAAAATTTGTCAAAATTCCTCTCTTTTATGCTTTGATGGTCCAAACCCTCTTCCAAAACTCCCATTTCAGCATGTTTGTACGTTGGCAAATGTGAACTGACGAAAAATAAAACTGAGTATACGGTCAACCTATACGGTCATCATTGCCTTGTACCTGTGCCAACTTGCCAACTTGGGACTTGAAAGGCAGAATAAAAAGAAAAATTTAAAGTTTCAACTATAGTCATCTTGCCAAATGAGTTTAATACTCAATGCTCATTAGATAACTGAATTTTAATATAATTAAAAATAAGAAATTCCATTTTTCACCATTACTGTTCACCCAATTGACCAATAGCACAACAAATAACTTGCATTTATTAAATCATTAAATAAAAAAATTAAGTTTCAACTTTAGGGATTTTGCCAAATGAATTTAATACTGAATTCTCATTGGTCAACTGAATTGAATTAATAATTTAATTGCATCACATGAATGCAATAGAATTCCTACCTTGGTAGGAACTAAAAACAAATACTTCATGTTGAAAACATTCGGCACGACTAATTAGTGTGATACATGTTATTAAAATCCTTCAATTCATTCACTTCACAAGGCCCCCATAGTCAAAAAGGAAGAAGGTTACTAAAAAATCAAAAGATCACATTAATGTAGATCAAAATAATATTGGTGAACAATGATTAAATCATTGCATCTAGAAATGCATAACAGGTGTGACGTGAATACTGATGCATCGAATCTTTTAAGTCATCAATTACGATGGACAAAAGGAAGCTTCCCAACCCTTTTTTTTACCGCACTTTTGTAGATTTTTAGATGAACACACCATTCTTCCACTTAAAACTATTAGCTGCCATTACACCAAAAGATTGACCTATTAATGCCCGATACAACCACTTGACTTAACAAGTACGGGAGGCGATTAAGCCCTTGTCGCAAACCACTGCAGCGCAGCGCTAAACAAGGAGACCAAGGGTCACACCTTGCAACAATCCCCCCTAGCACAAGCACGGGGTTTGAACCTGTGACCTCAGCTCTGATACCAATTGTTAGCTACCATTGCACCAAAAGATCAACCTATTAATGCTCGATACAACCACTTGACTTAACAAGCACAGGAGGCAATTAAGCCCTTGTCGCAAACCACCACAACGCAACACTGAACAAGGAGACCAAGGGTCACACCTTGCAACAAAAAAAATTATAATTCTCATGCCTGAAACTTCCACCACGTTTCCTCTATTCTTTTCTATAAATGTTTGCAGATACATACTAATTTATAACATCTACAAAAAAGCATTTGGATTTCTTTTGTTAATAGATCAATTATATCATGGCATTGGATTTTGCAGTGTGGGAATTGGCATTGGCGATGAAGAGACCATTGAAGATGGAGCTTTATAAAATTCATACCATTTATGAAGAGGAGGAGGAGGAGGAGAAAATTGAAGGCACAACATTATTATCCAACAATTCCCAAAGAAGCAGGAATAAATCCCAATTCGAGAGGTTTTCATATATGTAAGTTTTGTAGAATTAAAGAGAACGCAGTTGTTCTTTGCATTCTAATTTTAGTATTTTATTATGCATGAGGAGGTTGGGTTGTATCATCAAAGGTTTGTGTGAGTTTTGTAGTGATTAAATTGAAGAGAACTTAGTTGTTCTTTGTATTCTAATGCCGGTAACTTATAATACACAAGGAGGTTAGGTTGCATCATCAAAAGTTTGTGTGAGTTTTGTAGTGATTGAAGTAAGAGAATTTAATTGTTCTTTGCATTCTAATTCTAATACCTTATAATGCACGAGGAAGTTGGGTTGCATCATCAATCGTTTGCATAGATTTTGTAGTGATTGAATTAAAGATAAATTATTTGTAGAAGACATTGGATACTTAACAGTGAGCAATTGAATGACTGAAAGTTTTATCTCTATTGATTACTTTTAGATGATGTTCATAGTGTTCCAAAACCAAGACTCTAATGATTTAATTGGAATGTCTTCTTATAGATGAAGTTCATAGTTGTGAAGGACTAAAATTTCACAAGAGTTCATGATTCATAAGTATCTAGAAGTGGAAACTATTCATCAACTCAAGGTTGTCTACAAATGATTAACAAAAAACACTTGGTTTTGTTAGTAAAATGAAATCATTAGTTCCTTCAGGGAGTGATTGCAAAATTGTCAATTCCTTTGTAGGGGAAGTTTCGTAGCCATTGGTTAGTATGAAGGGATAATTTCATCCCAACACTAGGAAAATATCATTTGAAGTAAGCAATTTGTTATTTCTCCTTTGCATTCCAATTCTAGGACCTTATAATGCATGAAAAGGGCATCCCAATGTCTATATAAGGCATGAAGAGGTTGGGTTGCATTAGCAGAGACTTTTGTGAGTTTTAAAGTGATCAACTTGAGAACTTAATGTTAGAAAGATAGTTGCCATTGCACCAAAAGATCGACCTATTAATGCATCCTGATACAACTGCCACAATTAATGAATACACGAGAGACAGTTAAGCCTTGTCACGAACCCAAGCACTGTGCTACACAACACAAGGAGACCATTTTCTTTAGGATGTACCAAAGCAAAGGATGGTGATCATGCAGTGTAGAGGCACATGAAGAGGATTGCAAACACATTTTTACAAAGGAGTTAAAATCTTTCAAAAAAAATGTAGTGTATTGTCATGTGGTAGGAAGCTCAAGTTCCAATACAAAGGGTTTGTTTGTAATTCAATAGTGTATAAGCATGTGTCTATCAAGCAGAACACACCTATACAAAGAGGAACAATTTTTATCACTTGAACTCATAGGTTATTGGTGTGCACCTCTAGTTGTCGATGCTCTAAAACAAAGGAAGTAGAACAACAAAAAAGATTTTGGTTGAATATCGATGCATGTCGTCAAGGTGTCACATGCTTAAACCCACAATGGAAGTTTTCTAGGCTAGTGGTGTGTGCCATATTGATGAAACATGCCACAATAGATACATTTAAAGAATAAATATACCATCATAAAGGAACATTCCTACTAGAAGATCCACACACATGAATAAGAGAAAACATATTTGTTAAGATTGTTTCTACTAATGGTGCATGCACTTGAGAAGGTGCACACCACGTCAAGGGAAAGAGAAGTTTTTTCTTGTTGAGTGCAGAGGCACATGCTAGAGTAGCGACATGTGTCTCACTAAAGGTTTTTCAAAATTAAAAAAATGTGTGTTTGAATTGGTGTGTGTGCCTCTAGTTTGACACGTCAAAACAAAGCCTCTGTAACATACACATCTAAATAAAACACTATTTTTCAATATTAATGATGAAAATAGTAGCCATTTTTCCATAATAATTTAATTTTGTTCCATAAAGGTAAATTTTCAACATTATACTTTTCATAATTACATCAGAGAACTTATTACAATATTCAATGGTCACATTTCTTACGACATACAATATTCAATCAAGTATTCAAATGAAGCAATGTTTCCTGCATCACAAGTCTTCAACAATTCCATTGCAAGAGAGAGAGCATCACTCTGGTGCTTTTCCTCCAATCACATACTGGTTCTATCTCCCAAACACCTTCCTATTGGAAGTAGCCCTACCCTTCACGAGGGTTTAGATAATGAGGATCAAGTTAATAATAGTGTCATCTGAGAACTAGTGTTGTATCCTAGTAGAAACAATCGGTTGGTCAACTTCTAGTCTAGCTCTAGCTATGAACAACCCACCTAATTATTTGTGCAATTTAAGGACATACTGTACCGTCAATGCAAGTAGGGATTTTGTATTACTTTGGCCAAAGTTTCATATATAATAAGTCATATGTTCACACACTCTTTTCTCAACTTGGAGACAACATTCTTTCGATCTGTTTGGATCGATAATTGATTCAAGCATTCTAATAAGTTATACTTTATATATGTCTATTTGACATATACCTTTACCACAGGTTGAATAGACTATTGTAAGGTAAAAGTTTGGGTGACTTTAAAGGTACTTGTATTGAGCTCGTCTTTGTATCCTTGCAATCTCAGGTCTATGGCATCCTGTCAACTACTCAATAACTAGACCACCCTAATTCGGTGCTTATGAATAAGCAACATTTTATATCTTATAACAATTTATTATTGACTAGGGTCTCTATGTCCTTGTTACCAAGGAGCGACTGCCTTAGTCTGAGTTTTTACTTGACTTACAATTTACCGAGGGATCTTTATTATATTCTAACTTAAATTGATGTGTTTGGATACACTTGTACTCTTTGACATTGGTGTATGCACAAAGATGGGGGACCAAAAAGTTGCAACCATGGGACTTTTTGGTCCAAAACAAGAAAAAATGTGAGCGTGTTATAACGTGCTCGCATTTCAAAATGCGACCGCATTATAATGCGAGTGCATTATAATGCACTTGTGTTTTGCCTCACATAAAAAGTGCAAAACAAAGTGATTTCTTCCATTCACCATGAGAAAACAAGTTTGTGTGCTAAAAACAAGAGAAGAAAGCACACTCATGCATCCAAGGAAAGCCTCCCAAGCATGTGCAAGAGAGAAAACATCATTTTCATGATGCCACCTTGCCAGCAAAGATGCCGTGCAAAAAATTTGGAGGGTCTAGCAGCTAAAGAAGGTAGGGTTTGATCAATTTTTGTTAGTTTGAGAAGAATTTTTGGATTTTGCATTGTTTGATTAGTTTTTATATTGTATTTATAGTTTTTGAGGCAAGAGAAAACCCAAATCTAGTTGATGAGGGTGAAACAACCCCCAAAACCCTCCAAACCCTCCAAACCCACCTTCACATCCTCACAATGTAAGGGATAGTCAAGAAAACTACCTACGAATAATACAAGAAAACAAGAAACATCTTCAAACTGTTATTCAAATGCTAAAAAATCCAATTGCAAGCACCGATCATAGGAGGGCGCTTGCAAAGCCACTAGAGGAGATTGTTTCCCACACTGATTTGGTGACAAAACAAATCAGTGAATTCCAAGAGTACAGTGAGAGCTATCGGTAATTCTATGCCGACAAGTTGTCATATGAACAAGTGAAGAATGAAAAAATTAGAAAATCTCAATTATGTGCACACTTTATTAATCCCAAAAGTGGCCAAAGATTAGAAGAAACTTGCAAACAGTTTCCTATTCATTGGTGTAGGAATGAAGAAATATCCCAAAACTTTTGGGATAGATGGTACATGGTCTTCGATGAGCGCCCATGCAACAATGATGAGGTACCACAATATTTCTTGAGGAAACTCCATTGCGAGTTCATCCTCAAGAAGATTCCTAATTATTTTGACATTCGTGAGTTCCAAGGTAGAGGTTGTGGCTCTACCCAAGATAGACCCGGGGTTCAACGAGATGAAAACCATGTACCTGTACCCCTATTGAAGCTAGAACGTAGGTCACTCCCTTTGACTTTGAAGGAGAGTGTTGAGGTGGAGACATTACATTCATTGATTACTCTCACCCAATATTTATCATAGCATGCCGATGATCTTACCTAGGATGATGAGGGTGAGAGCAGTAGGCGTCATGTGTCCCCACATTTGTGCAGTTCATATGGGAACCTGTGTGATTATGGGACACAGGACGCACGACAAGACTCTCGACAAGATGTTGTGACACAGGGGCAGCATCCATTGATGGAGGCATTCATATTGGATGATCTTGTTCTCAATGATGATCTCTTACATCATACATTTGGTATTGACTCTCAAGTAATTTGTTACAAGTTTCATTATGATTTAATATATTGTTATTTGAAATTTGTAATTATTTTTATATGATTATCTATGTTATAAGTCAAATGTATGTAATTGTCTGCACAATGAATTTCCAGGGCCAAAGTCTTCATCCTACCTCTGTTAGCCATCCACTGGTAGGTTATGAGAGGAGGTCAAGTCAGCAAGTATGTAATTTATCACATGATCATAATTATTGTAGATATGTCAATGGTAATATTATTTTGTGACAATTTGATGATTTCAACTGTCACCGACACCTCCACGGTATCTTTGGTTCCCTGGACACCAATCAACCACTTATACGGAGGTAAATTTAAACATTTCTAATAATTATGCATTTTTAAACTAATGTTATGTATTTATTTTGGTCGAATAATCTTGAACTTGATTTTCAAATGCTGAATCTGGATACTTCTCCTCATCTTTGTGAGTCAGCACAGGTAGGCATTGATGCAGCCATAATGTCTTCAAATCCTTTGACTGAGGTATGAGCCAATAACATGAAAATGTCATAATTTTGTATTTCTTGTTTTATCTCATATCATTTGATGTACATAAATGATATTTATGTTTGGTCAATTTTTCTTCTTGATGCTTTTCACAACAAGTCACAACTCTAGCTCGTCTAACTACGGATGAAGAGAGAGACAAGATGATGGAGAGTGATCATCGATTGGCAGTAAGTGATCAATTACATATGTGATGTTATATATTTCATACATTTTCTATACTACTGTGCATATTGTTTGTTTGTATCAACAGGTGGAGCTGAATGAACTTTTGTCAAAGAGGTCTACTTGATGACAGAGAGAGGATGAGTCACTGACTGGTTCTCCATCTTCACAGTCAAAGAAGGGTCGCCGATTATTTCATAAAATTCCATAGGAAACTAGTTTTTGAGACATTTTTTGTATGCCTAGATGGCTTTATATACACACTTTTGTATGTTACCGATGTATATTTTTGTATATATGCCTATATGGCTTTGTTTGGACATGCCTATATGGATTTTGATATAATCTAGATGTTATGTTCATGACATTATGTATATGACAATTTATATTAAATATTTAATATGATAATCAATTATCATTACAGGAATTTGGTTTTACATGTGCCAATTGCATTTGCTTGAAAGTTTATAAATCATTTTCAAATAATCCATTTTGTGCATATCTTGCAATCATTGAATTCTGTGAGACTATGCATTTCTTTGAGGCATCATTTCAAATAGTTCACGTGCCTTGTCTATGCTTCCATACTTTCCATACATGTCTACAAGGGTAGCTGCAAATACAATACATGTGACAAAATTCCTATGTTATTTATGCTTTGATGGTTGTCCACACCATGTTCTCTAGATCCCATTCTAGCATAGGCAAGGAGGAAGTTGGTTAAGGTTGTGCAATTTGGTTTTAGAAGCATAAATGGTTGAAATTTACTTTTGTGCATTTGCTTAAGAGTTTTTAAAGCCTTATGAAAATTCCATTTCGTGCATATCTTGCAATCATTGCATTCCATGGACAACATTTCTTTGAGGCATCGTGTCAAAAAATTCACGTTCATTGTATATGCTTCCACACTTTGCATACATGTCTTGTAGGGTACTTGGGTGAGTGTGAGATCATGATGGGCCAAATAGTGGCAATTGAGAAAAACTTGCTAGATGAAAAAGTGCTAACATTTAGACTAATATTTAGATTTGGATAGAAAGGATGTTGATATTTCTAGCTTTAATATGGATTCTGTGCAAAAGTGCCTTAGAATTACCTCATATTTAGGCAAGTGGGAGTCACAAAACTTGCCAAAGAAACTTGCAAAACCACCCATTTAGTGTTATCCTGAAAATTTCCACAATTTCATCCTTGAAGTTGACAGACTTTTTTGTAACTAAATTTAATCAAATGAAAAGGGTTTGTAGAGGAAGCTATTAAGATTCTAAAAATATAATATATGCCGCATAATAATTTTAATAGTTAATTATTATTAATTTTCTACATACGCTATGTCTGATTTCCTGATAGATATACATATTGAAAAACATGCATAACTTTCAACATATTAATCCCTTTTTAAATCCAAAAAATGCATCACATTCTAGGCCTTATTGGGTATACATTAAAATTTAAAAATTTTGAGTTTCATATATTTTTGAGCAAGTTTGGTTGGCTAGAAAATTAATTTTTAATATTTTAAAAAAGTCACAGTAAAAAATTTATAAATAATTATTTATTTATTTAAAAATTTCAAAAAAATATCCATCACATCCGCTCATGTGTCCTTTACTTAAATCCAAATCATGGAGAAAAAATATTATCTTTTTCTCATACTTAGGTTGGCTGGAATGACACCTACTTTTTATGTTTTTCTGAAAATTTTAGAAGTGCTTCATTGAAATATCCAATTTTCACCAAACTATTTTTAAAATTAAAAAAAAAAAGTAGTAGCCCATAAACTACATTCAATTTATTACAACTTTTATTACTACCTTATTTCTAGATTATGTAGATAACTCATTCAATTTTTAACATGAAGTTACTTAAGTCTGTTTTTCACATTTTCATTTCCACTTAGGGGTAGTGTTTGGCCCATCATGATCCTGCGCACACCCACTTACAACTATGACATTTGACAAAATTCCTATATCCTTTATGCTTTGATGGATGTCTATACCGTGCTCCAAACATACCATTTCTAAGGTTTTGGAATTTGGCTTTACACTTGCCAATTGCATTTTCTTGAAACTTTCTAAAGGCTTATCAGAAAATCCATTTTGTTCATATCTTGCAATCATTGCATTCCATGAGGTGACATTTCTTTGAGGCATCATGCCAAGAAGTTCACATGCCTTGTCTATGCTTCCACACTTTGCATACATGTCTCTGAGGGCAGTTGTAACTACAACAACTAACAAAATTCCCATATGTTTTATCCTTTGATGGATGTCCATTTTGGCACAGGCAATGAGGATACTGGCTAAGGTTGTGGAATTTTGCTTTACACTCACCAATCACTTTTTCTTGAAAGTTTCTAATGCCTTATCAAAATATCCATTTTGTTCATATCTTGCAATCATTGCATTCAATGAGGTGACATTTCTTTGGGGCATCATCCCAAACAGTTCATGTGCCTTAACTATGCTTCCACACTTTGCATACATGTCTACAAGGGCAGCTGCAATTATAGCATGTGACAAATTTCCTATATCCTTTATGCTTTGATGGATGTTGATACACTGTTCCAAACATTCTATATTGGTGTACGGATAGGGAGGATGTTGGAAAGGTTGTGAAATTTGGCTTTACACATGCCAATTGCATTTACTTGTTGAAAAGTTTCTAAAGTCTTTTAAACAAATCCATTTCGTGCATATCTTGTAATCATTGCATTCCATGAGACGACATTTCTTTGAGGCATCGTGGCACATAGTTTGAACGTTCATTGTATATGCTTCCACACTTTGCATGCATGCCTTGCAGGGTACTTACAACTATGACATTTGACAAAATTCTTCTATCCTTTATGCTTTGATGCAAGATAACTCCATAGTGAAGGGTGGTTGATTTGTTTTGGTGGGGATGAGGGTGTAGGGGTGGGGCGGGGTGTTGCAAGACATAGCATCACTAGGAAAAGGGTCTTTGTTAACCATAGCATTGGTGACAATAACATACCAATTAAAATTTTGTCTAAGAAGTGGAAATTATGTCAACCTATATTATAAAAGAATAAAGTCATGAAATGGCTCCCATAGGGAATAGCATTAGGTCTTTAATTGTCCATTTAGTCATGTACGCAATGTCAAAAGTCATATATTTCAAAATTCATAATTAGTGGAATTAGTTTTAAGTGACAGGAGTGGGCTGTTGTGAGAAATAAGACAATATGGACTAGGTTGATAGTTGGTATGCATGTGACTTGTATGCATTTTAAATAGCACTCAATGAAAGATTTTAACCTTTTTTTATAAAGGCATAGCTTGTATTGTAGACAATCATGCTTAAATTGATTCAAATAATGCCATGTTGCAATGTCATAGTGTTGCTTGATATTGACAAAGATGTTACTTATTGCCTACCCAGACATGTTTTGTCTTTTCCTTTCCTTCTCTCTTAGCATTTGTAATGCACCATTAAATTGAGTCCTTCAACAATTACTTGGGAAGGATCTATGAAACTTTCTTATTATTTGACTGGCTTTCTTTTGAGGAATGAATTTTATATTTTGACTTGGCTCAATAAAGTTGGAAGTGTGTCTATTCATATAAATGTGAATTGAGATGTGCTTTCTAGGTCTTTTGAATTTTTGGACCAAGGAGATGGTCTTTGTTGAAGAATAGTATGATTTTTCTTTGTGGTCACATTCAATGCTCATTCACTAGCATGTTGGCAATTGGATTTTAGTGCTTTCTTTGGTGTATGATTTGAATGTTCTTGTAGTCTTATAGCAATTGGGATGAGTAGGAAAGAGTTAATTTCAATCTTTGTTGGCACCTGAATTGTTCCTAGGATTTGTATTCAAAATAAGAACCAATTTTATAATAAGTTGAGATTTTTTGTACACGAGAAGCCACACATGTTGTGCTAGCTCT
Source organism: Cunninghamia lanceolata (assembly GCA_027924645.1). Classification (NCBI taxonomy): domain Eukaryota; kingdom Viridiplantae; phylum Streptophyta; class Pinopsida; order Cupressales; family Cupressaceae; genus Cunninghamia; species Cunninghamia lanceolata. Next base: position 612,844 of record BSBN01000184.1, on the reverse strand, counting down.
ATATATCATAGATTAGGTGGTAATAGCTATCTAATTGTAAGAAAGACATGCACCTTTGTGAAGGGCATGTCCTTTCCTTGAGACTCATGCCACCTATTATTAGAATAAAGCAAGGGCATGTTGCTACATTTCTACTCATGCTTTTGTTGGATTCTCTTCCCCCAAACCCTTAAAGTTATTAGCTGCATCAAATGCTAAATGGTGGTGGTCTTGAAACATGTCGATCAACTCCATTGCTATGTCCATGCCTGCAACAATTCCCAAATTATGGTGGTCAATGGGAATACCATGTCATGTGATGGCAAGTGGCGTAATGTAAAACTCACCATGAGAGAATATCAATTGAACACTAATATGTAAGCTTTTTCTTTGGGAGGTTCTAATATAGTGTTGGGTATACAATGGTTGTGAACATTAGGGCTAGTCACTTATCACTATTCCCAATTGTGGATAAAATTTAGTCAAGAAGGCTAGGAATATACGTTACAAGGTTTGAAGGCTAGCGATGCTCAAATGGTTAATTCTTGGCACATGGAGAAGTTGTTAAAGAAGGGGCATTCTAGCATTATTACACAATTCCACTTTATTAAGCTTAACCTCCTTTGCATTCTTCTCCTCTGTTTGATTTGTAGGGGCTATTAGATCAATACCACCAAGTGTTTGAGGACCCTAAAGAGTTGCCTCCCTCGTGGTCCCATGACCATGCCATTCCCCTCATTCCTATCAATCAACCTCCAAATATTAGGCCCTATAGACATCCTTTTGAACATAAGAAAGAAATTGAAAGGATGATTAAAGAGCTACAAGAGGCAGGTGTCATTTGACCCAGTACTAGTTCTTATTCACCCCCTGTGGTGATGGTTCCCAAGAAAGATGACGAATGATAGATGTGCCCTAATTTTAGGGAAGTTGATAAAATGACCATCAAGGACAAGTTCCCTATTCTATTCATTTATGATTTGTTGGATGATCTTTATGGTGCCATTTTTTTTACAAAACTAGATCTTCACTCTTGCTATCACCAAATTCGTGTTAATGAGGATATTCCCAAAATGTCTTTCCAAACTCATGAAGGTTACTTTGAATTTGTGGTGATGTCCTTTGGTCTAATTAGTGTTCCTTCTACCTTTTAGAGTTTGATTGAGAATATATTCCAAGGCTGCCTTCACAAGTTCATCTTAGTCTTCTTTGGTGGCATTTTAATTTATGTTTGCAATTGAGTTGATCATTCAAGGCATGTGGAGATAGATCTCAAGATTTTAAAGGATCAAGGTAATTGAGATTTTAGGTTGTTTGAGTGTTTTGGAGTCTAATAAGGTCATTTATGACCATTTGGGATCATGTTGATCCATTTTGGAGTGTTATATGTCCATTGGTCAAAAATTGTAAAAGTTGTCAATGTTGCTCAAAAAGTTGTCGAGCAACTTTGGCAAAAAGTGTCAAAATGGTATTTTGTTAGCAAACTAATCAAAAGGTGGTTGAAAAATAGTTGGAAATGGTGGGAAATGTATAAATTCACCTTCCAAACTAGAATGGGGGAATTGGAGACATTGGTTTTAAAGTTTTGGTGAATGAAAGTAGTCATTTTCTGTGCATTTCTAACGATGCAGACCTGTTCTTTCACTTTGTATGGATTGTACAGTCCACATGACTATCGAAAATCAATTTTTTTGTGTTTGTATGTGATTGTAATTTCATTTACTTTTAGTTGCATCCATTTTCATCAAGTGTTTAGAAAGTTATTGTAATTTCTTTCAAAACTGGTCGAAACCCTACCTAGGGTAACCAGTGAGCAAAATAATGTTATAACTCGGCCTTCCACTAGTGAAAAATCACCAAAATGGGTGGAAAGGTCTATATAGATGTAATTTATCATATTCCAAGTGTACAGGGGCTCAAGTGGAGGTTTGCACATGCCTTGGACCAATAGTAGGTTTGATATTTGGATGTATCAGACTGTGGACAACAAAAACAAGGAAGATTTGATGTGTTAGAGCCTAGTTTTTGTTTGTTTGTCATGAGCAATGATAGGTGGATGGAGAGAGAGGTCCTATAGACCATGATCCATAGGTCTTGAACATATTTGAAGGGTTGACACAAGTTAAGGCATGACTGTCCCAAGAAGATTGATTTCACAGTATTAGGGTGTAAGAGTTGTTAGCCATGAATTGTTGCATTGTTGAGTCATCACATAAGAGTTTTTATGATCATTTAAACACCAAGTCAAGCTTGCCCCATGACAAGTACATTGTCCCAAGGTCTATTGGATGGAGAGTCTAAAAAGAGTTTAATGTTAGGGTCCTATAGAGGTACACCTAGGATCATAAATGAAGATGGTGTAAGAACACTTTGTCATTTTGTGTTGTTGTCCTAAAGAAGGTCCTTCCTCTGCATCAAGATCCCACTTTTGTATAGATAGAGAGGATGCAGTGTGGAATTTGGCTTTACACCCACTGATTTCTTTTTCTTGAAAGTTTCTGAAGCCTTATCAACAAAACCATTTTGTGCACATCCTACAATCATGGCATTCCATGAGATTCCATTTCTTTAAGGCATCATGTCAAACTATCCACTTGGCTTCTCTATGCTTCCACATTTTGTATACATGTCTCCTACAATAGTTGCAACTACAACATCTTACAAAATTCCCATATCCTTTATGATTTGATGGATGTCCATGTACTGTGTTCCAAAGATCTTAGTTTGGCACTAGTAGAGAGGATGTAGTCAAAGGTTGTGGATTTTAGCTTTACACCCACCAATTGGTTTTGTTTGAAAGTTTCTAAAGCCTAGGGAGAAATCCATTATTTCCATATCCTACAATCATACCATTCCATGAGGCCACATTTCTTTGAGGGATCATGTTAAACAGTTCACTCACCTTGTCTATGCTTCCGCATTTTGCATACATGTCTTCTAGGGCAGTTGCAACTACAACATTTTTCAAAATTCCAATAGACCACATTTTTTTTAAGCATCATTCAATGCAATTACAACATTTGATAAAATTCCCATATGCATTTTGTAAGAATAGATGAGATACTATATATTTCTATATGATTACCCTAATTAGTAAGAATTAATAAGAAAGAAGCATAATGGAAATAATTAGCATTCAAGGATTTCTAATTAAGACCTAGGGTTTGGGTGCCAATGGAAACTCACCAAACCCTCGGATCAATCTTTATTTGAAGATATTTTATGGTTTAAACTAATACAGATGCTTGGGTATCTCATGATCATATTGAGATCTAATCATTGATTTGTTTCTTGTAGGGTTTGTTTCCATGCTTCTAATCATAATAATCAAGGCTATGGGACAGCAAGGTTATGGAATAGCTCTTGTCATGTCATATGAGGATATCATGGCCATAATACCATCAAGATGTGAATTTCAACAACAAATTTCCATCTCTCCAAACCCTACCATCGTACACAGTCAAGAAGGCTTCAGTTTCATGTAGTGGTGTTACCCCTCAATTTAATTTCAGGTCTTTCAATTTTATTACCTCCCTTACATGGCTTGTCAATCATTTGTCTAAGTCCTAAGGCTTTGTCTTCCCCTTGATGCTTTTGAAAAATCCCTTTGAAGTCGCGGGTCCTCAAAGATTTCTAACTCAGTCGCTGGTCTTTCAAGTTTCCTAACCAAGTTACATGGTTCTTAAGTTCTCAAACCCCTCGACTCCCCGACTCCATGTTCTCTTGCTAGTGTCACAACCTGTATGATGGTCTTTGTAGTTGGTAGGTCAGAGGTTTTCAAAACATTGAAACCTCTGACTTGAGGTTCTAAAGTTTCAATTCCTAGCGACTTGGTGACAACTAAGATACAGACCAAATATCAAGGTAATTAATGATTGTTTAATGATGCGTACGATAATCTAGGTGAATGTCTTTCAGAATTTTTAAAAATAAAAAAAATCTAAGTTATTTTCTCGAGGTGCAAAATCAATGCCACGTCGACTTGGCATTTAAAACACGTCGTGATGCCATAACTACATGCTTATTTATACTTAGTGGTGGAAATTTTTCTGAGTCTTCTGCTATCATTCCTTCCACTTCACGCCATTATTTTTGTAGTATTCATCTGTTCTTTCTGGTACCTTAGTAGTTGTGATGAAATACAAATTTCAAGGCATTCCCCATCACTCTGGCATTGAAAGTAGTTGGTCTAGCATGAGAGATACCGAGCTTGGGGATATCAACCTAACCGAGTTTTGGTCTTGTCAGCAACAAGAAAATAGGTCGCCTTTTCCTGAGCAGATTTTGCAAAGTGGTCTAGCGCATGCTAGAGGTTTTCCTATCTCTATACAAAACATAGATTTGATAACTATCTATGTGAAGAGATACGTTCCCGAAGCTTTGGAAATTAGAACAAAGGACAGGCTGGTGGTAGCAAAGATTGACCCTAGGACCATTTCTCGAGCATTGAAAATTCCAAAACATGAAAACTTTGAAGATATGTCTGTAGCTATTGGGGGGAGTTGTTCCAGGCAAATGAAGATTGGTGCAAGAATTCCATTGCACGAAATTGGTTAAAATCAGAGAAACAAGGTAAGTCCTAATTACCCTGAAAACTTAAAAGAGCTCACTTTAAAGATGAAATTTCAGACATTATTAATCTACTACACTGGGTGGTTGGAAGCGAAAACATAGATTCTTTTGAAGATTGGATGTGTCATTTCATCTTGTTGATATGCAGTGAGGGTCAATTTATTAATTGGATAGAAATTATAAGTTATCATCTAAATGAACAACTGGTTAAGTTTCAAGAGACCTCTGCATTTCACATGTGTTCATATTTGATATACATTATACCTAGTCAAGAGGTTGTCTGGGCAGGGTTGAGGCCACATGGGTCTTTAACTCCAGATACACCTGTGTATACCTATTTCCCCTAGCTCACAAAAGATTTTAGAATGAAAGATTAACGTCGTGTAATTGATGCCTTCCTGATGTTTGTTGGGAGGAAGCTAGGTGCAAACCCTGAATTGAGAATCTCTCTCGAGGCTATTTCCCTGATAATGGAATTTGGAAGTTTTTATAATCAGTTTGATAGATTCACCTACTTAAGGGTAGCGGGTTATGAAAAGGCCCCGACCACATTGCCCCAGTATCCTAGTGACTACATTATTTTTTTGGAAATTTGCAAATAAATGGCTGTCGTAAATGTTAAATATCAAAGTATGAGAAAGAAATGATATGCTTTTCCGCTAACTCTATCCACTTACTCTTGTAAAACCAATGATATTGCTAAGGGAGCGGAGCATGCATTGGGGGAATTTAATTTTCATTCTTTGTCAATGAGGTCAAACTTCGATAGCAAAAACTACATGAAGTAGAATTTCCATGGCTCTGGCTCATATGAGCATCACTCTAGCCTAGAAGACTTCTAGGAAGATTGTATTAATGACGGTGAGGTCCAGAGAAGAAACTATATGAGACTTACTCTAAGTCAAATCCAGGCATTTGGTCTATCTCTTTATATTCTAGAAGAAATTAAAGAAAATTCTGAAACAATTGATATGGAATACCAAACTCTACTTTCAAAACCCCTTCCCGAATCAATTGGTTGGGAAAGGAGGTTGTGGACCTAAGAATTCATTCCACTACAGTGATAAAAAGGACTAAAGATTGGTTGGCCGGGAAGTGGCATGGACATGCTGGTTCACCTCATGAGAAGAGAAATTCAAGGGCCACTGAGCAAAGAACTGTGCAAGGTTCTAATGTACAAAGTTCTTCAGGAAGACAAGAAGCATCACAGTCCAATACCAACTCACAGTCAGGAGGTGATGATGAAAGGCCTGATGATGCTCTTAAATTAAAGTCATCCTATGAGTTGGATAGTCTCCCCTTATCTACATCAAGAAAGAAAAATGTTCAAGCTAAAACTGTGCCTGTGAATCCCAATCCTATTTTTGAGCAAATTGTTAATGATGGCTCCTTTCCCCCATTCTTTGAAGTTCCCTCTCCTCCTACTAATGAGGAGGTTTCTATTTCTATTTCAGTTGATAATCAGAATAAGTGTGTGCCTAGCAATGTGGATACTAGTGTAGTGTCTTCCTCCCCGGGTTGGCTAAAAAAGGTAGTAAATAAAAAGAGAATAAGTGTGCCCACTGTGGCAATTGAAGTAGACACCATTGCTAAGCTATTGCAAAGTACCTCAAAGCCTAAAAAGGCTAGGAGAATGTCTCGAATGGTAACCGATGCTACCTCAGGCCACTGGATAATGGAGATTGCTGACCCTGTGAAGGACCTTAATGAAAATGAAATTACTGAAGCAGACTCCAAAATAAGTCATATAGACTTGGGTCCTTCTACTTTGGAGGGAGATGCCTACCATGCCAATTATTCTATAAGTGCTTTAATCAAGAGAACCAAGGAAGAGAGAAAAGAAAACATAAAATTACAATCTCAAGTTCTATCTTTGAGAAATTTTATTCAGTCTATTGTGACACCCATGTCTCAGGAAGCATCTAGTTCTAAAATTGCAGGGATTGATGCAAACACTGTGCAACAGATAAAGAAGAACCTATATATTGCTAAATCTGTTAGTTAAGGGATAGAAAAATTATCCTGTGAAATTTTATTTTTCTTAACTAAGTGAATACAGTGTTATACTCAGGTGCATAATAAAAGGAAAGAATTGATCAATGAGCTTCAGTAAATAAGGAAAGAGCAGGGTAGTACTTATGTGCTCTCAAGAGAAGTTTCTAAACTAGTGGCCATGGACTCCCTAACACTCATAAAAGAAAATTTGATTGGTGATCCATGAGAAATTGATCCTTCCTGGGCTGACTCATTGGATTGGGGTGCATGCACAAAGATGAGTCCACTTAAGGTGGATGTTTTGGAGTTAGAAAAAAATCCAAATTTAGGTAAACAAAAATGGGATCCCGTTTCTACAAAACGGGATCCTATTCTGGATCGGGATCCTGAGCCTAAAATCTAGGATGGGATCCCATTTCTTAGAGGGATCCTGAACCTTGGACCAAGAAACGGGATCCCGTTTCACAAAATTGGATCCCATTCTAAACGACATCTCATTTCTAAATGGGATCCTATTTATTGAAAGTATTAATTTTTTTAAAAAATGCCTGCAACCTCATTTTTCCTAGTGATAGGCGACAAACAGAACGGGATCTCGAGTGCAAGCAAAGCATTTTTGGCCATCAAAAGCTTAGGTAAGTGGATTTTTCCACTTTTTAAATTTCTCTGATGAATTTTTTTATGTTTTTCTTTCTTTTTTAGTGTAAAATACAATCAAAATTTAAAACGTAGACTGTTATTAGTGTTTGAATTTATGAGTTCAATAGCTGTATTTAGACATTTTAGTTGTAAAATACAATTGAAATTTTAAAAGACTGTATCATATGAAAGGATAGATTTTGAACAAACTATCAAAATTTTGTTTAAATTTGAGAATTGAATAGTTGTATTTAGACATTTTAGTTGTAAAATACAATTGAAATTTTGAAAAGACTGTATCATATGAAAGGAGAGATTTTGAACAAACTGTCAAAATTTGATTTCAATTTGAGAGTTGAATAGTTGTATTTAGACATTTTAGCTGTAAAATACAATTGAAATTTTGACAAGACTGTATCATATGAAAGGAGATATTTTGAACAAAATGTCAAAATTTATATAGCATTACAATGATATATATATTTGGTTTTTATAAAATTTACTTATACTAATGTATGTCATAGTATTTTAAAGGCACTATTGAATAGATAACTGCCATAAAAAATTACAACTGTAAACCATCTCAAACCATCTCAAAACTACAAGCAAGTCTTTTTATAAGCATTCAAATTTACAAGGAAGTCTTTTTACAAGCATTCAAATTTTTAACCAAATTATCCAAGAGCCATATGTTTTACATGACAATCCCTAAATCTACGCACCATACAAGTTTCATGACTAAAGATGATCAAGGTTAAGGTGATAGGAGAATCTTATTTCTATGCACAATACATAACCATTGGGAAGTAGTTCAAGTAGAATTTCAAACAGGAATCAAACAACACAAAGACACTAGACCTTCAAATAAGAGTAAACCATGTCAAAGATAACTAAGTCATGTGATACCTACATAAGAGTTGTAACATGATCCCAACACTAAGTTTTATGCTAAAAAAAGTCCACTCATGAAGGTTTAAATATCTAGTATATATGATGATACATCAAACCCTTAGATGAAATTCAATTGATACATATCCCAACGTCCTGGTCAAGATTGTAGCAGTAATAACCTTCATATCTAAGGAAGTTTAAGTAGAGTGACTATTCCATTCACAAATGTGGGTGAAAGTGGAAAAAATAGACTTCATTATTAATGATAGAAGTATAAAGAATCTAATCTCTTCAAAGACTATTGAGATATTCAAGCTACCAGTTCCATGGTTCATTTGCATCACTACATTTAACTCGGATGGTTTGGCACATGCAACACCCAAGGTATATATATGTGTTAGTCACTAGTGCTACTTATCATACATGCTATTTATTCTTTTCAAGAGGAGATAGTCCATGATGTGGTGCCAATGGAGGTCTAAAATGTTATCCTTGGATATCCTTATATGTATTTAGTCATTAGCACATGTGTATGTACCAAGCCTTGAATAGTATCTAGATGTATCCACACATAGTAAAAGATACTATTTATTCTTGAAGTGGATTCATGATCAATACATGCTACATTAGCTCAAAACAAGATTATGGGATATACAACTATGCATATCTTAGAACTTTTCACTTCGCCTCCAACCTTGAAGACCAACTTGTTACAACAATTTTACATTAGTGATTCTAAAAAGCATGTTTACATAGAATTGTTATAAGCTTTAATATAGAGTATAGGGTTTAGGGTTTAGGGTTTATGGTTCAGGGTTTAGGGTTTAGGGTGTAGGGTATAGGGTGTAGGGTTAATCAGTTTAGGGTTAATGGGTATTAAAGGCTTTGTGTATTAGGATACAAAATTAATCTAGACAAGGAGGCATAGTTCACACTATCTAGACTGGCTAGTCATGTGACTTTGTTTATATCACAACATAAGGATGCATAGTACAAAGTTGTGTTATAATTACAACAAAGTTGTTATAATTACTAAACTATCCATTAATGCATTTGATAAAATTACTAAACTATCCATTAATGCATTTACCTACTATGGGAAGGACATTTTTGTAGTCATTCAAGTCCAACCAAAATAAAGTTTTTTCCTTGTCAAAAAAATTAAAAAATCTTGTAAAATTAACTCTCTTTGTCCAAAAAATTTAACGTAAAAAATAGCTTCTCACAGAATATTTTATTTTAGTATTTCAAATTGGATGCATAATAAACTACCCGTTACATGCTTTTACTACTTTTAATTTCAACAAAATAGATGACCTGGAACAATTATCTACATATCAAGTACAATAAAATGATTATTAGAATATTTTCTCAGACATTTCTTCCAAAATCCTTCAACAAAACCTCACAAAAGATCAACGACATTGGAAGGAAGTTCTTCAATTTAGCCACATTATATAGAACCTTTGAATGTCTACTAACACATGCCCTCATCAACCCTAGTAACAAAGTTGATTTAGGCCATAGATATAGTTAGATTTTATGTACAACATGTTTTCAGTTTATTTTTTAGTACATCTAGATACATATTAAAATTACATAGTGAATAGTGCTATAATAGTTCTTACATTTTGAAATTTGTATGCATGTATCTGTACGTTTAATTTAAATATTTCTTGTAATTTCTTGAAATGTTCTTTAGTTTCATTTGATAATAGGCCTAGATCTCTTGCCATCTAGTTCTATTCTTCTAATTTAGACTGAGGCCTTACCCTATATTCATGGACCTCATCATAGTCCCTACTTAAACCCATTAATTACTAGATCAAAATCATCATTCACTTCTATTTCAAAGACACCATCCCTTTCTTCCTTGTAATAGAAAATTTTTGACCAAGAAGCTCAGATTAACCTTCAAAATTGAATGAAAATTATCTCTTAACTACAAGAAATTAAGAATTCTATTAACCCAGATGTTAATTTACTCATAAATTTATTTATATTAATTTGTTTATAAATTGGACCTTTATATTCCATTTAATTTTTTTTTAAATTAATATAAATTTTTTAATTATACACACACACACACACACACACACACACACACACACACACACACACACACACACACACACACACACACACACACACACACACACACACACACACACACACACACACACACACACACACACACACACACACACACACACACACACACACACACATATATATATATATATATATTCAAAAAAAATTGGTTTAGTTATCATTTCAGTTTTTTTATTTATTAAGTTATAAAAAATTTAGTTTAGTTAAGATTTAAATAATCTTAAATATAAGCTTAGATTTAGTTTGAAATTAATTTTTATTTAAAAAATAATTTTAATTTAAAGTAAGTTTAGTTCAAATCTAAATTTAACTTTTATTTAATTTTAAATATAATGTTTTTTATTATAATTTAGTTTAAATTGATCACTGTCTGTTGTGCTTGTAAGGATGGTAGGTGTATGCTCTCACCTTGTGCAAACTCGGTGATCAAAAACCTGACCCATCTTAAATATGTTTTCAATCCCTTAGAGGGCCTACCTCCCGATTTGTGAGAGGGAATGACCCAAGTGGTAACAAGCTAAAGCCAAGCTCTTTTGAACCGCTATATAAAAAATGTGTTTGTGATGAAAGTCATAAGCAATAGGTGTGGATGTGTCATACTGACGAATGTCTCCCTTAGCACCCTTGTGGTGCGTAAAAACCTACTAGAGCGTAACCTCTGTAGTTTGGGAGGCCTCCTAACCAGAGTGAATTGCCACATGTATGGCCACCTAAACGAATGCCCTTACTAAGAACCAACTGTTGTAGTAGCCAAAATCCTTCTGGAGCTAGGATTGTAAAGTATTTGTAAAATTTTACATTGAAAGACAAATTTAAGACATTCAAAAGTGTTTGTAAATTGTTTTATGAGTGTTTTCAAGACAAACAAACCAAACACCACACTTGGAACCTATAACCATTCTTGTACTCTTCCCTAATCATTTCCAAGTCATCCCAGTCACAACCCTAGCCATATCCTAATCAAACCCTAATCACCTCTTTCATCTAAACAACACCATTTCCAAGTCATCTACAATTATATCCCAAATTAGTTTTATTTCTAATCACACCAAAAACCCTAATCATATATCCTACTCATTTTATATATTCAATCACATTAAATCCTAGTCTTATCCTAATCATTCCACCTCATTACCCTAATCCTAATCAAGCACTTGTCTCAATGGTCCTAATCCTCAGCAATCTTAATCACAAACCTAAACTTGTCCTTCGAGGAGCCCCTCCTCCTAAGCCCAACCATGAATCCACACCAAAGCCAAAATCATGTATATCCTTCAAGGTGGCCATCCTTCTAATCCTAATGATGATAACAAGCCAAAACCATATATCCTTCGAGGTGGTCATCCCTCATTACCTAATGATGATGACGAGCTAGAACCATATATCCTCCAAGGTGGGTCAAGAAAGGCTCCTAGTGATCATGAGAACTTTGTGGACTATGATGCATATCAAGTGATGAACAAGATGAGATACAAAGACTTCATCCCTAGCCTTATCCTAATCATTCCACCTCATTATACCCTAATGCTAATCAAGCACTTGTCACAATGGTCCTAATCCTCGTCAATCTTAATCACAAGCCTAAACTTGACCTTTGAGGAGCCCCTCCTCCCAAGCCTTCAACCCTAGACATATCCTAATTTCAAACCCTAATCACCTCTTTCATCTAAACACCATCATTTCCAAGTCATCCTAATTATATCCCAAATTAATTTCAATGAATCTAATCAAGCCAAAAACCCCAATCATATCCTATACTCATTCTATATATTCAATCACATTATCCTAGCCTTATCCTAATCATTCCACCTCATTAAACCCTAATCCTCATCAAGCACTTGTCACAATGGTCCTAGAATCCTTGTCAATCTTAATCACAAGCCTTAACTTGACCTTTGAGGAGCCCCTCCTCCTAAGCCTTCAACCCTAGCCATATCCTAATTTCAAACCCTAATCACCTCTTTCATCTAGACACCATCATTTCCAAGTCATCCTAATTATATCCCAAATTAATTTCATTTCTAATCACACCAAAAACCCTAATCATATCATGTACTCATTCTATTTATTCAATCACATTATCCTAGCCTTATACTAATCATTCCACCTCATTAAACCCTAATCCTCATCAAGCACTTGTCACAATGGTCCTAGAATCCTTGTCAATCTTAATCACAAGCCTAAACTTGACCTTCGAGGAGCCCCTCCTCCTAAGCCTTCAACCCTAGCCATATCCTAATTTCAAACCCTAATCACCTCTTTCATCTAAACATCATCATTTCCAAGTCATCCTAATTATATCCCAAATTAATTTCATTTCTAATCACACCAAAAACCCTAATCATATCATGTACTCATTCTATATATTTAATCACATTATCCTAGCCTTATCCTAATCATTCCACCTCATTAAACCCTAATCCTCATCAAGCACTTGTCACAATGGTCCTAGAATCCTCGTCAATCTCAATCACGAGCCTGAACTTGACCTTCAAGGAGCCCCTCCTAAGCCTTCAACCCTATCCATATCCTAATTTCAAACCCTAATCACCTCTTTCATCTAAACACCATCATTTCCAAGTCATCCTAATTATATCCCAAATTAATTTCATTTCTAATCACACCGAAAACCCTAATCATATCCTATACTCATTCT